>CM038345.1:39541736-39990837 GCA_021464625.1 Proterorhinus semilunaris | reverse complement strand
TGCTTTAGTCCTGGTTTAGCCCTGTTTTAGTCCTGCTTTAGTCCTGGTTTAGTCCTGTTTTAGTCCTGCTTTAGTCTTGGTTTAGCCCTGCTTTAGTCCTGCTTTATTCCTGTTTTAGTCCTGCTTTATTCCTGTTTTAGTCCTGCTTTAGTCCTGTTTTAGTCCTGGTTTAGTCCTGCTTTAGTCCTGGTTTAGTCCTGTTCTAGTCCTGCTTTAGTCCTGTTTTAGTCCTGGTTTAGTCCTGCTTTAGTCCTGGTTTAGTCCTGGTTTAGTCCTGCTTTAGTCCTGGTTTAGTCCTGCTTTAGTCCTGTTTTAGTCCTGCTTTACTACTGCTTTAGTCCTGTTTTAGTCCTGTTTTAGTCCTGTTTTAGTCCTGCTTTAGTCCTGGTTTAGTCCTGCTTTAGTCCTGCTTTAGTCCTGTTTTAGTCCTGTTTTAGTCCTGCTTTAGTCCTGGTTTAGTCCTGCTTTAGTCCTGCTTTAGTCCTGTTTTAGTCCTGCTTTAGTCCTGCTTTAGTCCTGCTTTAGTCCTGTTTTAGTCCTGCTTTACTCCTGCTTTAGTCCTGGTTTAGCCCTGTTTTAGTCCTGCTTTAGTCCTGTTTTAGTCCTGCTTTATTCCTGCTTTAGTCCTGGTTTAGTCCTGTTTTAGTCCTGTTTTAGTCCTGCTTTAGTCCCGGTTTAGTCCCGCTTTAGTCCCGGTTTAGTCCCGTTCTAGTCCTGCTTTAGTCCTGTTTTAGTCCTGTTTTAGTCCTGCTTTAGTCTTGGTTTAGCCCTGCTTTAGTCCTGGTTTATTCCTGTTTTAGTCCTGCTTTATTCCTGTTTTAGTCCTGCTTTATTCCTGTTTTAGTCCTGCTTTATTCCTGTTTTAGTCCTGCTTTATTCCTGTTTTAGTCCTGCTTTAGTCCTGCTTTAGTCCTGCTTTAGTCCTGCTTTAGTCCTGCTTTAGTCCTGTTTTAGTCCTGTTTTAGTCCTGCTTTAGTCTTGGTTTAGCCCTGCTTTAGTCCTGGTTTAGTCCTGTTTTAGTCCTGCTTTATTCCTGTTTTAGTCCTGCTTTATTCCTGTTTTAGTCCTGCTTTATTCCTGTTTTAGTCCTGCTTTATTCCTGTTTTAGTCCTGCTTTATTCCTGTTCTAGTCCTGCTTTAGTCCTGTTTTAGTCCTGTTTTAGTCCTGCTTTAGTCTTGGTTTAGCCCTGCTTTAGTCCTGGTTTATTCCTGTTTTAGTCCTGGTTTAGCACTGCTTTAGTCCTGGTTTAGTCCTGGTTTAGTCCTGTTTTAGTCCTGTTTTATTCCTGTTTTAGTCCTGCTTTAGTCCCGGTTTAGTCCCGCTTTAGTCCTGGTTTAGTCCTGTTCTAGTCCTGCTTTAGTCCTGTTTTAGTCCTGTTTTAGTCCTGCTTTAGTCTTGGTTTAGCCCTGCTTTAGTCCTGGTTTAGTCCTGTTTTAGTCCTGCTTTATTCCTGTTTTAGTCCTGCTTTATTCCTGTTTTAGTCCTGCTTTATTCCTGTTTTAGTCCTGCTTTAGTCCTGCTTTAGTCCTGTTTTAGTCCTGCTTTAGTCCTGCTTTAGTCCTGTTTTAGTCCTGCTTTAGTCCTGCTTTAGTCCTGTTTTAGTCCTGTTTTAGTCCTGTTTTAGTCCTGCTTTAGTCCTGGTTTAGTCCTGGTTTAGTCCTGCTTTAGTCCTGTTTTAGTCCTGTTTTATTCCTGTTTTAGTCCTGCTTTAGTCCCGGTTTAGTCCCGCTTTAGTCCTGGTTTAGTCCTGTTCTAGTCCTGTTTTAGTCCTGTTTTAGTCCTGTTTTAGTCCTGCTTTAGTCCCGGTTTAGTCCCGCTTTAGTCCCGTTCTAGTCCTGCTTTAGTCCTGTTTTAGTCCTGTTTTAGTCCTGCTTTAGTCTTGGTTTAGCCCTGCTTTAGTCCTGGTTTATTCCTGTTTTAGTCCTGCTTTATTCCTGTTTTAGTCCTGCTTTATTCCTGTTTTAGTCCTGCTTTATTCCTGTTTTAGTCCTGCTTTATTCCTGTTTTAGTCCTGCTTTAGTCCTGCTTTAGTCCTGCTTTAGTCCTGCTTTAGTCCTGCTTTAGTCCTGTTTTAGTCCTGTTTTAGTCCTGCTTTAGTCTTGGTTTAGCCCTGCTTTAGTCCTGGTTTAGTCCTGTTTTAGTCCTGCTTTATTCCTGTTTTAGTCCTGCTTTATTCCTGTTTTAGTCCTGCTTTATTCCTGTTTTAGTCCTGCTTTATTCCTGTTTTAGTCCTGCTTTATTCCTGTTCTAGTCCTGCTTTAGTCCTGTTTTAGTCCTGTTTTAGTCCTGCTTTAGTCTTGGTTTAGCCCTGCTTTAGTCCTGGTTTATTCCTGTTTTAGTCCTGGTTTAGCACTGCTTTAGTCCTGGTTTAGTCCTGGTTTAGTCCTGTTTTAGTCCTGTTTTATTCCTGTTTTAGTCCTGCTTTAGTCCCGGTTTAGTCCCGCTTTAGTCCTGGTTTAGTCCTGTTCTAGTCCTGCTTTAGTCCTGTTTTAGTCCTGTTTTAGTCCTGCTTTAGTCTTGGTTTAGCCCTGCTTTAGTCCTGGTTTAGTCCTGTTTTAGTCCTGCTTTATTCCTGTTTTAGTCCTGCTTTATTCCTGTTTTAGTCCTGCTTTATTCCTGTTTTAGTCCTGCTTTAGTCCTGCTTTAGTCCTGTTTTAGTCCTGCTTTAGTCCTGCTTTAGTCCTGTTTTAGTCCTGCTTTAGTCCTGCTTTAGTCCTGTTTTAGTCCTGTTTTAGTCCTGTTTTAGTCCTGCTTTAGTCCTGGTTTAGTCCTGGTTTAGTCCTGCTTTAGTCCTGTTTTAGTCCTGTTTTATTCCTGTTTTAGTCCTGCTTTAGTCCCGGTTTAGTCCCGCTTTAGTCCTGGTTTAGTCCTGTTCTAGTCCTGTTTTAGTCCTGTTTTAGTCCTGCTTTAGTCTTGGTTTAGCCCTGCTTTAGTCCTGTTTTAGTCCTGGTTTAGTCCTGCTTTAGTCCTGTTTTAGTCCTGCTTTATTCCTGTTTTAGTCCTGGTTTAGTCCTGCTTTAGTCCTGTTTTAGTCCTGCTTTAGTCCTGGTTTAGTCCTGGTTTAGTCCTGGTTTAGTCCTGTTTTAGTCCTGGTTTAGTCCTGGTTTAGTCCTGTTTTAGTCCTGGTTTAGCCCTGTTTTAGTCCTGGTTTAGTCCTGCTTTAGTCCTGGTTTAACCCTGTTTTAGTCCTGTTTTAGTCCTGCTTTATTCCTGTTTTAGTCCTGGTTTAGTCCTGCTTTAGTCCTGTTTTAGTCCTGCTTTAGTCCTGTTTTAGTCCTGCTTTATTCCTGTTTTAGTCCTGGTTTAGTCCTGTTTTAGTCCTGGTTTATTCCTGTTTTAGTCCTGCTTTATTCCTGGTTTAGCACTGTTTTAGTCCTGTTTTAGTCCTGTTTTAGTCCTGCTTAAGTCCTGCTTTAGTCCTGTTTTAGTCCTGTTTTAGTCCTGCTTTAGTCTTGGTTTAGCCCTGCTTTAGTCCTGGTTTAGTCCTGTTTTAGTCCTGCTTTATTCCTGTTTTAGTCCTGCTTTATTCCTGTTTTAGTCCTGGTTTAGTCCTGTTTTAGTCCTGCTTTATTCCTGTTTTAGTCCTGCTTTAGTCCTGTTTTAGTCCTGCTTTATTCCTGTTTTAGTCCTGCTTTATTCCTGTTTTAGTCCTGCTTTATTCCTGTTTTAGTCCTGTTTTAGTCCTGCTTTAGTCCTGCTTTAGTCCTGCTTTAGTCCTGTTTTAGTCCTGTTTTAGTCCTGCTTTAGTCTTGGTTTAGCCCTGCTTTAGTCCTGGTTTAGTCCTGTTTTAGTCCTGCTTTATTCCTGTTTTAGTCCTGCTTTATTCCTGTTTTAGTCCTGCTTTATTCCTGTTTTAGTCCTGGTTTAGTCCTGTTTTAGTCCTGGTTTATTCCTGTTTTAGTCCTGCTTTATTCCTGGTTTAGCACTGTTTTAGTCCTGTTTTAGTCCTGTTTTAGTCCTGCTTTAGTCCTGCTTTAGTCCTGTTTTAGTCCTGTTTTAGTCCTGCTTTAGTCTTGGTTTAGCCCTGCTTTAGTCCTGGTTTAGTCCTGTTTTAGTCCTGCTTTATTCCTGTTTTAGTCCTGCTTTATTCCTGTTTTAGTCCTGGTTTAGTCCTGTTTTAGTCCTGCTTTATTCCTGTTTTAGTCCTGCTTTAGTCCTGTTTTAGTCCTGCTTTATTCCTGTTTTAGTCCTGCTTTAGTCCTGCTTTATTCCTGTTTTAGTCCTGCTTTAGTCCTGCTTTATTCCTGTTTTAGTCCTGCTTTAGTCCTGTTTTAGTCCTGCTTTATTCCTGTTTTAGTCCTGCTTTAGTCCTGTTTTAGTCCTGCTTTAGTCCTGTTTTAGTCCTGCTTTAGTCCTGGTTTAGCCCTATTGGTGCCAAATTATGTGAACATGCTCGTCTGATAGGCGACTTCTTTTTTTTTTGCCTCGTAGGGTGTAGAGCTGCTCGCTGAAGTTCACTTTCACTTTTGACGCGTTACTGTTCATGGTGGACCCGTGTGTAAGTAATGCTCTTGTTTATTCTAACATATCTGTGAAAGGCTTCTCAGGGAAACTATGGACCTATGTTCAGAGAAACAAAACATGTATAGGCCCGTGTGGTTTTTAACACATTAAGGGAAACGAATGCATGTTGTTGGTTCTGAGCTGGTTTTAATTTAACAATAACGTAATATTTATTATGATTTGGTGGTTACTCACATAAGGGGGCTTAAACTGTGTTTCTCTGTGTTCATAATACATCGTAGCAAAGGTGCTTGCTTAGTTTCCATTTGTTTGGGACGTTGAAAAATATCGTCTTATCTCTGATGAAGGAGCAAATGCCTCTGCAGGGAACAAACGAGACCCGTGTTAATTTAATAGCTCATTTTTTAATTATTGCACATTTCAAAATGCCTGCTATTAGCCTCAAGTTTAAGTCCAGATCTTTGTGCATTTACAGTGATTAACCAGGTGACCATGGGTGTATCTGCCTCTGGACCAGTATGACTGCATTCTTCACATTTGCTCTGGCTGAATGAATCTGCTTCTGATCACATGAAGATGGCTGAAGTCCTTCCTAGAGGTGGGTGGAGTACACAACATGTTTACTAAACTAAGAGTAACGTTACTTTAGAAATATTTGACTTAAGTGGAAGGAAAACTTAACATGGAGAAAATGCTGTGCTCATTTATGTGTATATTTATACATATCCTGCATTACTCTTGATTTACTCCTGGTTTAACCCTGTTTTAGTCCTGTTTTAGTCCTGTTTTAGTCCTGTTTTAGTCCTGGTTTAGTCCTGGTTTAGTCCTGTTTTAGTCCTGGTTTAGTCCTGGTTTAGTCCTGTTTTAGTCCTGGTTTAGCCCTGTTTTAGTCCTGGTTTAGTCCTGCTTTAGTCCTGGTTTAACCCTGTTTTAGTCCTGTTTTAGTCCTGCTTTATTCCTGTTTTAGTCCTGGTTTAGTCCTGCTTTAGTCCTGTTTTAGTCCTGCTTTAGTCCTGTTTTAGTCCTGCTTTATTCCTGTTTTAGTCCTGGTTTAGTCCTGTTTTAGTCCTGGTTTATTCCTGTTTTAGTCCTGCTTTATTCCTGGTTTAGCACTGTTTTAGTCCTGTTTTAGTCCTGTTTTAGTCCTGCTTTAGTCCTGCTTTAGTCCTGTTTTAGTCCTGTTTTAGTCCTGCTTTAGTCTTGGTTTAGCCCTGCTTTAGTCCTGGTTTAGTCCTGTTTTAGTCCTGCTTTATTCCTGTTTTAGTCCTGCTTTATTCCTGTTTTAGTCCTGGTTTAGTCCTGTTTTAGTCCTGCTTTATTCCTGTTTTAGTCCTGCTTTAGTCCTGTTTTAGTCCTGCTTTATTCCTGTTTTAGTCCTGCTTTAGTCCTGCTTTAGTCCTGTTTTAGTCCTGCTTTAGTCCTGGTTTAGCCCTATTGGTGCCAAATTATGTGAACATGCTCGTCTGATAGGCGACTTCTTTTTTTTTTGCCTCGTAGGGTGTAGAGCTGCTCGCTGAAGTTCACTTTCACTTTCGACGCGTTACTGTTCATGGTGGACCCGTGTGTAAGTAATGCTCTTGTTTATTCTAACATATCTGTGAAAGGCTTCTCAGGGAAACTATGGACCTATGTTCAGAGAAACAAAACATGTATAGGCCCGTGTGGTTTTTAACACATTAAGGGAAACGAATGTATGTGGTTGGTTCTGAGCTGGTTTTAATTTAACAATAACGTAATATTTATTATGATTTGGTGGTTACTCACATAAGGGGGCTTAAACTGTGTTTCTCTGTGTTCATAATACATCGTAGCAAAGGTGCTTGCTTAGTTTCCATTTGTTTGGGACGTTGAAAAATATCGTCTTATCTCTGATGAAGGAGCAAATGCCTCTGCAGGGAACAAACGAGACCCGTGTTAATTTAATAGCTCATTTTTTAATTATTGCACATTTCAAAATGCCTGCTATTAGCCTCAAGTTTAAGTCCAGATCTTTGTGCATTTACAGTGATTAACCAGGTGACCATGGGTGTATCTGCCTCTGGACCAGTATGACTGCATTCTTCACATTTGCTCTGGCTGAATGAATCTGCTTCTGATCACATGAAGATGGCTGAAGTCCTTCCTAGAGGTGGGTGGAGTACACAACATGTTTACTAAACTAAGAGTAACGTTACTTTAGAAATATTTGACTTAAGTGGAAGGAAAACTTAACATGGAGAAAATGCTGTGCTCATTTATGTGTATATTTATACATATCCTGCATTACTCTTGATTTACTCCTGGTTTAACCCTGTTTTAGTCCTGTTTTAGTCCTGTTTTAGTCCTGTTTTAGTCCTGGTTTAGTCCTGGTTTAGTCCTGTTTTAGTCCTGGTTTAGTCCTGGTTTAGTCCTGTTTTAGTCCTGGTTTAGCCCTGTTTTAGTCCTGGTTTAGTCCTGCTTTAGTCCTGGTTTAACCCTGTTTTAGTCCTGTTTTAGTCCTGTTTTAGTCCTGTTTTAGTCCTGTTTTAGTCCTGGTTTAGTCCTGGTTTAGTCCTGTTTTAGTCCTGTTTTAGTCCTGCTTTAGTCCTGTTTTAGTCCTGGTTTAGTCCTGGTTTAGTCCTGTTTTAGTCCTGTTTTAGTCCTGCTTTAGTCCTGTTTTAGTCCTGGTTTAGCCCTGTTTTAGTCCTGTTTTAGTCCTGTTTTAGTCCTGTTTTAGTCCTGCTTTAGTCCTGGTTTAGTCCTGGTTTAGCCCTGGTTTAGTCCTGCTTTAGTCCTGGTTTAGTCCTGCTTTAGTCCTGGTTTAGTCCTGCTTTAGTCCTGTTTTAGTCCTGCTTTATTCCTGCTTTAGTCCTGTTTTAGTCCTGTTTTATTCCTGTTTTAGTCCTGCTTTAGTCCCGGTTTAGTCCCGCTTTAGTCCTGGTTTAGTCCTGGTTTAGTCCTGGTTTAGTCCTGTTTTAGTCCTGGTTTAGTCCTGTTTTAGTCCTGTTTTAGTCCTGGTTTAGCCCTGTTTTAGTCCTGGTTTAGTCCTGTTTTAGTCCTGGTTTAGCCATGTTTTAGTCCTGCTTTAGTCCTGTTTTAGTCCTGCTTTATTCCTGTTTTAGTCCTGTTTTAGTCCTGCTTTAGTCCTGCTTTAGTCCCGGTTTAGTCCCGCTTTATTCCTGTTTTAGTCCTGCTTTAGTCCTGCTTTAGTCCTGTTTTAGTCCTGCTTTAGTCCTGCTTTATTCCTGTTTTAGTCCTGTTTTAGTCCTGTTTTAGTCCTGCTTTAGTCCTGTTTTAGTCCTGTTTTAGTCCTGCTTTAGTCCTGCTTTAGTCCTGGTTTAGTCCTGCTTTAGTCTTGCTTTAGTCCTGTTTTAGTCCTGCTTTATTCCTGCTTTAGTCCTGCTTTAGTCCTGCTTTAGTCCTGGTTTAGTCCTGCTTTAGTCCCGGTTTAGTCCTGCTTTAGTCCTGTTTTAGTCCTGCTTTAGTCCTGCTTTAGTCCTGGTTTAGTCCTGTTTTAGTCCTGTTTTAGTCCTGTTTTAGTCCTGCTTTAGTCCTGCTTTAGTCCTGGTTTAGTCCTGGTTTATTCCTGTTTTAGTCCTGCTTTAGTCCTGGTTTAGTCCTGTTTTAGTCCTGTTTTAGTTCTGTTTTAGTCCTGTTTTAGTCCTGGTTTAGTCCTGGTTTATTCCTGTTTTAGTCCTGCTTTAGTCCTGGTTTAGTCCTGGTTTAGTCCTGTTTTAGTCCTGTTTTAGTTCTGTTTTAGTCCTGTTTTAGTCCTGTTTTAGTCCTGGTTTAGTCTTGCTTTAGTCCTGGTTTAGTCCTGTTTTAGTCCTGCTTTAGTCCTGTTTTAGTCCTGTTTTAGTCCTGCTTTAGTCCTGCTTTATTCCTGGTTTAGTCCTGGTTTAGTCCTGGTTTAGTCCTGCTTTAGTCCTGTTTTAGTCCTGGTTTAGTCCTGTTTTAGTCCTGGTTTAGTCCTGGTTTAGTCCTGGTTTAGTCCTGCTTTAGTCCTGCTTTAGTCCTGGTTTAGTCCTGTTTTAGTCCTGCTTTAGTCCTGTTTTAGTCCTGCTTTAGTCCTGTTTTAGTCCTGCTTTATCCCTGCTTTAGTCCTGGTTTAGTCCTGGTTTAGTCCTGTTTTAGTCCTGCTTTAGTCCTGGTTCAGTCCTGGTTTAGTCCTGGTTTAGTCCTGCTTTATTCCTGTTTTAGTCCTGCTTTAGTCCCGGTTTTGTCCCGCTTTAGTCCTGGTTTAGTCCCGTTTTAGTCCTGCTTTAGTCCTGTTTTAGTCCTGCTTTAGTCCTGTTTTAGTCCTGCTTTTGTCCTGCTTTTGTCCTGCTTTAGTCCTGGTTTAGTCCTGCTTTAGCCCTGTTTTAGTCCTGCTTTAGTCCTGTTTTAGTCCTGCTTTAGTCCTGGTTTAGTCCTGGTTTAGTCCTGCTTTATTCCTGTTTTAGTCCCGGTTTAGTCCCGCTTTAGTCCCGGTTTAGTCCCGTTTTAGTCCTGTTTTAGTCCTGCTTTAGTCCTGCTTTAGTCCTGCTTTAGTCCTGCTTTAGTCCTGGTTTAGTCCTGTTTTAGTCCTGGTTTAGTCCTGCTTTAGTCCTGCTTTAGTCCTGGTTTAGCCCTGCTTTAGTCCTGGTTTATTCCTGTTTTAGTCCTGTTTTAGTCCTGCTTTAGTCCTGTTTTAGTCCTGCTTTAGTCCTGTTTTAGTCCTGCTTTATTCCTGTTTTAGTCCTGCTTTAGTCCTGTTTTAGTCCTGTTTTAGTCCTGCTTTAGTCCTGTTTTAGTCCTGCTTTAGTCCTGCTTTATTCCTGTTTTAGTCCTGCTTTAGCACTGCTTTAGTCCTGGTTTAGTCCTGTTTTAGTCCTGCTTTAGGCCTGTTTTAGTCCTGCTTTAGTCTTGCTTTAGTCCTGGTTTAGTCTTGCTTTAGTCCTGGTTTAGTCCTGCTTTAGTCCTGGTTTAGTCCTGCTTTACTCCTGCTTTAGTCCTGTTTTAGTCCTGCTTTAGTCCTGCTTTATCCCTGTTTTAGTCCTGCTTTATTCCTGCTTTAGTCCTGGTTTAGTCCTGTTTTAGTCCTGCTTTATCCCTGTTTTAGTCCTGGTTTAGTCCTGTTTTAGTCCTGCTTTAGTCCTGTTTTAGTCCTGCTTTAGTCCTGGTTTAGTCCTGGTTTAGTCCTGTTTTAGTCCTGCTTTATTCCTGCTTTAGTCCTGGTTTAGTCCTGGTTTAGTCCTGTTTTAGTCCTGCTTTAGTCCTGTTTTAGTCCTGCTTTAGTCCTGCTTTAGTCCTGGTTTAGTCCTGCTTTATTCCTGTTTTAGTCCCGCTTTAGTCCCGGTTTAGTCCCGGTTTAGTCCCGTTTTAGTCCTGCTTTAGTCCTGTTTTAGTCCTGTTTTAGTCCTGCTTTAGTCCTGTTTTAGTCCTGTTTTAGTCCTGTTTTAGTCCTGTTTTAGTCCTGTTTTAGTCCTGCTTTAGTCCTGCTTTAGTCCTGGTTTAGCCCTGCTTTAGTCCTGGTTTATTCCTGTTTTAGTCCTGGTTTAGCACTGCTTTAGTCCTGGTTTAGCCCTGCTTTAGTCCTGCTTTAGTCCTGTTTTAGTCCTGCTTTAGTCCTGGTTTAGTCCTGCTTTAGTCCTGCTTTAGTCCTGGTTTAGTCCTGGTTTAGTCCTGCTTTAGTCCTGGTTTAGTCCTGCTTTAGTCCTGGTTTAGTCCTGCTTTACTACTGCTTTAGTCCTGCTTTAGTCCTGGTTTAGTCCTGGTTTAGTCCTGCTTTATTCCTGTTTTAGTCCTGGTTTAGTCCCGGTTTAGTCCCGGTTTAGTCCCGTTTTAGTCCTGCTTTAGTCCCGTTTTAGTCCTGCTTTAGTCCTGGTTTAGTCCTGTTTTAGTCCTGTTTTAGTCCTGTTTTAGTCCTGTTTTAGTCCTGCTTTAGTCCTGCTTTAGTCCTGGTTTAGTCCTGGTTTATTCCTGTTTTAGTCCTGGTTTAGTCCTGGTTTAGTCCTGCTTTATTCCTGTTTTAGTCCTGCTTTAGTCCTGTTTTAGTCCTGGTTTAGTCCTGTTTTAGTCCTGGTTTAGTCCTGCTTTAGTCCTGGTTTAGTCCTGCTTTAGTCCTGGTTTAGTCCTGCTTTAGTCCTGGTTTAGTCCTGCTTTACTACTGCTTTAGTCCTGTTTTAGTCCTGCTTTAGTCCTGTTTTAGTCCTGCTTTATTCCTGCTTTAGTCCTGGTTTAGTCCTGTTTTAGTCCTGTTTTATTCCTGTTTTAGTCCTGTTTTATTCCTGCTTTAGTCCCGGTTTAGTCCCGCTTTAGTCCCGGTTTAGTCCTGTTCTAGTCCTGCTTTAGTCCTGTTTTAGTCCTGTTTTAGTCCTGCTTTAGTCTTGGTTTAGTCCTGTTTTAGTCTTGGTTTAGTCCTGTTTTAGTCCTGCTTTAGTCCTGCTTTAGTCCTGGTTTAGTCCTGTTTTAGTCCTGCTTTAGTCCTGTTTTAGTCCTGCTTTATTCCTGTTTTAGTCCTGCTTTAGTCCTGGTTTAGCCCTGTTTTAGTCCTGGTTTAGTCCTGGTTTAGTCCTGGTTTATCCCTGTTTTAGTCCTGCTTTAGTCCTGCTTTATTCCTGTTTTAGTCCTGCTTTAGTCCTGGTTTAGCCCTGTTTTAGTCCTGGTTTAGTCCTGTTTTAGTCCTGCTTTATTCCTGTTTTAGTCCTGCTTTAGTCCTGTTTTAGTCCTGGTTTATCCCTGTTTTAGTCCTGCTTTAGTCCTGCTTTATTCCTGTTTTAGTCCTGCTTTAGTCCTGGTTTAGCCCTGTTTTAGTCCTGGTTTAGTCCTGGTTTAGTCCTGGTTTATCCCTGTTTTAGTCCTGCTTTAGTCCTGCTTTATTCCTGTTTTAGTCCTGCTTTAGTCCTGGTTTAGTCCTGTTTTAGTCCTGTTTTAGTCCTGGTTTAGTCCTGTTTTAGTCCTGCTTTATTCCTGTTTTAGTCCTGCTTTAGTCCTGCTTTAGTCCTGGTTTAGTCCTGTTTTAGTCCTGTTTTAGTCCTGCTTTAGTCCTGCTTTAGTCCTGGTTTAGTCCTGTTTTAGTCCTGCTTTATTCCTGTTTTAGTCCTGCTTTATTCCTGTTTTAGTCCTGCTTTATTCCTGTTTTAGTCCTGTTTTAGTCCTGCTTTAGTCCTGCTTTAGTCCTGTTTTAGTCCTGTTTTAGTCCTGCTTTAGTCCTGTTTTAGTCCTGCTTTAGTCCTGGTTTAGTCCTGTTTTAGTCCTGCTTTATTCCTGTTTTAGTCCTGCTTTATTCCTGTTTTAGTCCTGCTTTATTCCTGTTTTAGTCCTGCTTTATTCCTGTTTTAGTCCTGGTTTAGTCCTGTTTTAGTCCTGCTTTATTCCTGTTTTAGTCCTGCTTTAGTCCTGTTTTAGTCCTGTTTTAGTCCTGCTTTAGTCCTGCTTTAGTCCTGTTTTAGTCCTGCTTTACCCCTGCTTTAGTCCTGGTTTAGCCCTGTTTTAGTCCTGCTTTAGTCCTGTTTTAGTCCTGCTTTATTCCTGCTTTAGTCCTGGTTTAGTCCTGTTTTAGTCCTGTTTTAGTCCTGCTTTAGTCCCGGTTTAGTCCCGCTTTAGTCCTGGTTTAGTCCCGTTCTAGTCCTGCTTTAGTCCTGTTTTAGTCCTGTTTTAGTCCTGCTTTAGTCTTGGTTTAGCCCTGCTTTAGTCCTGGTTTATTCCTGTTTTAGTCCTGCTTTATTCCTGTTTTAGTCCTGCTTTATTCCTGTTTTAGTCCTGCTTTATTCCTGTTTTAGTCCTGCTTTATTCCTGTTTTAGTCCTGCTTTAGTCCTGCTTTAGTCCTGCTTTAGTCCTGCTTTAGTCCTGCTTTAGTCCTGTTTTAGTCCTGTTTTAGTCCTGCTTTAGTCTTGGTTTAGCCCTGCTTTAGTCCTGGTTTAGTCCTGTTTTAGTCCTGCTTTATTCCTGTTTTAGTCCTGCTTTATTCCTGTTTTAGTCCTGCTTTATTCCTGTTTTAGTCCTGCTTTATTCCTGTTTTAGTCCTGCTTTATTCCTGTTCTAGTCCTGCTTTAGTCCTGTTTTAGTCCTGCTTTAGTCTTGGTTTAGCCCTGCTTTAGTCCTGGTTTATTCCTGTTTTAGTCCTGGTTTAGCACTGCTTTAGTCCTGGTTTAGTCCTGGTTTAGTCCTGTTTTAGTCCTGTTTTAGTCCTGTTTTATTCCTGTTTTAGTCCTGCTTTAGTCCCGGTTTAGTCCCGCTTTAGTCCTGGTTTAGTCCTGTTCTAGTCCTGCTTTAGTCTTGGTTTAGCCCTGCTTTAGTCCTGGTTTAGTCCTGTTTTAGTCCTGCTATATTCCTGTTTTAGTCCTGCTTTATTCCTGTTTTAGTCCTGTTTTAGTCCTGCTTTAGTCTTGGTTTAGCCCTGCTTTAGTCCTGGTTTAGTCCTGTTTTAGTCCTGCTATATTCCTGTTTTAGTCCTGCTTTATTCCTGTTTTAGTCCTGCTTTATTCCTGTTTTAGTCCTGCTTTAGTCCTGTTTTAGTCCTGCTTTAGTCCTGCTTTAGTCCTGTTTTAGTCCTGCTTTAGTCCTGTTTTAGTCCTGGTTTAGCCATGTTTTAGTCCTGCTTTAGTCCTGTTTTAGTCCTGCTTTATTCCTGTTTTAGTCCTGTTTTAGTCCTGCTTTAGTCCTGCTTTAGTCCCGGTTTAGTCCCGCTTTATTCCTGTTTTAGTCCTGCTTTAGTCCTGCTTTATTCCTGTTTTAGTCCTGTTCTAGTCCTGTTTTAGTCCTGTTTTAGTCCTGCTTTAGTCTTGGTTTAGCCCTGCTTTAGTCCTGGTTTAGTCCTGTTTTAGTCCTGCTTTATTCCTGTTTTAGTCCTGCTTTATTCCTGTTTTAGTCCTGGTTTAGTCCTGTTTTAGTCCTGCTTTATTCCTGTTTTAGTCCTGCTTTAGTCCTGTTTTAGTCCTGCTTTATTCCTGTTTTAGTCCTGCTTTAGTCCTGCTTTAGTCCTGTTTTAGTCCTGGTTTAGTCCTGGTTTAGTCCTGTTTTAGTCCTGCTTTATTCCTGTTTTAGTCCTGCTTTATTCCTGTTTTAGTCCTGGTTTAGTCCTGTTTTAGTCCTGCTTTATTCCTGTTTTAGTCCTGCTTTAGTCCTGTTTTAGTCCTGCTTTATTCCTGTTTTAGTCCTGCTTTAGTCCTGCTTTATTCCTGTTTTAGTCCTGCTATATTCCTGTTTTAGTCCTGCTTTATTCCTGTTTTAGTCCTGCTTTATTCCTGTTTTAGTCCTGCTTTAGTCCTGTTTTAGTCCTGCTTTAGTCCTGCTTTAGTCCTGTTTTAGTCCTGCTTTAGTCCTGTTTTAGTCCTGGTTTAGCCATGTTTTAGTCCTGCTTTAGTCCTGCTTTAGTCCTGGTTTAGTCCTGTTTTAGTCCTGTTTTAGTTCTGTTTTAGTCCTGGTTTAGTCCTGGTTTATTCCTGTTTTAGTCCTGCTTTAGTCCTGGTTTAGTCCTGGTTTAGTCCTGTTTTAGTCCTGTTTTAGTTCTGTTTTAGTCCTGTTTTAGTCCTGCTTTAGTCCTGTTTTAGTCCTGTTTTAGTCCTGGTTTAGTCTTGCTTTAGTCCTGGTTTAGTCCTGTTTTAGTCCTGCTTTAGTCCTGTTTTAGTCCTGTTTTAGTCCTGTTTTAGTCCTGCTTTATTCCTGTTTTAGTCCTGCTTTAGTCCTGCTTTAGTCCTGGTTTAGTCCCGTTTTAGTCCTGCTTTAGTCCTGTTTTAGTCCTGCTTTAGTCCTGTTTTAGTCCTGCTTTTGTCCTGCTTTTGTCCTGCTTTAGTCCTGGTTTAGTCCTGCTTTAGCCCTGTTTTAGTCCTGCTTTAGTCCTGGTTTAGTCCTGGTTTAGTCCTGCTTTATTCCTGTTTTAGTCCCGGTTTAGTCCTGCTTTATTCCTGTTTTAGTCCTGCTTTAGTCCTGCTTTAGTCCTGCTTTAGTCCTGCTTTAGTCCTGGTTTAGTCCTGTTTTAGTCCTGCTTTAGTCCTGCTTTAGTCCTGGTTTAGCCCTGCTTTAGTCCTGGTTTATTCCTGTTTTAGTCCTGTTTTAGTCCTGCTTTAGTCCTGTTTTAGTCCTGCTTTAGTCCTGTTTTAGTCCTGCTTTATTCCTGTTTTAGTCCTGCTTTAGTCCTGTTTTAGTCCTGTTTTAGTCCTGCTTTAGTCCTGTTTTAGTCCTGCTTTAGTCCTGCTTTATTCCTGTTTTAGTCCTGCTTTAGCACTGCTTTAGTCCTGGTTTAGTCCTGTTTTAGTCCTGGTTTAGTCCTGTTTTAGTCCTGGTTTAGTCTTGCTTTAGTCCTGGTTTAGTCTTGCTTTAGTCCTGGTTTAGTCCTGCTTTAGTCCTGGTTTAGTCCTGCTTTACTCCTGCTTTAGTCCTGTTTTAGTCCTGCTTTAGTCCTGCTTTATCCCTGTTTTAGTCCTGCTTTATTCCTGCTTTAGTCCTGGTTTAGTCCTGTTTTAGTCCTGCTTTATCCCTGTTTTAGTCCTGCTTTAGTCCTGGTTTAGTCCTGGTTTAGTCCTGTTTTAGTCCTGCTTTATTCCTGCTTTAGTCCTGGTTTAGTCCTGTTTTAGTCCTGCTTTAGTCCTGTTTTAGTCCTGCTTTAGTCCTGCTTTAGTCCTGGTTTAGTCCTGGTTTAGTCCTGCTTTATTCCTGTTTTAGTCCCGCTTTAGTCCCGGTTTAGTCCCGGTTTAGTCCCGTTTTAGTCCTGCTTTAGTCCTGTTTTAGTCCTGTTTTAGTCCTGCTTTAGTCCTGTTTTAGTCCTGTTTTAGTCCTGTTTTAGTCCTGTTTTAGTCCTGTTTTAGTCCTGCTTTAGTCCTGGTTTAGCCCTGCTTTAGTCCTGGTTTATTCCTGTTTTAGTCCTGGTTTAGCACTGCTTTAGTCCTGGTTTAGCCCTGCTTTAGTCCTGCTTTATTCCTGTTTTAGTCCTGCTTTAGTCCTGGTTTAGTCCTGCTTTAGTCCTGCTTTAGTCCTGGTTTAGTCCTGGTTTAGTCCTGCTTTAGTCCTGGTTTAGTCCTGCTTTAGTCCTGGTTTAGTCCTGCTTTACTACTGCTTTAGTCCTGCTTTAGTCCTGCTTTATTCCTGTTTTAGTCCTGGTTTAGTCCCGGTTTAGTCCCGGTTTAGTCCCGTTTTAGTCCTGCTTTAGTCCTGCTTTAGTCCTGGTTTAGTCCTGTTTTAGTCCTGTTTTAGTCCTGTTTTAGTCCTGTTTTAGTCCTGCTTTAGTCCTGCTTTAGTCCTGGTTTAGCCCTGCTTTAGTCCTGGTTTATTCCTGTTTTAGTCCTGGTTTAGTCCTGGTTTAGTCCTGCTTTATTCCTGTTTTAGTCCTGCTTTAGTCCTGTTTTAGTCCTGGTTTAGTCCTGTTTTAGTCCTGGTTTAGTCCTGCTTTAGTCCTGGTTTAGTCCTGCTTTAGTCCTGGTTTAGTCCTGCTTTAGTCCTGGTTTAGTCCTGCTTTACTACTGCTTTAGTCCTGTTTTAGTCCTGCTTTAGTCCTGTTTTAGTCCTGCTTTATTCCTGCTTTAGTCCTGGTTTAGTCCTGTTTTAGTCCTGTTTTATTCCTGTTTTAGTCCTGCTTTAGTCCCGGTTTAGTCCCGCTTTAGTCCCGGTTTAGTCCTGTTCTAGTCCTGCTTTAGTCCTGTTTTAGTCCTGTTTTAGTCCTGCTTTAGTCCTGTTTTAGTCCTGTTTTAGTCCTGCTTTAGTCTTGGTTTAGCCCTGCTTTAGTCCTGGTTTAGTCCTGTTTTAGTCCTGCTTTAGTCCTGTTTTAGTCCTGCTTTATTCCTGTTTTAGTCCTGCTTTAGTCCTGGTTTAGCCCTGTTTTAGTCCTGGTTTAGTCCTGGTTTAGTCCTGGTTTATCCCTGTTTTAGTCCTGCTTTAGTCCTGCTTTATTCCTGTTTTAGTCCTGCTTTAGTCCTGGTTTAGCCCTGTTTTAGTCCTGGTTTAGTCCTGTTTTAGTCCTGCTTTATTCCTGTTTTAGTCCTGCTTTAGTCCTGTTTTAGTCCTGGTTTATCCCTGTTTTAGTCCTGCTTTAGTCCTGCTTTATTCCTGTTTTAGTCCTGCTTTAGTCCTGGTTTAGCCCTGTTTTAGTCCTGGTTTAGTCCTGGTTTAGTCCTGGTTTATCCCTGTTTTAGTCCTGCTTTAGTCCTGCTTTATTCCTGTTTTAGTCCTGCTTTAGTCCTGGTTTAGCCCTGTTTTAGTCCTGGTTTAGTCCTGTTTTAGTCCTGCTTTATTCCTGTTTTAGTCCTGCTTTAGTCCTGCTTTAGTCCTGGTTTAGTCCTGTTTTAGTCCTGTTTTAGTCCTGCTTTAGTCCTGCTTTAGTCCTGGTTTAGTCCTGTTTTAGTCCTGCTTTATTCCTGTTTTAGTCCTGCTTTATTCCTGTTTTAGTCCTGCTTTATTCCTGTTTTAGTCCTGTTTTAGTCCTGCTTTAGTCCTGCTTTAGTCCTGTTTTAGTCCTGTTTTAGTCCTGCTTTAGTCTTGGTTTAGCCCTGCTTTAGTCCTGGTTTAGTCCTGTTTTAGTCCTGCTTTATTCCTGTTTTAGTCCTGCTTTATTCCTGTTTTAGTCCTGCTTTATTCCTGTTTTAGTCCTGCTTTATTCCTGTTTTAGTCCTGCTTTAGTCCTGTTTTAGTCCTGCTTTATTCCTGTTTTAGTCCTGCTTTAGTCCTGTTTTAGTCCTGCTTTATTCCTGTTTTAGTCCTGCTTTAGTCCTGTTTTAGTCCTGCTTTAGTCCTGTTTTAGTCCTGTTTTAGTCCTGTTTTATTCCTGTTTTAGTCCTGCTTTAGTCCCGGTTTAGTCCCGCTTTAGTCCTGGTTTAGTCCTGTTCTAGTCCTGTTTTAGTCCTGTTTTAGTCCTGCTTTAGTCTTGGTTTAGCCCTGCTTTAGTCCTGTTTTAGTCCTGGTTTAGCCCTGGTTTAGTCCTGTTTTAGTCCTGCTTTAGTCCTGCTTTAGTCCTGGTTTAGTCCTGCTTTATTCCTGTTTTAGTCCTGTTTTAGTCCTGTTTTAGTCCTGCTTTAGTCCTGCTTTAGTCCTGTTTTAGTCCTGGTTTAGTCCTGGTTTAGCCCTATTGGTGCCAAATTATGTGAACATGCTCGTCTGATAGGCGACTTCTTTTTTTTTTGCCTCGTAGGGTGTAGAGCTGCTCGCTGAAGTTCACTTTCACTTTTGACGCGTTACTGTTCATGGTGGACCCGTGTGTAAGTAATGCTCTTGTTTATTCTAACATATCTGTGAAAGGCTTCTCAGGGAAACTATGGACCTATGTTCAGAGAAACAAAACATGTATAGGCCCGTGTGGTTTTTAACACATTAAGGGAAACGAATGTATGTGGTTGGTTCTGAGCTGGTTTTAATTTAACAATAACGTAATATTTATTATGATTTGGTGGTTACTCACATAAGGGGGCTTAAACTGTGTTTCTCTGTGTTCATAATACATCGTAGCAAAGGTGCTTGCTTAGTTTCCATTTGTTTGGGACGTTGAAAAATATCGTCTTATCTCTGATGAAGGAGCAAATGCCTCTGCAGGGAACAAACGAGACCCGTGTTAATTTAATGGCTCATTTTTTAATTATTGCACATTTCAAAATGCCTGCTATTAGCCTCAAGTTTAAGTCCAGATCTTTGTGCATTTACAGTGATTAACCAGGTGACCATGGGTGTATCTGCCTCTGGACCAGTATGACTGCATTCTTCACATTTGCTCTGGCTGAATGAATCTGCTTCTGATCACATGAAGATGGCTGAAGTCCTTCCTAGAGGTGGGTGGAGTACACAACATGTTTACTAAACTAAGAGTAACGTTACTTTAGAAATATTTGACTTAAGTGGAAGGAAAACTTAACATGGAGAAAATGCTGTGCTCATTTATGTGTCTTTAAAACAACCACCGTTGACCAAAGTGCAGAACAAAAACAACTTTTACAACCAATAAGCTCAAGCCATGAAAGATTTGTGAGTGCACACATGAAGACCTGACCAGAGACTCATGTCAAACAGTGTTCATGTAAATATTTATTTGGTTCTCACCCGTTTCTACTTCACAATAATAATTAACACTAACTTGAGTTCATTGCCTTAAGATTTTGTCCAAAGTTTAACCATATTAACCACTGTTATAACTTTATATTTTTCTAATTATGACCCATTGGATTTGCGAGAGTTTCAAGTGATTTTTTTATTTCTGTATCTGCAGATCTGAAACGCTCCGAGAGCTATGACCTTCTACCACCTGACAGTGAGTAATTGTTATTTATTGTTATATTCACACATGTATCAAGGCGAGGCAAACTCTAATATTATCACAGTTCAAACACAGGTATGAGTTATTAATTAAAGGCCTTACAGTAGCAGGGCTGTGAGGCCCATGGGAGAACATATATACACTGCCTTGCAAAAGTATTCGGCCCCTTTTGAACTTTTCGACCTTTTGCCACATTTCAGGCTTCAAAACATAAAGATATAAAACTGTAATTTTTTGTGAAGAACCAACAAGTGGGACACAATCATGAAGTGAAACGAAATTTATTGGATATTTCAAATTTTTTTAACAAAACAACTGAAGAGAACAGCCCCCTTAAGTTAATACTCTGTAGCGCCACCTTGTGCTGCGATTACTGCTGTAAGTCCTTGGGGTTTGTCTCTATCAGTTTTGCACATTGAGAGACTGAAATATTTGCAAAACAGCTGGAGCTCAGTGAAGTTGGATGGACAGCGTTTGTGAACAGCAGTTTTCAGTTCTTTCCACAGATTCTCCATTGGATTCAGGTCTGGACTTTAACTTGGCCATTCTAACACCTGGATATGTTTATTTGTGAACCACTCTATTGTAGATTTTGCTTTATGTTTTGGATCATTGTCTTGTTGGAAGACAAATCTCCGTCCCAGTCTCAGGTCTTTTGCAGACTCCATCAGGTTTTCTTCCAGAATGGTCCTGGATTTGGCTCCATCCATCTTCATATCAATTATAACCATCTTCCCTGTCCCTGCTGAAGAAAAGCCCAAACCATGATGCTGCCACCACCATGTTTGACAGTGGGGATGGTGTGTTCAGGGTGATGAGCTGTGTTGCTTTTACGCCAAACATAACGTTTTGCATTGTTGCCAAAAAGTTGGATTTTGGTTTCATCTGACCAGAGCACCTTCTTCCACATGTTTGGTGTGTCTCCCAGGTGGCTTGTGGCAAACTTTAAACGACACTTTTTATGGATATCTTTAAGAAATGGCTTTCTTCTTGCCACTCTTCCATAAAGGCCAGAGTTGTGCAGTATACGACTGATTGTTGTCCTATGGACAGAGTCTCCACCTCAGCTGTACATTTCTGCAGTTCATCCAGAGTGATCATGGGCCTCTTGGCAGCATCTCTGATCAGTTTTCTCCTTGTATGAGCTGAAAGTTTAGAGGGACGGCCGGGTCTTTGTAGATTTGCAGTGGTCTGATACTCCTTCCATTTCAATATTATCGCTTGCACAGTGCTCCTTGGGATGTTTAAAGCTTGGGAAATCTTTTTGTATCCAAATCCGGCTTTAAACTTCTCCACAACAGTATCTCGGACCTGCCTGGTGTGTTCCTTGTTCTTCATGATGCTCTCTGCGCTTTAAACTGACCTCTGAGACTATCACAGAGCAGGTGCATTTATACGGAGACTTGTTTACACACAGGTGGATTCTATTTATCATCATTAGTCATTTAGGTCAACATTGGATCATTTAGAGATCCTCACTGAACTTCTGGAGAGAGTTTGCTGCACTGAAAGTAAAGGGGCTGAATAATTTTGCACGCCCAATTTTTCAGTTGTTTATTTGTTAAAAATGTTTGAAATATCCAATAAATTTCGTTTCACTTCATGATTGTGTCCCACTTGTTGTTGGTTCTTCACAAAAATTACAGTTTTATATCTTTATGTTTGAAGCCTGAAATGTGGCAAAAGGTTGAACAGTTCAAGGGGGCCGAATACTTTCGCAAGGCACTGTATCAACCCAATGTAGTGTACTGAGTCTAATGTATGGGTTATGGTGCATGCACACTGAATGCAATGAAAGCGGAAAAATCGCATCAAACACTTGTGGTTTATCGCTTGAATATTTAGGGGTCACTCGCTTCTATTGCACGGATTACTCCCCCTGTTTGTTAGAGTAAATTCATCTCCATTGCTTCACCAATTGATTTTTTTGCCCCACACTCAGGGTCAGATTGAGAACAGACATCCTTTGCTTCTTATTTTGTTCTGGTTGAGATTATTTCATGCTCGTTATTCTAGCACTAGACAAGTTGTGTCTGTTATTTATGATGCAGACTTTGACTGTTCTGGCTCCCTACATTTAGCACTTGTATCTCCCTTCTGCCTTCTGCGGACAATCAGCCATACACTGCCCACTGCACTCCAGGCCCCAAGCAGTGGCCTCGCTTCTCCGGACATAGTGACACTTTCTTGGACACTAAAGCCTCTCGTACCAGGTACATGCAGAGTGCAGGCGGCGGACATTTGGCGTTTGTGTCTCCCCGCTTTCCCTCCGGCCTTTAGCGGACACTCAGTCACACACTGCCCCGCTCTACAGTCTCCCGCCCGGCTCAGAGCCTCGAATGGCTAACCACTGCCCCGGTGTCTGAGCTCTCCCTGTGAGTGCGTTTACAAGGGCTCAAAATTCCCGGTTATTATCAGGAGTTTTTAATATTCCGGTTTTGTCTTTGATCATATAAACGCAGTTTCCCGTAAAAAAAAATGGGAAATGGCAGTTTCCCGATTTTGAGAAACCCGGATTTTCTGGCTGGGATTTTTTGCATCAGTAACCGGGATATAACTTCATGTAAACGCTATTTTCCGGTTTTAAGAAACTTCCCATGTCCTGCGCATGCGCAGTTAATCGTAAACAAACACGGTGGCGGCGAGTCCGAAGAGCTCCTGTTTCTGGAGTCAAGAGGAGACGGAGTTTTATATTTTAACCATGAAAGAACTAAAAGCCTCGTAATGTGGATTTATGTGACCGTTTCAAGGCGGCTGGTTTTCCTCCGGACGCAGAGGAGTCGACCACAACACTGAGCCGGATTAAGTTTTTCATCCACTAACTATCGGTGAACTCCATTAAAATCTGTTTTCCTGCTGTTTAGTGTTTAGTTAAATTGGTGTATCATGTTCCACCTCCTGACTTGTGTAGGATCTGAGCCACCGTACTCCAGGTGTACGGTGGCTCAGATTGATAAATGCCAAAACAGGCGGTGATTTTTCGTACACCCCAAACACGATCTGATTTCACCGTACGCAAGGTTGATAAATGAGGGCCATTATACCCAGGCAAATTTGCCATTTTAAAACCAAGTTTGGACTTTATTTTAATTCAATTTGATTTCTGCCTATTAAGTTCTTCATTAAACCAATTTGTGTTATGCGAGCCTTAACCTATCCATGGCCCTAATCTTAAAATACTTAGATTTTTAATGCCTAATCTTAAGGATCACGGCCTGAATTCTATATATTGCTTGACTTTGCATAAATGTTAGTTTGTTATTTTAGTGTCTAAAGCTCAGTTCAGCATAAGCCTTGGTGTCGGGAAGCGTGCATTGCTCAGCTCCTTTGCTGTGTGGGGTTACGCGATGTCACGACACGCCTCTGTATTGCAGCCGCAGACAGATACACTTGTGGTCATGTGGCCAGCACCGGGCGTGGTCCCTCTCTCTCGGCTCCTGTTTACTCCCAGCGTCCAGGTGTGCGTGATTGGCATAAGCCGTGGATTGGTCGCAGTCAGCCAGTCAAGTAGAGGGGAAGTGCTAATAAATAACTAAAACCATGCAAGTAAACAAGTAAAAACACAAACATGCATCAATGATTCTTCAAGACTTTTCATCGTCCTACTCATCATGCGTCACATGCTGTCT
The DNA here is from genome assembly GCA_021464625.1 of Proterorhinus semilunaris. Classification (NCBI taxonomy): domain Eukaryota; kingdom Metazoa; phylum Chordata; class Actinopteri; order Gobiiformes; family Gobiidae; genus Proterorhinus; species Proterorhinus semilunaris. The sequence continues at coordinate 39,968,593 of CM038345.1, read as the reverse complement.
GCAGCTCTAATATCTGCTGATTATTACTGTCTGCTCTCCCTTATTACTGCAAAGTAGTTTCTCTGTGTGATGTATTGCGACAGCCAAGAACACGACAATAATGAACAATTTTGTTTGTTTTGATCGGCGAGTACGTTGGTGGGTATCGCCATCATGTCTGACTTCGGAAAAGGGACGTCACGGGCAAACACACTATAGGAAAATCTCGATCCGTCCTGTCAATTCTATTATAGTCAAAGATGCAGAATTGAAGTAATGTGGTCAAATGTTTTGCAACTGTAACTGCTCATTTCTGGACTAACTGCCTCCAGGAGCAGTATCCTGCCCCAGTATTCACTACGGATTAAACAATTCTATAAACAAATATTATATTGACTCTTGTGTGCTAACCGTAGTACTTAAATAGGCAATGCACTCTGAATTGAATCAGGACAGAATATTTGTTTGGTTGCTTTATTAACAAATGTGGACCACCAACATGCCGCTCTCTGAGACTCAACGTGAATCAAAATCTCCAGCTCATAAGTCATCATGATGGGGACGTAATCTAATATCAGTATATAACATTATCGTTTACCATTATACACATTTTTGTTGTTGTTTATATTTCCATCATCATCCTGTCTTACTTTCTAATAATGTACTTTGTATAACTGCCTCACAACACATGGACATTTTCATTTTATAACCAAGACCCTTTTACTTGTTTTTATCACATATTTTCCTATCTAACAAAAAAAATAAGAATGAAACCTCTCTGGTGTCTTTTTATCCCTCTGGGGTCTGGTTGTCATTTGTTTGTCTGGACCCTGAGTGCCCTCTTGTGGTGTTGGAGTGTAAGTGTCAAGTGCCTTTTTATTTACAGTACTTCACTTGGTCTCACGCATCTCATTTTTTACTTTCCAGTTTTGTTCACAGCTTTGTGTGGTGTTGCATTAAATGGTGTAGTAAACTTGTCCTCTTTGTCTTGTTGAACCGGTACTGTGTCTCCTATGTCCACGTTTGAGTACTGAGCTCATTCATCAGCGTATTTTTGCCTTTCTTGTTTGTTCAGCGTCTCTGTCATGAACATTCAAAGCAGACGTTTTTAACTCACAAATGTCTGATAACTTTGCTCTCATTTTCTGAGTAAACAGTTCTGCTGGACGTTTGTACGGAGCCCCTAAAGTTCCCTAAAAGGAGAGAAGAAAAAAAAAGAAAAGTTGTATGCAAAATAATATATATATATATATATATATATTTTGCCCGCTGGACTAAAGGAAATTTAGTTGTTTGTTTGTTTGTTTACTTTATTGTCCCTGTAGGGAAATGTTTCCTCTGCATTTAACCCATCCTTCGATGCCACTGAGGCAACCCATAAGGAGTAGTGGTCGACGGCAGTGCCGCGCCCGGGGACCCATCTCCATGATGTGGAACCAGGCTGATGGTCAGAATAACCTAGCTGGAGGATTCACCTATTGCACATGTTTTTAATGGTAGGGGAAACCGGAGGAAACCTACGCAGACACGGGGAGAACATGCAAATTCCACACAGAAAGGCCCCGTCCAGGTGGGAATCGAACTTTCTAGCTGTGAAGCGGAGGCGCTACCGTGCCGCCCTTATTGTTCTGACATGCGTCAGAACAACATGCATTTGCATATATATATATATATATATATATATATAATATATATATATTATTATTTTTTATATATTTTTTTTATATATTATTATTTTTTTCATTCAGGCAAAAAAAAAAGTTAATAAAAAAAATGGTTTACCTTCAGTCCAGCGGGCAAAATTATTATTATTTTTTTTAAGCATACAACTTTTAAAAAAAAAGTCTCCCTTTCGGGAACTTTAGGGACTGTTTCTGATTCGTTGTTCAATACTACGATAAACAGTGACATATTTCCTCAGGTCTTGTTTCCAGTCAAGTCCTTCAGCTTGTGCAATCCTGTGATGTGTTTGTTGAGCTTCTTCTTCATTGGCTTCAGTCCATTTTGGAGTTGTTCTCACATGTTTGATGTAATTGTTTTTACAGTATTCTCTGAACAATTCAGATTTGAACTGTGGGCCATTGTCTGATTGAATGATAGTTCACCCATGTCTACTATACAGTCAATAAAGTCAATGACTTTTTTCTGCAGTTGTAGATACATCATACTCCTAGTAGCGACTGTAGTAATCTACTAAAACAAGTATTAAGTAATTTGAAGGTAGCGGTGTAAGTATGTCTACAGCAGGTGGGTAGAGTAGCTAAAATATTTACTCAAGTAAAAGTAACTACTTTGAAACAATTTTCGAAGTAAAAGTAGTGAGCAAAATAATTACTAAGAATTAGGGCCGGGACTTTTTTCGATTAATTGCGATTAATGAACTACATGAGGTTTAGTGCGATTAAAAATATTAATCGAAATTAATCACACTTTGCTTTCCACACTTCAGTCTCCTTTTTTTCCTGCAGACGCACAATTAATGGCAATATAGCACTGGTCTGTTGGACTTGGTTGAACAAAAATAAACTATATTTTGTTACTTAAGCTTATGTATTCAGTCATTATTCAATGGTATACTAAAAATCCTTATGAAAAAACTAGGGGTGGGCATAGATTAATTTTTTTAATCTAGATTAATCTAGATTAATTTTGAAATTAATCTATAGATTAAAATGGTTTATTTTATTTCTGCTGGAATATGTGCTACCCAAAAATAATAACTAAAATTGAGACCAGTTGTTTACAAAATGCATCACAAGCTGCTTAAGAAAGCTGTTAAACTATGATAATTGGTGATGAAAATAAATCATGTTCAATAAGACGTAGCCTACCGAAAGCGAAGGAGTGAGAGAAAAAAATATTTAAATATAGTCGGACTCGGCGCGCAAGGGACAGCGGCGTCCCATAGCGTCAACGTGCTTATTGTGCGTAACAAAAGTCACTGCTGGAGGGGGGCGGAGGGAGGCGTGTAGGATTGACAGAGGGACAGTTTGTGAACGCACGACCGCGGGACGTGAGCGCGGCCTGCGGGCAAACTGTTTCAGAGCGCGGCTCTGGGGAAACGCTCCCAGCGCCAGCGCTGTCCCGGGCCATAGCAGAGTAAAAGGCGCGCGGGGTCCGTGAGTGACGAGGCGGCTACAGGAGCCCCGTCACTCACATCTTCCACCTGTTCGCTCAGCTCCGCTCTGGGCCGCCTCCGAACGGCAGCGACATCACCGCACACAGTCTCCTCCTCAGCCCGCCCCGGTCATCTCCCCCGCTGCTCCACGAGGAGCTCAAAGTGAGTCATCATAGCTTGCGTATCCCACTCTCAACTCAACTTAGGATAGATTAATGCCGATATTTTTTTTATCGCCCGACAAGACTATTGCGTTAACGCAGCACGTTAACGCCGATAACGGCCCACCACTAGAAAAAACGTACTTCTCACTGTTCTCAGGTCAAATATTTATATGCGATTAATTTCGATTAATTAATTACAAAGCCTCTAATTAATTAGATTAATTTTTTTAATCGAGTCCCGGCCCTACTAAGAATACAAACTGAGCGTCAAAGTCGGTACGGTAGTGACATAAATGTTGAGAAACAAAACATGAAATTATGTAAAAATCCTAGTATTTCCATGTTTAAAGTACATGAAACACAAACTACATAATTTGTCTTTTGTGTCACATGAAGCTTTTGCCACAGCGCGTCTCCCCCAGGGGAAACTGAAGCTACTAACGTAGTTTGCCACCACCGAGTGTGGAGTGAATGTAAAATGCTCTCATGTAAAGCGCTTTGTGACCATGTCTGTGAAAGGCGCTATATAAATAAAGATCTTCTACTATTTAAAGATTTATTGACTCAACCACATTCACATTTTGTTCATGCACTTTGGTGTGACACATTCTTTTGAAAATGCCCCTTACAATTGCACTTGTGAAATGTTCGTCCTCGATGTGATCAGCATAGCCACACCTGTAACACTGTCTGTCCATTTTATTCTCTTTTAATGTTTCCTTTTGGATCATGTACTTTCTTAGTTGATGCAATTCAGTTGACCGTCATGGTGTCTTAATAACGACGAACGTCCTTTTTCAGTTGTTTTTCCCTTAACCGGGCTTACCTGACAATCATCTCAGCTGTCTGAAACTGATGTCAGTGATTCAAAGAGCCCTGAGACACAACACCATCCATGAGTTTCATTGAACAAATATTTTCTTTTACGTTTATGGCACTGAAATACAATTTGCATAACTTAACATAGTGTAAAGTGAATGATTGCATCCCTGGTGTTCACCATGTCACACACTCATCACAGTCTTAATGATTATGTATTTACTGTTTTATCATTGCAGTGTCCGAGCTGAGGGTGGTTCTCCTGGGGAGCATCTGGAAGCAGAGAAGCGCTGTTGGAAACCTGCTCCTCGAAACTGACGCATTTGATTTAGACACAAATTGTAAATTATCTGTAAAAATAGGTGGACCACTCCAAAAGAAGAAAATATCTGTCATTAACACTCCAGACCTGCTGCAGGAAGATCTCACTGCAGACAGACTGGCAGAGTTCTTAAAAGAGATAGCAGAAGCCTCTGCCCCTGGTCCTCATGTGTTCCTGCTGGTCCTACAGCCTGAAGACTTCACTGAGCAACACAAAACCAGACTACAGTCAGTCCTGGAGAGCTTTGGTGAGCAGGCCTTCAACCGTTCACTGGTGCTGATCTCCACACCACGAGCAGAGGTGTCAGGGTTAATGGAGAAATACATGAAAGACCCAAATATAAAGGACATTATCAGGAAATGCAGGTACAAATATCTGTGGATAAACACTGAAAATGATGCAGACTTTAAACGTGAAGAGCTGTTGACAAGAATCTGTCAGATGTTGGAGAAGTCAGAAGAACATCTTAACTATGAACAATATGAGGACGCTGATACTCAACAGGTCTACACAGAACAGACTGCAGTGGCAAAACAAAAATCCTATCCATCACTTCCACAAGGTAAGCAGAGTGGTGTCACATGTATGATGAAATTCTAAACTATTATCTTGTGGATACATGTATTCCTTCTTCCTGTTATTGTTTTCTGTTCCAAATTGTTGTTATACATGAGCCAGAAAGGTGACGCCCTCCCCGGTTGGATCTACTGTCTAGGGCTCTAGAGAGGATATGCACATTTTAGATAGAAATAGAATCTTCACCATTGCCAATAGAGCAAACTTGCCTCTCTGTATGATGCTGTTGCCTTGATGGTATCAACACGGCCATACAGTTACTACAATATGTTATGACATCACACACATGACCTCTATATGGAATAAAGGACTAGACTGCAGATCCACTTAAGAGAGGGTAAAGGTCAGGTATATCTTAACAGGCATGAATTCAAATGCATGTTTCAATCCGGACTTGACAGCACCAACAAATCCGCAATGAGAAAACAATTCTGTCTTTTAGTTAATTGTAATACTGTATGTTTGGCAGGTTTCCCTGGAAAAATTTTCTCTGGACCTTTCAGCATCTCCATGCTGAACCCTTTTTCTCAAAGTAAAAAAAAAAATATTGCTCAGGGTGAGATAAACCACTGTTTTTCTAATAAATTTGCTTTGATAGTGTAAAGTATTTAATAGTGGAAATTTATTTGTAATCTCTTTTTCACAGCCTCTTTAAGAATTGTTCTTTTTGGAAAAAGTGGAGACAAAAAAACAAAGGGAAGTAACCTTATTACTGAAAAGCAAGACACTCACTCACAAAATACAAAACAGTGTGTGAAAGCCTTTGGCAAGTGGAAGGGAACTGACGTGACAGTCGTGAGGACACCAGACCTGTTCAAACTGCATTTCGAGGCTGTGATTGAAGAAATGAGGAGATGTGTGACTCTGTGTCCTCCAGGACCCAACGTCCTGCTGCTGTTGGTGAAACCTTCAGACTTCACAGAGAAGGACAGAGAAACTCTCAACTTCATCCTGAGTCTGTTTGGTCCAGATGCCTTTAAACATGCCATGGTTGTTATAACTCATGATGAGAAAGAGCACAGCTGCACTGATGTCCTTAATGATTGTAATGGAAGATTTTTCAACTTGTTTGAAGGAAACCGGCAGGTATTAATGGAGGAAATTGAAAGTATTTTTCAACAAAACAATGGCTCTCACCTTACAATCACAAAGAAAACAGGTATTGATGATATTACTATACCACCATCTCTGAACCTGGTCCTGTGTGGGAGCAGAGGATCAGAGAAGAGCTCAGTAGTTGAGTCTGTGTTAAGTCAGGCTGCAGCTCCCAGCCCAGGGCAGTGTGTCAAACACCAGGGAGAGGTGTGTGGGCGCTGGGTGTCTCTGGTGGAGCTGCCGGCTCTGTCTGGAAAACCTCTGGAGGCAGTGATGCAGCAGTGCCTCAGCTGCATCTCCCTCTGTGGTCCTGAGGGCGTCCATGCCTTCATCCTGGTTCTACCGGTGGGTCCCCTCACCGACGAAGACAAGGCAGAGCTAAAGACCATCCAGGACACATTGAGCTCTGCAGTCAATCCCTTCACTATGATTCTGTTCACTGTGGACTCAGACCCCTCTGCTACAGCTGTGGTTGACTTCGTCAAAGGAGACAGAGACATCCAGGAGCTGAGTCAGAGCTGTGGAGGAGGATATCTGATATTCAACACCAGGGGGCAGCAGCAGGTCTCTGAGCTGCTTGATTATTCACATAGAATAAAGGATAAGAATACACCCCACAGCTACACGACAGAGACACTGGTAAAAGGTCAGAGAGAAATGATCTCCGCTCTGCACAAAGAAAATCTCCAGTTGAAAAACCATGGTGTGAAAAGACGTAAGTATGGCAGCTGCTGATAATCCTAACATACCCTTCAAAGGAAACGTGCAGTATCTGCAAATTGTGTTAAAATGTAGTAAACACCAAACAGGCTTCATGTTTGTGTGCTAGTGTGCTTTATTTGCCATTGTACAATTGTACAATAAAATTGTTGGGTTAGTCTTGAGTCGTTGCGATTCTGCGCGCCGCCAGTGTGGGCTAACGTGACCAGCATGTTTTTGGAGGTTTTATTTTTTCCAACATAATAAGCAGGATGCCACGGGGCCAAAAAACAACATTCGTTTAGGCTTTTCTGAACAAAGGTTTCTTGTGTATGAGACCCTAATAATAGTGACACTACAACTGCAAACTAAACATAATGCAGTTTAAAACTATCTTTATCAGTATATTATGCAGTAGGACACTTTGTAATTTACATAATTATTCCATGAAAGATCTTTCTAAATGTTTTCTCAGGTCAGATTAAATAGAGTACTTAAACTACAGTTTGTGCTAAAAGGTTAGAGCAGTGTTACTGTGTAATACTGATTCAAAATGAATGACCATAAGACGGGGCTTAAAATTTTCCGTCCGGGGGCCAGATTCCGTCTTGAGGGCAGGTCCGGCCTTCGGCGCAAGCAAAATGTATTTATCAGGCTGCAAATTACAGTCGGAGGCACTTTAATGTGACTTTATAAAACACACCGGTCCCCTTTAATCTACCTGTCACCACTACTGCCACCCGCTGGAGACCTCCACTGTTATATATTTGTCCCGATTTTCCTTTCGCCTTTCCCGCACTTCTTACGGTCCCTGAATGCGTCTCACGTGCAGCCTCGCTCTTGCAGCCACGTGGCTACAGTAGCTAGTGTTAATGTTTATTTACAACTGTAGACATGTAAAAGAAGCGGTGATGGGCGCAGGGCAGGTGGAAGACAGGCCTGTTATGGATTATGCAAAAGAAGTTTTGCCAAATGGTAATGACCGACCAAATGAGTGAGACTCGTCGGATAAAGAGCAGCAAGTTCTACGACTGATCCCCAGTGAGTGTAGAGTTTATTTACTTATTCTGTGGAGTAAAGTCAGGCTAACGGGGTCTTATCACCAGCGCTAAAATGCACTAAAGGCTCTGTCGCTCTCATTAATTCATTCCCTGCATCGGATCTGTAGCCTGGGAAAAGACACGCGGTGCCCCCGGAAAACAGGCTTTGGCTCTAGTTGATTATTTTACAGCACTAACTTTTCATTTGGGCTCAGTCCCAGAGCTACAGCCTGACAAACAAAACATGTATGAGACTTAATCCTTATACTTGTATTTACCTCCCATATATTACGTGTTTACACAAATTGGAAATAAATTAGGTCCAAACGTAGAGTAAATGTGTAATAAAAAATATAGGCCTAGGCTACATTGCCTAAATACAGTAGCCTCTATCTTAAATTGTTATTGTTCTTTTAAAGTACCGATAAGAGTACCGGATCGATAAGGAGTATCGATAAGAGGAGTAGTATCGATAAAAGTCCTGGTTGAGCCACAGAAAGTTCAGGCTCAGGATTTTTTTTTACTTTGAGCCCTGATAAGGTATTGCATGAATACCATTATGACATACCCAGAGGAACAACGTGAGGCGGCTGTGGCGGGTCAGAGTGTGACTGGAGGGTCGGCGGTTCGAATCCCGCTGGTGCACTCTGTCATTGTGTCCTTGGGCAAGACACCTCACCCTCCTTGCCTCCAGTGCCTGTGTACACTGGTGTGTGAATGAGAGCGTGAATGACTGGTTCCTTGATGTAAAGCGCTTTGAGTGCCTAATGTAGGTGCGCTGTAAAATAGAGCCCATTTAGCATTTATAATGTCTACACTTTAAGGCCATTTTTCACAAATGGTTATTGCTGATACTGCACGTTTCCTTTGCAGGGCAGCATACACTTTTGTGTGTTTTTTTTTTTCACAAAGTAATAATACTTTTTATTTTCTAGGTGGTGATAACCAGAGTTCTGATTGTCTAAGGATTTCCCTAATTGGAAAATCCGGCAGTGGAAAGAGTTCCTCAGGAAACACCATCCTGGGAAGAAAAGAGTTTAAAGCCCTGTCAAGTCAAATGTCAGTAACAAGAAATTGTCAGAAGGCCCAGACTATAGATGGACGCCATGTTGCTGTTGTTGACACTCCGGGTCTGTTTGATACCAAACTGTCACAGGATGAAGTTAATGAAGAAATGTTAAAATGCATCAGTCTTTTAGCTCCTGGACCTCACGTCTTTCTGCTGGTGTTACAAATCGGGCGATTCACAAAGGAAGAGAAAGAGACGCTTGAACTCATCAAACAAGGGTTTGGAAAAGGGGCAGAACAATTCACAATAATCCTTTTCACTCATGGAGATAATTTGGTCAATGATGAAATGTCACTTCAAGATTACATAGAAAGTTGTGACATTTCCTTCAGGAAGCTGATCTCCGACTGTGGAAACCGGTGTCATGTCTTTAATAATGTGGATAAAGAGAACCACACTCAGGTGAAAGAGCTGATGGAGATGATCGACCACATGGTGAAGGAGAACGGAGGAAGCTGCTACACCAACGACACGCTCCAGGAGGCGGAGGCGGCCATTCAGAAAGAGACGGAGAGACTGATGCAAGAGAAGGAAGAAGAAATAAAGAGAGAGATGGAGAGAAAACATCAACAGGAAATGGAAGAAATTAAACTGAAAATGGACAAACTAAAACAGGAATTTGAGAACGAGAGAAAACAGAGAGAGGCAGACCTGAAAGAAAAGGAAGAAAAGATAAAAGATGAGAAAGAGCAGCGAAAGAGAGAGCAAGAAATGAGAGAAGAAGAAGACAGGAAGAGGAAAGCCCAAGAAGATAAACAGCGCCAGGAATGGGAACACAAAACAAGAGCCCTGGAAGAAAAAATCAAATCAGAACAAGAGTCAAGAGAAACATCTGAAACGAAGCTCCAGGAGAGCAGGAGACACATGGAACAGGAGAGGGAGCTCTGGGAACAAGAAAGAAACGAGTGGTGGAAAAAACGAGAAAAAGAGGATGAAGAGAGACGACAACTGGAGGAAAAAAGACAAGAGGAAATGAGACAAATCAAAAAAGAAAAACAAATGAAAGAGGAAGCATTAAAAGAAAAAGAAGAGAAGATCAAAGAGGAGCAAAAGCAGCGCAAAAGAGAACAAGAAAAGAGAGAAGAAGAAGACAGGAAGAGGAAGGAACAAGAAGAACGACAGCATCAGGAATGGGAACGGAAAAGGGAAGATCTGGAGGAAAAAATCAAATCAGGAGAAGAGTCAAAAGAAACATCTGACATGAAGCTCCAGGAGAGCAGCAGACAGATGGAACAGGAGAGGGAGCGCTGGGAAAAAGAAAGAAAAGAACGGTGGGACAAACGACAAGCTGAAAATGAAGAAAGACGACAAAAAGAGGCTCAAATACAAGAGGAAAAGAATCGATTAGCAAAAGAAAAAGAACAGATAGAGAGAGCGCTAAAAGAAAAAGAGAAACAAATTACAGAGGAGCGACAGAGAGATGAAGAAAAGAGAAAAGAAGAGGACAGGCAGAGGAAGGAACAAGAAGAACGACAGCGTCAGGAATGGGAACAGAAAAGAAAAGATCTGGAGGAAAAAATCAAATCAGAACAAAAGTCAAAAAAAACAATTAACAGAGAACTGCAGGAGAGCAGGAGGCAGATGGAACAGGAGAGGCAGCAATGGGAAGAGGAAAGAAGAGAGCAGGAGGAAAAACAGAAACAAGAAAGAGAAAAGAGACGGCAGGAAGAGCAACAGAGAATTAAAAAACTCCAGGACGAATATGACGAAGAACGACAAAGGGATCAAAAGGAAAAACAGGAGGAAGATCGGATCAGACAAGAGCAAGAGCAAAAGACTATAAAAGAGATCAACGAAAAACACCAGGCTGAAATAGAAAGAATGGAAGAAGAAAAAGAGAAGTTTAGAGAGGAGGCGAGAACTAAAGCTGAAGAATTTAATGATTTTCAAAAGAAACACTTAAAGGACTTTGAGGAACTGAAGCAGCAACATGAGAGTAGCATCAAAGATAAAGATGAAAAGTATGACCTGCTGAAAGCACTCGCTGCCCACAAGGAGAGGACAAAGATGGAGGCCCATCAGAGAGAGGTCAAGGACTTAGTGGAATGTGTGTCTAAAAACAAAGATAATGTAAAAAAGATACACAAGGTACTGACGAAACATGAAGAACAAATGAAAAGTGTGGAAGATGAGCAAGAAAAGGGAGAACTGCTCAAAGAACAAGAGAAAGAGATGAATGACCTGATAGAGAGCCTTCTGAAGGAAAAGGATACAGGGCGGTGTGTGATTTCATGAACTTTTAAACCACAATATTGAAACAACAACGGATAATTAAACATTTATTTGAGTCAAAGTCCTTATGTTTTACAAAAATCTAATAATAATAATAATAATAATTAACCTCATAAACCCCACCTTAACCAAGCACATTTTCTCCAGTTTTACCCAAATCTAAAAGCTTCTCGACTGGAGCTCACCAAGGCCAGTGAAACGCCTCAACTGGAAGCGTTCAGAACTGATCGAAGCTTCTCCATTGTTGCTCTTGTTTTAGTCCTTTTGTTGATTTTTGTCACATTTTAATAGCTTTTGGTCACTTTTTTGGTCACGTTTTTGTCATGTTTTCACTGCGTTTTTGTTGCATTTGGCCACGTTTCGTTTGTGTGTGTAATGTAACTCTGATCAAGCCACAAAAATGACCAAAACATGTCAAAAATGATGAAACCATGAAGCTCAGATAAGTTGTGTAGGTCTTTGTAGGCTTTCAATTGAGGCGTTAATGCTCAAATGGAGAAAATGGAGTAAGGGTAATTGAGATTCAAATTCAGTGAGCTGAGTTTGTGGAACATTGTGACTGCGAACCTGTCTCCAGGTCATACGTGTCTCAAAAAGACATGAGACAGACAAAGGACATCGTCACTAAGAAAACAATATTACCCTCCATCCTCTTTCTTCCAGGTGTGTGGTTTGGTTTTTCAGTTTTCATTCCAAATCAATACATGCAGAACAAAACTCACATGAAACAGTAGAAAACAACAAAAGGCCATGACACAAAACCAAACAATGTGGGGTTTCTTTTTGTTATTGAGAAACTATCAGAGATTATGAATGTGATAAGATAAATGTATTTTGTTTTAATTGTCTTTTTTTTCTTTATTGTATGTACATGCCTAGTGCTCCCTGCTATGTTTCTACATAGAGATTGTGTCATGACAAGGAGAAACGGCTTATATCTGGGTGTTGAAGGAGGCCATCGAGCTCTGAGCGGGTCGTTTGAATGATGGCGTATCAATAAAGATAAATGCAGTGCTTAATATACGTATAAGGCTTAATTATGTTTGCCAAAAGCTTGAATGAATAAAGTACGCTTTGCAATAAGGATTTTATATGTTACGTTCACATTTTTACCCTAAATATTTACAAATACATTTGAGACATATTTCACATTTTCATTACAGATGATCTGTTATCAGTTGTGATATTTCATTTACCAACATTGCAATGTCTGATACAATTTGCTTTGTCGGCTCATAAGAAATCATAGATGTCATAAGTTCATATAAAAGTTTACGATAATAAATGAATGATAGTGTATTGATGTTTCTTATGCCTTTAATTTTGACATTACTGTTTTTAATGTTTCTGTTTTTGATTTATAACTTTTGCTTAATAAATAAAGCCATTTTAAATGATGCAATATACAGTGCCTCTCGAAAGTACTAATACACCTTAAACTTTACACATTTTGTCATGTTTACAGCCATAAATATAACGATTTTATTTTGAATTTTTTACTGAAAGTTCACACTGAGGTGGTGGGTATAGGAAGTCTATGGTTGTAACTATGGTAACAATAAAATGCTGGGGGGGGGATTCCCCTAATGTCCAATATCACTGGAAATGACACTGTGTTACAGGTACGTGCACAGATGCAAAAAGGGCACCGCCCTCCCCCATCCAGTCGGGAAAAATATTTAAAACAGATGTGATTTCTTTATTTTCTGTAGCTATAACTGACATTGACATTGATATTTAATATAACATGCACAGTACAATGTTCCATGATGTGCAACTAATAATGAACTAGCTTGTCCTACATTGTCCATAAGGTCTGTCTCAAGGCTCTGCATTAATGATGAGCAAAACTTGCCATTGCTTTGTCCCCATCAAAAAATATCTGATAATAATCCACACAATGAACTGTTCATGTTCCTGTGCTCCTCCCAGAGGCACCTCTCCTCCTCACCCGTCCCTCTCCTCCTCACCCTTCCCTCTCCTCCTCACCCGTCCCTCTCCTCCTCACCCGTCCCTCTCCTCCTCACCCTTCCCTCTCCTCCTCACCCTTCCCTCTCCTCCTCACCCTTCCCTCTCCTCCTCACCCTTCCCTCTCCTCCTCACCCTTCCCTCTCCTCCTCACCCTTCCCTCTCCTCCTCACCCGTCCCTCTCGTTCAGCCCTGACCTAGCCTGAGTAATACAGCTCATTTTGAGACCATTTTATAGACTCACTAAAGTTACTTCGACTGCTTACCGCTGACATCATCCGGACGGTCTCGACAAGCGGCACCGACATCCTCGCCCTGTCGGCCCTTTTGCTTCCATTCCCTTTAATAATCCAGTCATGTCGTGCTGGTTTGTACATAAAAGTTATAGAATTTACTCCCGCGAGTGGCCACCATTTAGGCAACTGAAACATGTGAGGACAGTGCAGCCCTACTTTGATCAGGAGCATACGCTACATCAGCGCCGCCGTGGCTCGAGAGGAAGAAGAAAGCGCGATGTGGATTTGAGCATTAAAACTGTATGTTCATGTATAATTATTATAAAAAAATTTAAATAAAAAACTTCTTGTGCCTTATTCTTTATATTAAAACATATGTTATGTCACTCTTTGTGCATTTTTGTTCCTTTATGTTAAAAGTTAGTCACTCTGAAAAGACACTCTTTGTTGCACTATGTAGACATGAAGAATGCTGTTTACAAGCAAAGTGTATTTGAAAACTCTCAAACTTTTCACAACTAAGTACTAAGAGCTGCTGAGATCTCATTTACATTGGCCTGTGTTTAGATTAAACAGTTGTTGACAGGAACAGACGGACGGGAGAGTGGAGTAAACTGAGCCACTTCTTTTGTATTTGTGTGTGTTAAAACAGTACAATATAATACAAACGATAATGAAACTATCAATATGTGGCATGGCGAGGGTTAATCTGAGAGTGTGTTACTTTAGCTGGTTGTCAGCAACAACACCATAGGAATTTCACCTAAAGAATAAACATCAGGCTTTATTCAAACAGGCACACAGCAGGGCCGTGCAGATGGCTACAGAGGGGCAGGGGCTCGAATATTAAAAAAGGGCACTACAAACCCCTTTAAAGGAGCTTAAAGGGACTATACGGAGTTTAAAAATGTTAAAACTAAGTATTTTCATCCCCCTACATGTTCCAGCAATGTCCGAATGAGCCCAGACCTGTTCACCACAACGGCCTCTAAAATCCTGCACTGTCACTCAGAAATGTGTTACTTCAGGTCCAAAGTGCCGTCATGCACGAGCTTAATCTGCTGCAGTTACGCATGTGACCTGAGGTGGCAGTAGTGAGTATAACAATGACCAACTCTGCAATATTCGGACAAAAATACATTGCGAGCTGTAAACGGCGCTGGCGTCTGACACAAGGTTTATTTTTGACCTCTTGTTGACCTCATTGGTCCTCGATTATGAGGCCGACTGATACAAAATAAAGAGCGATCTGAAGCACAAGGTGTGGAGATGGTTGTTCTGCGCACTCTCTCTGCTCTCACACAGGGCCGGTGGGCGGGGCCGGTGGGCGGGGCATTGAAAACACTCGATGAACTAACGAGGGGCGTGTTCATTTTTGATTTGATTTATTAATATAAGCTAATGAGGCTTATTGGGACAAAACCAATGATAAGGACCATGGCAAAGCTTTGGATAAACGAAATAGAATACAAATAATACACGATGCTGAAATCAGTTTATTTGCAGCATGAGGCGGAAAAACCTCTTTGCATTTTACAAAACAAACTCAGACATATTTGACTTATATTTTACTAAAACAATGTTTAGCCACAAGGCCACCCAGTATAACAGGGAAAATAGCTTTTACAACAAGTCTAAGGCACACAGGTACGTTAAAAGGACCGGGCAGAGGCAAATGATTTACACAAATATATTTAGTTTTATTATAAGTTAGGTTTGGTTTCTTCAAAGTTCATTTTAAGGTTTACTTAAAAGTTCAGTCCAGAACACACAGTAGACAAGACATGAAGACACAAGACAGGGGAGGCATGATGGTGCTGCCAGGACCCTGCAAATACATTTGAACACTGTTTTTTTTTAGGTTTTACATTCTCAAAGGCTAAATGCATCACTGCTGCAGCCATGGGTTATCATCGACGCAAGTGGCCAAGTGGACTGTGCACACTGCACTTGTATGGAGTCCTGTACACATATTCAGTGCTTTACGTGGACAAAAAAAAAAAGGCCGGTACTCTATTTTTTGCAACCAAAAAAAAAACTAGGCCTATATATACTGTTATATTTTCCCTTTTTTTCTTTTTGTTTTTGTTTACAGCGTTATTACAGTATAAATGATATTGTAATAACGCTGTATCATTTATATCATGTTTTCACAATAATTCCACTCAGATCTGCTGAAATAAACAACTCATGATGACAGTCCAATGCAAAGAAAATAAGCTTAGTGAACGTCCGTCTGCTTAATAAACAACAGTAATGAAAGCCCAGTCTTACCTTTAGAAGAAAGACTGTTTCAGCTGAACTCTTACAGATGGAAGTCTCTCTGTTACTGAGGTGATTCTTACAGGCTCATGTCTGTGCTTTTCAAAGTGTCTAACAAACAACCATGTTCTGGAGCTTATGCCGTCATCATTACAGTTTGTCAGGCTCCATTCTGTCTGCAGTCCGCCTCATCTCAGTCCGCAGAAGTTTGTTTACATACATATTTACTCCTGTGTTTTGTTTTTATCACATCTACGAGGCCAAACGGGGCAGATTACTCTCGTGCTCGGCCACTTGTGAGAACCCCAATGACCGCGGTACAGGTGGAGTCTCAGCCAACGCGTCTTTGATTCTGACCTTGTTCTTTTACTCTGGAGCCAGGAGAGCAGAGTCAAGTGTTTATTGTATTTTAACTGAGCAGTGATGGTTGCTCTCTCTCCGGGATCCGCTTTTTTGTGGACGAGCATCACGTTGAGTTGTTTACAGCGGCTACAGCGACGCATGGCGCTTTTCACTCATAAAACTCAAGGGAGTATGGGTAATGTAGTCTCTGCTCATGGTGGGACCAAATAAGAAGCGTGCATTGTGAAGGGCGCTTTGTAAAGTGGCGGAGCAGCTAAAGGATTAAAACAAATGTGTAAATGAGCGTACCGGTATACGCTAAAAGCACGGAGCGGTGGCGGTACGAGCAAGAGCTATTTTTGGAAGTGGCGGTACTGAGTACCGGCCCACTTAAAGCACTGCACATATTAAAGCACTGCTGTTTAAACTGGAGGCAGCAGTAAGGATTAGAGGGACCAAGACTGTCGCAGATGTTCCACCATACTGGGTGTTGCCTGGTAATGTGCAAACGGTTCAAGGAGCGCCAGCTTATAAAAAACACTTTTCTACTCCTGAAGCAATAAAAGACAATTTGACAACAGTGTTGGAGAAGCTGAGATTACAAGAATTCGCACACGCACTAGAACTAGCCATCCCTGTGAGCACAGTTCCTCACGTTCTGACCTGAAGCCGCTCTTGGACATCTGAGTGGCATTACAGATTACTGTGAACATCATGTGGACCCTGTCCAACCACAAATGCTGTGTCTACGAAATCCAAGTAAAAAAGACTGTGACTTAGCTTTACTCAGGCAGCATTGTGTTACAGCGGTGTCCGAGAGTCAGGCAGCTTTGACAGGAAGCTAAACTTGACGCCAACATCTATCCCAGTCTTGGTATGTGATGAGAGATGCTGTTGCTACAACCAACCTCTCCACACCATCAGTTTCCACAATCAAACACATTTGTCATCCACAAAAAACCATACACACAGCTGCCACCAAATGGGGGATTGACCATGAAGATGCAGCAACACAGGCTTATGTCAATGGTATTGGGCCAAAGCATACGGATCTCAGGGTTCAGCAGTGTGGATTAATGATCAATCCATCTTTTTCTGAAGTTGGGGCATCGCCTGATGGCCTTATAGACGGCTCCTGCTGTGGGAAAGGCTGTCTGGAGATTAAATGTGCATTTAAACATAGAAACAATTCAATTTAATAAACCAGTTTATGAAGAAGACAGTACATTTTGGCTCAATATAATTGACGATCCCATAACTCTAAAAAATCAACACTACTACTACAGCCAGATTCAAACACAAATCCATGTCACAAAATCCAAATACTGCCATTTGGTTGTGTGGACTACTAAAGATTATGTTGTTGTGAGACTGCTACCTGATGACACCCACTGGAGAAACCTCTTGATGAAAGCACAGGACTTCTTTCTAAAAATCTGTCTGCCAGAGCTTGTGGCCTGTTATTTTACAAACCCATCCCGTGATTCACATCAACCTGTAAAGGACATAACACAAGTATCCAACACAAAAACCAGCAAGAAACGGAAACGAGAAAATGCTGCAAAAGTATGGCGTCTGTGCCAAGGTCCTGTTAAGAGATAACACAATCTTTCTATTGCCTCAAAAATGTATTGAACTGTGGTTATGAACAAGAATGATATCAGAATTGTTAACTGTTTTGCCTCGTGTTTGCAGAACTTGGTTGTTAAATACAGCACAGTTTTATTGCCAGACCTCTGCCCCTCATCCACCACGATTGATTCATCTGTCTTCAGCAGGAAAAGATCCACAATTACAGGTATTGCGAATATAGACTTAAGCCCTATTCGCACGGGATAAGCATTATCTACGGACCCCATATAATACTTACCCCCCCAAGGTCTGCTTTTTATGTGGCGCATTTGTCACAGGACTAGGTTCTTTTGGATCACCAACACACAACCACTGCCAAGAAACAGACCAGAGCCGATAACGATTTTTAGCATTTAATAAATGGCACGAACGCTGCTTTAAAACACGCCACGTTAAAACCAGGGTTTTCTTGTACTAAAAATGATTAATTTAAAATGCAAGGTTTAAAATAAATAAAAGACGTAGAGCCGATCAGTCCATGGAGTGTCCCGTCCGCGGATAGCCTTGCCCCACTTGACACCGTCCTCCGCCGAGTGCTCAGGGTCCTGGCACGTTGAGCCCACTCGCCACCCGCTGCACGGCTGCGGCGCCCTGCGTCTCCAGCGCACCCAGGCTCTGACAAAAGGTAGAAGGAAGAACACTTATTCCACTGCCGCCCCACGGCAAACCACGCACACACGCACACTGGGCGGTAGTTTACGTTCCTTCACTTATCTGTCAGAGCGCGTTGAGAGCAAGCTCCCGGATTCACTGCTCGATGCGGATACCTCCACAGCTGGCGCACCGCCCGTCTCCACAGCTTCAGCTCCAGGCGCGTTGTACGATCAGGTCTCGTCCTCTCAGATACCTCCGCACGGCTATGTCCTCCCGCTTGATTTTCCCACTTCCGCGTCCTGCTGTTCCTTCTTGCGGCGGCTCGTCTGTCTGCCTCCAGCCCAAGGTTTTTCCCCCCCTCTGCCCCACAGTCAGTGCTTTTTTATGGTCAATCCCCGGGGCAGGTGACCAATGGGGAAGGTCGGTAGGGGAGTGGTCTTGTCAATAACCCCATTATGTCCAGGCTCTATACAGCACCCCATGCGGTTTAGATTACACACGCAAAACACAAAAGTCATAAATATATACACACGCACATGGGGCCAATAAAGAATAAACATAAGGTCTCCCCCGTGACATTCTTCCCCCCCGCTTTAATATTGGTCGTCCCCGGTCAATTACTCACGATACCGGGTTGGGGCAGTACCCAAGTTAGAGCGCTGAGAGCGACGGACTACTGGGGGTAGTTCTGGAGGGTCAGGTGGAATGGCCTGCTCCTGAGGTGGCTGGGTCATTTGAGTAACTGTCAGTCTGGGGAGCCACCAAGTAGGTGGTGGTAATACCTTAGGCTGCTCTGCATGTTCTGGTCCTTCTGGCTCACCGTGACCCTGTAGAACAGTCAAAGGACACAAGCGAAGATTATTGCGGTGAATGGTACGCGTCGGCCCCTCTCTACCTTCCGGGCGGACTACATAGACAGGGTGGTTTTCTCGAAGCTGCTGTATGATCACAAAATAACCTGGGTTCCACCTAGGGGCGAGTTTCCCTCTCGCACGCCTGCGGAAATTTCGGATTAGTACCCGCTCTCCTGGGAGTAAGGGGGGGGGCCTGGACTTACGGTTGTACCGAGTCTGATCTCTTTCTTGGCGATTCTGAGTCCTTTCTTTTGCAAGTTTATACGCATGATTAAGAGCTAGCTGATGTTGCTTAGTCCAGCCTGTGAGTGTTTGGGTATGCATACCAGGGCTCAGGCCACTTGACCAGTCGACCGGCAGCCGAGCATGTCTGCCGAAAACCACATAATGTGGAGTCATCCCAGTTGTACTGTGAACAGTGTTGTTATAGGCCTGAACCAATGTGGGCAGTCGGTCCGGCCACTGCCTCTGTTGGGTATCCGTCAAGGAGTTCAGGAGCTGCAGCAGAGTCTGGTTAAATCGCTCACAGGCACCGTTACCCTGGGGGTGGTATGCTGTGGTACGACTCTTGTGACATCCATAGAGTTCACATAGTTGGCTCAGCAGGGTGGATTCAAAAGCTGCCCCTCGATCTGAGAGAATGCGTTCCGGGCAGCCAAACGTCAGGATCAGATGATTGTACAAGGCTTTGACAGTGGTATCCGCTGACTGATCACGGGTGGGAACTGCAATAGCATATTTCGAAAAGAGATCAGTCATTACCAAAATATATGGGTACCTGTCATCGGGGCGGCAGAGTGAGAGATAGTCTATTCCAACCATCTCAAAGGGGTACGACGTGTGGATCGGCATAAGCGGGGCTCTTCCATCAGGTCCAGCTTTGTTGCACACGCACTGGAAACAGGTCTTGTTCCACTCCTCGGTGTCCTTATTCATTCCAGGCCAGTAGCAGCGCTGTTGTAGCATCATAAGGGTCCTATCTCTGCTAGGATGCCCCATGCTCTCATGATAGGTCTTCCACACAGCCATGGTCTCCTGTTTGGGGATAACAGTCTGGAAAGCAATGGTCCCTGACCCCACGTCATCCCAGCGTCTCCTCAATACACCATCATCCACGTTAATCCTGTCCCACTCCTTCAAAAGTCCCTTAAGAAATTGTGACATCTCTCCACATACCTCAGGGCGGGAATGCCTTTGTTCTTTTAACCGCACCAGGTAACGAAGGTCAGGATCCTTCTGCTGCCGCTCAGCCCAGCTCAGAGTGTCCTCAGCACTCACAAGGCTAGAGAATGTTGTCTTTCCTGGTTGTTCAGGCAGTCGAGACAGGGCATCTGCGTTCTTGTTCTGCGAGCCTGGACGATATTTGAGTGTATACTGGAAATTAGCCAACTGTGCCACCCATCTCTGTTCTACTGCACCAAGGCGAGCAGTCTCCAGATGCACTAGGGGATTGTTATCAGTAAAAACTGTAAATTCTGCCCCATACAGATAGTCCTTAAATTTATCAGTGACAGCCCACTTTAGTGCCAGTAGCTCTAATTTAAAAGAGCTATAGTTTTGATCATTCCTCTCTGCTGGTTGGAGGCTACGGCTGGCATATGCAATAACACGCTCTTTTCCATCCTGTACCTGGGCCAACACAGCTCCCAAACCGTCAAAGCTGGCATCGGTGTATAAATTGAAAGGTTTTGAAAAGTCAGCGTAGGCCAGAATCGGGGCATTAATCAGGGCTTCTTTCAAACTGTCAAAGGCCTGTTGGCATTCTGGAGACCATGCAACAGGGGTGGACTTCTGATGGGCCGAGCCATGAGTTAATGCATTCAATGGGAGGGCAATTTTTGAAAAACACTGTATAAAACGGCGATAGTAGCCTGCAAACCCCAAGAATGATTTCACCTGTCTCACAGTAGTAGGGATGGGCCAGTCTTTGACAGCTGCCGCTTTAGCCGGGTCTGTTGCCACTCCTTCCTCGCTAATCACATGGCCCAGGTAGGTTACAGTCTTCTGGAACAGGCAGCATTTGCGTGGCTGGAGTTTCAGTCCATGCTCGTTCAGTCTCTGAAACACCTCTTCCAGATGCCGAAGATGACTGTCAAAATCAGAAGAGAACACCACCACATCATCCAAATATATTAGTAAGAAATCATTTACCATATTGCCAAGACACCTCTGCATAAGCCTTTGGAAGGTGGCGGGCGCATTACACAAACCAAAGGGCATTCTCTCAAACTCATAAAGGCCAAATGGGGTTGTAAAGGCAGTTTTTTCTCTGTCTGCCGGATCCACTTCGACTTGCCAATACCCGCTTGCCAGGTCCAGGGTGGAATACCACTTTGCGGCCTTTAGTCCCGTTAAGGACTCCTCAATACGTGGCAAGGGGTAGGCATCTTTATGAGTGAGCGCGTTCAGTTTACGGTAATCGACACAGAACCTCCAGCTGCCATCCTTCTTGCGCACGAGCACAATTGGGGCGGCCCATGGGCTGGAGCTCTCGCGCACCACTCCGCTCCCCAGCATATTTTTCAACAGTGAGCGCAATTCTGCATATAAACTTGGGGGCACTGGCCTGTAGCGCTCACGGCTTGGAGGAGCCGTGCCTGTGGGGATTTGATGTGCGACTACCCTAGTGTGCCCAAAGTCCTCATCATGCCGTGAGAACACCTTCGTCCAGCGGTGTAGCAAGTCCGCCATCTTTTGTTGTTGTTCCTCAAGCAGGCCGTCTCCTTGTAGAGACATGACGGGGTGGGAATCTTCCTCCTCCTCCATTGCACTCACCACACGTCTCACTGCAACTTTCACCACATCAGGTCCTACGCTGTTCAACACCAACTCTTGCTCCCCCTGAATGTCCCGAGAATCCACCTCGGTCACTTGGGCCAGTGGTTGGCGCTGAGGGACCTCTACAGGATAAGGGTTGGGGTTGCAGACCCGGCATGGAACCCGCCCTTCTCTTAGGGTTGCTAGCGTTCGCCCAACACACCAGTCGCCATTGCTGTCGGGAAGAGGCTCAATTATTACACTGCAATCATTAGCATTGGTATTCACCTGTGCCCATAGGACCATCTCAGTGTGTGGAGGGATGACCACCTGTGGCTGACGTGGCAACTTGGCGACACCATTCACGGTAGGGCGTGGTCCACTGGCGGTTATTCGTTGACACTCTGTGAACGCCTTGGTCCAGACTTTACCTTCTGCACTGGTCAGAGTGGTCCGAAAGGCAGACAGTCCAGGGTGGCTGCCTTGAGTAAGCGCAGCCCAAACTGGTTTGATAATGTTCATTCCCAGAATACCTTTTTCTGGCCCAAGGCACTTGTCTTCAACAATTATTATCCCTTTATCAGCAATGTGCACGCCTCCTACCACGCAGTTGACCAAAGTGTATCCCACATACGGAATTTGCAGGCCATTGGCAGCACGAAGGGTCAGCCAGGGGACATCAGTAACGCTGGCCAGCTCCACTCCTCCCATATGCCTCTGGAATAGTGTCCAGCTCATCAACGTAACCTGAGACCCTGTATCAAGGATAAATGGTATTTCACGTTCATTGATTTTAACAACAACATCTGGGCATTCACCAACCAAAGCAGACTTAGATTCTGGCCTTAATATGGAGGTCTCCTGGGGCGCAGATGTCGTTGTGGACTGTGAAGTGGGCTCTGTGCTGACCGCCCCCACCGCTTGGCCCTCAGCTGCAGGGGTGGCTAAAAATCCTGGGCTCGAGTTGGCCTCTGTGGACAATAACGTTGAACGTGCCCTGAAATCCCGCAGCCATGACAAATGGGTCGCCCTTGCTCATCCCAGCTATAGGGAGTCCTTGGTCGCTGTTGTCGAGGGCGGGGGGTCTGGCCTGTCGATGGTTGCCGCTCGCGTGTAAATAGCTGTGTTCTGATGTCCTCCACAATAGCAGAGGAAAGCGATTTCAGCTGCTCTTGAATCTCTTTTCTCATCTCACCAAGCAGTTCTTCCTTTAGCTCTGCATGGATCTGACCTCTCAATTGGTCGGGATTATAAATGGGTACCTTAGGTGGGACACAAGTGGTGACACGATTTGACATGACTTCATCCTCTTCCTGAAGCTCCTTTTCTAATGCACGAGCTTCTTTACAGGCCATTCTAAAAGTTATATTGTTCTGGCGACGCATCTGCCTACTAAGCTCCTGTTTTATCAGCCCCGTCGCCAGGCCTACCATTAGCTGGTCTAAGAGCAGGTCTTCAGAGTCCACTGTTCCATCTGCATCCTGCTCTTGCCACCTGGCAAACATTTCTCTGAGACGAAGAGTAAAAGTACTAACAGTCTCATCAGCCCGCTGCTTACAATTAAAAAAGTTCAAACGCAGCTGTGCTTTAGTGGCAGGTTTAGCATACAACGTCTGTAAAAAGTCTAACACTTTGGCACTGGTGTCTTTTTGGTTTGTATTGGCAAGCATGATTTCCCGTTTAGCTTCCCCTTCGAGTGCCCCCAGAACAAAGTCCGCTTGCTGTTGCTGGGTGAGTCCTTGCGCCCTTAACATAGCCTCCACCTGAACCCTCCACTCCCCAAATTTAGCAGGTTCTCCATTAAACTTTGGGACCCATGCAGCTCCCATGAACCATGGCATCATAAAATTAGCATTAATTGCCGGGCCAGCATCCTGCTCGTTTGCCATTTCTCAGCAGTGGTAGAGGTGATCCTGCCGACAATGCCAAATTAAGTGTCACAGGACTAGGTTCTTTTGGATCACCAACACACAACCACTGCCAAGAAACAGACCAGAGCCGATAACGATTTTTAGCATTTAATAAATGGCACGAACGCTGCTTTAAAACACGCCACGTTAAAACCAGGGTTTTCTTGTACTAAAAATGATTAATTTAAAATGCAAGGTTTAAAATAAATAAAAGACGTAGAGCCGATCAGTCCATGGAGTGTCCCGTCCGCGGATAGCCTTGCCCCACTTGACACCGTCCTCCGCCGAGTGCTCAGGGTCCTGGCACGTTGAGCCCACTCGCCACCCGCTGCACGGCTGCGGCGCCCTGCGTCTCCAGCGCACCCAGGCTCTGACAAAAGGTAGAAGGAAGAACACTTATTCCACTGCCGCCCCACGGCAAACCACGCACACACGCACACTGGGCGGTAGTTTACGTTCCTTCACTTATCTGTCAGAGCGCGTTGAGAGCAAGCTCCCGGATTCACTGCTCGATGCGGATACCTCCACAGCTGGCGCACCGCCCGTCTCCACAGCTTCAGCTCCAGGCGCGTTGTACGATCAGGTCTCGTCCTCTCAGATACCTCCGCACGGCTATGTCCTCCCGCTTGATTTTCCCACTTCCGCGTCCTGCTGTTCCTTCTTGCGGCGGCTCGTCTGTCTGCCTCCAGCCCAAGGTTTTTCCCCCCCTCTGCCCCACAGTCAGTGCTTTTTTATGGTCAATCCCCGGGGCAGGTGACCAATGGGGAAGGTCGGTAGGGGAGTGGTCTTGTCAATAACCCCATTATGTCCAGGCTCTATACAGCACCCCATGCGGTTTAGATTACACACACGCAAAACACAAAAGTCATAAATATATACACACGCACATGGGGCCAATAAAGAATAAACATAAGGTCTCCCCCGTGACACATTCACACGGGAAAACTGAAGCCTGAGATTCTTGTTGAAACGTCCAACATCTCCTGGATATGACGTCAAAGCTCCTTTCTGAGTTCATTTGTAAATTAACTTTCCCCTGAATGAATTTGTGAATTCTGTTTTAGTCTTTTACCGAGAACAGTTGTCCGTAAAAGGTGTTTAACCGTTGTTGTAAATGTGTAGTGGGAGTGACATAAACGCAGCACAGCCTGGCTCTCTCTAAAACATCTACAGGCAGAAGACCTCGTGGTTTCTCTTTCACCTTTTAACCAGCCGGTTACTGCCGCTAAAAGGCCAACATGATGCAGCTAACGTCTTAGCCGAGAGCGCGTGGACTTTGGAAGCTCAGAGAGCCGAGGAAGAGGAGACAGAGAGACGAAGATAAACCACGGAGCCGGACTCGGGAGCATCAAAAACACACGATGGAACCGCTCAAATAACATAAATCTCAACAAAAACAAATGTAATGAGAGGTGAATTAATGGCAGATAAAAACAGCTCAGGGTGTTTTTTTTGTTTTTTTTACGACGCTGTTCGTCAAAATGACAAAACCACTGGTTTAAAGTCTCTATTGCCGCCTCCATTCGTCATCAAACGTAAATAAAAATGGGCACAGGAAACAAAAAAAGCCCAATCACGTGTCGGATCCTGCCCATTCCTGTCCAAATCAGTGGTTTCCAAGCCTTTTTGTCTGGCATACACCTCATCTCATCGGTGCCCTGAGTATCACTTACCAAAGAGACAGACATACTCTCAAACTCTCTATTTGAACTTTATTTTTAGAATAATACATTTGAACCCCATTTACCGAGCGTTTGCAGTGAATAAGCAGCTGGATGATTTAAGTCACACTGCATTCTTTAATTCACATATCAGGTTTGGGGCCCTACAACTGTAATAAAGGCCATTTTAAATGGTCAATTTGTACTTGTGAATTGTGCTCCATACCACATACTGTATTTAGTGAAGAGCAAAAAACTGAAACAAAAAACTGAATTTGTTTAAAAACGTAAATCGTAACATAATTGCATTTTTTTCAAAGAGTGCAGCCCTGAACAGTAATGCAAACATATCATGAATGCTTGTGCTAATTCCCCCGTCTATAGGAAACATGTCACAGCCATGCTTCACTGGGACGGAGCAGCCCTCACTGAGCTGCACAGAGAAGAACCTCTGCTGCTTCACTGGGACGGAGCAGCCCTCACTGAGCTGCACAGAGAAGAACCTCTGCTGCTTCACTGGGACGGAGCAGCCCTCACTGAGCTGCACAGAGAAGAACCTCTGCTGCTTCACTGGAACGGAGCAGCCCTCACTGAGCTGCACAGAGAAGAACCTCTGCTGCTTCACTGGGACGGAGCAGCCCTCACTGAGCTGCACAGAGAAGAACCTCTGCTGCTTCACTGGGACGGAGCAGCCCTCACTGAGCTGCACAGAGAAGAACCTCTGCTGCTTCACTGGGACGGAGCAGCCCTCACTGAGCTGCACAGAGAAGAACCTCTGCTGCTTCACTGGGACGGAGCAGCCCTCACTGAGCTGCACAGAGAAGAACCTCTGCTGCTTCACTGGGACGGAGCAGCCCTCACTGAGCTGCACAGAGAAGAACCTCTGCTGCTTCACAGGGACGGAGCAGCCCTCACTGAGCTGCACAGAGAAGAACCTCTGCTGCTTCACTGGGACGGAGCAGCCCTCACTGAGCTGCACAGAGAAGAACCTCTGCTGCTTCACTGGAACGGAGCAGCCCTCACTGAGCTGCACAGAGAAGAACCTCTGCTGCTTCACTGGGACGGAGCAGCCCTCACTGAGCTGCACAGAGAAGAACCTCTGCTGCTTCACTGGGACGGAGCAGCCCTCACTGAGCTGCACAGAGAAGAACCTCTGCTGCTTCACTGGGACGGAGCAGCCCTCACTGAGCTGCACAGAGAAGAACCTCTGCTGCTTCACTGGAACGGAGCAGCCCTCACTGAGCTGCACAGAGAAGAACCTCTGCTGCTTCACTGGGACGGAGCAGCCCTCACTGAGCTGCACAGAGAAGAACCTCTGCTGCTTCACTGGGACGGAGCAGCCCTCACTGAGCTGCACAGAGAAGAACCTCTGCTGCTTCACTGGGACGGAGCAGCCCTCACTGAGCTGCACAGAGAAGAACCTCTGCTGCTTCACTGGGACGGAGCAGCCCTCACTGAGCTGCACAGAGAAGAACCTCTGCTGCTTCACTGGGACGGAGCAGCCCTCACTGAGCTGCACAGAGAAGAACCTCTGCTGCTTCACTGGGACGGAGCAGCCCTCACTGAGCTGCACAGAGAAGAACCTCTGCTGCTTCACTGGGACGGAGCAGCCCTCACTGAGCTGCACAGAGAAGAACCTCTGCTGCTTCACTGGGACGGAGCAGCCCTCACTGAGCTGCACAGAGAAGAACCTCTGCTGCTTCACTGGGACGGAGCAGCCCTCACTGAGCTGCACAGAGAAGAACCTCTGCTGCTTCACTGGGACGGAGCAGCCCTCACTGAGCTGCACAGAGAAGAACCTCTGCTGCTTCACAGGGACGGAGCAGCCCTCACTGAGCTGCACAGAGAAGAACCTCTGCTGCTTCACTGGGACGGAGCAGCCCTCACTGAGCTGCACAGACCACAGGCTCCAACTACAGGATTAAACTGTAGACTGGACTTCTGGACAGAGAAGGTCCCATGGACTGTTTGACATAAAACGATCTTTTATTTAAAAAGTGAAGACAATGTACCTCAACATCTTCACACAAAGACTGAACTTCTGATGATAATGATGGTTTGTTTTAAATGTTGTTTATTGTTTTTAAACGTTTATTGTTCATGTTAATTTGAGAATTCTATTCTTAAAATAAAAAGGTTGAATAAAGTGGCCTCTTTTTTACATTGTACAGAGTTTAACACTTTAATGAGTTGTCTGTGTAAGTTCTCAGTCGTACAGGAGTTGTCCATCTTCAATGAAGGTACTTGAGTCACCTTCTGTACTCAGTAGTTGAAGTCTTCGAACGTTTCACATCTCATCCAAAAGGCTTCGTCAGCGACAAAATTAGTTGTTTAACTTTTAGCAAGAGTTAAAATTCACTCTGCAAAAAGTAAAAATTTCACTCCCATAAAGTGTAAAACTAACTCATGTGTAGGTGTTAATATTTAAGTGATTTTAACACTTTCTGGTGTTGTCGCATATAAACCCACAAACGTGTTGAAATGAACTCACAGGGAGTGGATTTGGCCATGCTGAATTTGCGCTTTGCATCATATGCTTCGTTAGAGCTCGTATTTCTTCATTTCCTAATTTTCATCTTTTTCTGTGAATATGAGGCCAAATTAAGAGTGATCAGAAACACATGCATGTGAGTAGAGATGAGAACCAGGGACTGCAGGACTACAGTGTGAGTGATGCTCAACATTCTTAAAGACTGTGACAGTTTATGGGAAATACCCATTCTTATACAAACAGCTGCATTATATTAAACATACCGAATCATGCAAAGAGCCGCACTCGTTCTCCACCCCTGATGTAGTGTGTGAGTGGTTGGTTCTGAGGTAATCACGCTTGAAATAAGAAGTAAAAACAGCCAATGGACAAGTGCAATGTTGTTACCCCATTGGCCGATAAATGAATCTGAAACAAAGACAAAATGTATTGAAATCAGTCAGAAACATCTCAGAACAAGTGAAACAATCTGGGTCAAATGCCCAACTAAATCGTAACTAGTCAAAACAATTCAAAATTAATCTTCAATGAAGGTACTTAAAGGTCCGCACACACGACACGACATTTATGCCCGATTTTGATACAATTCTCAGTCGCGCCGAGTCTTCCCGAGTCGTGTCTAGTCGAAGCAGTCGAGTCGTGTCGCGTGGTGAAAGCAGCGGCCATGACAGAGTGAAATAAAGAGAAAAACACAGCCACGCAGCCTTTTTAATTTCTCTGTGAAAACAGCGGCACAAACAGCTCATGTCATGGCCACAGCCCCACACGGAACAACACAACTTTATATCACCAAACGTTCACGAGAACCACCTTTTCAAGATACATTTCAACCGTGAACAGAGTTTAGCGGCACTTACTGAGTTTGGAGACGGACTGTTCAGCTTCACCTCGCCTCTAGCGGCTCGCCTCTCTCTGGTTTCTCCGCTCGCCTCTCTCAGCTTTCTCCGCTGTCTCCTCCGCCTCCTCCATCTCGGGGCTGAGGCCCGTCTCCTTTTCTTATTAAATCCACTGAAATATGTCCCGCTTCTTTGTGTCGCCGACTTTTATCTCCATGTGACAGAACTATAGCCAAGTGTTTCGGCTTCGTAGCAGTAGGAGCCTTGCACTGCGGTGTTGTGACACTGTTGACACCGCTGACCAAACTGGGACACGCACATGTTTTCTCACGCTCACAAACACGGCCTATCTTTGCGGATTTGGGGTCAGTTTTTGAAACCGGAGGAGAAATGAAGCGGTGGATGTTATCAAACATCAGCTGTTTGTCAGAATCGTGTCGTGAGTCGCTCTGACGATTCTCAGGCGTTAAGTGTGAACCCCCAGGGGTTCTAGAATCGCACTAGATCCAGTCGTGTAGTGTGGACCCCCATTCTATATAAAATCGTTTAGGACTAGTGTAACGAACAGGCTGGACACTTGCACCTTACACACACAGCACTTTAGCATTCACCTGGCACGTTTATACACACTGCACTTTAAGCACGCTAATTTGTACATAAACGTACGGCACACGATTGTCTGTCTGGTTTTAAATTATTTATTAAGATTTATTGGTTGCCCCGTAGGTCCGGTTGGGGTACATCACCTTCGGTAATGGCAGCCGGTCCTGCGGAGGCAACATGACAATTAGTATTGATTGTGCAATATTATGTGCCAGCTTTTAGGTGTTGCGTGCATATGGTGGATGTTGAGGGTGTTTGGTGTGTGAGTGTTGATCGGTGTGGTAAGCAGCTTACCTTTCCTCTTGTGTCCAGGGTGGCGGTGTCTGGCCAAAAGATTCCCCGGGAGACGCCGCTGAAATACGTTCCGGGCTGGACCAAGGGGAGAGCAAGCGTGGGGGTGGCTGCAGGAGTTTTAATCGTTTTTAGGATGTAGTTTGATTTAGTTTGGGTTTGTTTGGGAGTTTTGGTAGTGGGGTTTTCTTTGTTTGTTAAGGTTATGGGTTGTTGTTGGAGGTTATGGGTTTTAGAGGCTAAGGCTATGATTGTACACCTGCGTAGTTTGTTAGTTTTATCCAGTTTAGGGGGAGGGTATTTAAGGCGCCTGATGCCCTCGCCCTGGGTTCTGCTGCTGGAGACCGGTTCAAATCCTCGAATGCATTTTTTTTTTTTTGCACTGTGCACTTTATTTTATTTTTGCGCACCCGAATAAAAGTGGACCACTAAAGACGGCCTCCCTGGTCTTTTCTCGGGTACCCACCGCCACCCGCTCGTGCCGCGTTGTCACAACTAGAAAAATCGTGTAGTGTGTGCGGACCTTAAGTCATCTTCTGTACTCAGTAGCTGAAGTCTCTGAACGTTTCGCCTCTCATCCAAAAGGCTTCGTCAGCAGACTAAAGTCCCGCTCAGCCCGCAGCTTAGATAAAGACCACGAAGAGGAGAATAATAGGCAGGTAATTAGCCGTGATCAGCCATGAATAGGACAGATAATGGGCAGTGATCAGCCATGAATAGGACAGGACTGACCGATACTGAGGTGAGCAGATCGTTAGAGACGCTCTACTTCAAAGCTGTTTACCCACAGGTGAGAGTAGCTGTGATTAGAGGGGAGGAGCCGGGCCTACCCTAACTCCTCCCTCTGGTCTTTATCTAAGCTGGGGGCTGAATCTGAATCGTGGCGCGGGGTCCAGTGTCGCCGCGCATCACTGCAACCTCGGCGTGCGTTATCTCATAGAAAAGAAAGGAGGCGGCTCTTTTGCCGCACGTCAAGGCGTTTCGGTGTGCGTTGGGCTTTACAGTACGGATGCAGTTCACTTTTTTGGCACCAGCCACAAAGTGGGGGCGCTGTTTTGCTCCTCCAACAAAGTTAAAAGGATATTTCAGGATTTTTGACATAGGGCCTCATTTCCTAGTTATCCAGAGTGTTGTTGATGTCTGGAGATTTTAAATTCATGCAGTTCTTATACTTGAAGAGCTTAGTGGCGCTAGGCTAATGCATTTCTATGGTATCAGTTAGCCTGCATTAAAAACAGTCTGGCGCACTCCACTCCACAGTGCACCTGAGGTAAATCACGTATTGCACTACACTAACGATATAAATAAATAAATGTCTGTGTCAATAGAATCATTTTTGAAATATAACTGACCTTGTATTACATGAATTACATGAATCCCTTTAAGAGCGTCGTAGCACAGACTTTCTCAGTTTTCCAACTTTAACTGCAAAGATTGTTGACATCTACAAACGTACTTGTTAAAAATGACTTATAAACAAGTTTTTGCTGAACTGACACTTTCTAAATGATCTAATGTGGCATTTTCTTTGAGTTAACAAATGAATGAAGTATCTTCACTGTAGGTACTGTAGATACAGGCGTCGCCATGACACTGATAAGCACTCGTTTTGCAATATTGGAAAGTAACAAAGTAATATAAACAACAGTCCAAGTAAAACTACATCTGTGAGCAGACTTTTAGTTTCATGACCCTCAGCGAGTCCAGACTCAGAGGTCACTGACTCACACCTTGATGACCTACGAGCCAACTGTAACCGACACATTACTAGGCTACTAATGTCCAAAGACCAGCTTCACGTCTCTCGCTAGTATAAGCAGCTTGGACCGTTTAAGATGTTTACAGTTTGCACTATATTGCTGCAATTTTGTGGCTGCAATTGTTGATTTTGTTCTACTTAAACTAGGCTTCTGCTATAGTTAATATTTGTTTTAATGTAGCATGTTATGTGCACAGATCGAATAAAATGCAAATGTATGCCAAAAAGAAATTAATAAAATAACTATTATTATTTGCAGTTATATGTGTTTCACGCTCGAAATCTCTATTTGAAAATGACACAATTGTAACGTCGTGTTTTGGATGATCTTTAATCTGATTTGGAAATACAGTAGTAATGTGTGTTTCTAAGTAACGCCTTACCGGCAACACTGTGGATTGGTTTTCCTCGCAGGAAGGCAAATGTTCTACTCACTGACAACAACCTAAAGCCACACTGAAATCAAAACATACACATGTGCCAACTATAATAAGCGGAGCTGCTCAGGAGCATTGGCGGTGTATGACGGCGACGCCGCACTCTTCGTACTGAGCTTTGCTGATCCACTTCTCCTCGGCGGGCAGTCCGGCCAGGATGGAGCCCCCACTCCACACAGAGAACTGCCTCTGGGCCGGAGTGAAGACCTGCAACGACATGTCCCAAATCAATAGATACAGACGGCCACGCGGCATGCTAGGGTGGGTGTCCTAGCGGAGGGGGAGAGAAGTATGTTATGGCAATCACCATTTTCTGGTGGACTATAAACATATCACCCACAAATAAAGTCAAGCTGACATTAGGTCCATATTGAGGTTTTTTTTCATAGCAAACGCAAAAACTGCTGCACTTTTAGCTAGCGGTGGCATATGTAGCATGACGCTAATGGTTCATGGTTAGCATTCTCCGTTTTTTAAAGTAATTATGGGCTGCTGAATCACTGTGTCTCTGCATCTTTATTTGGTAGAAAATATATTCAGAATTCAGCCTGTGTCAAAGTAGTTTTCCCTTCATTGTTTGCCCTCTGGCTGCTTCCAACAAGAACATTTATGAGCGACTCCAGAGTCTGTGTCTATCTGCAAGAGCCACATGGATGTTATGGAAAACAACATGGTCACAGTGTTATCTGTCTGAAAGGCTCGGGTTTCAGACATCTATGAGTAATCATGGACTCAGAGCTGAACTTAAACAGCCACATCAAAGCAATAACATCATCAGCTTTTTACCATCTAAAAAACATTGCTAAGATCAGAGGAATAGTGTCAAAACCAGACTTGGAGACACTCATCCATGCATTTGTCTCCAGCAGGTTAGACTACTGTAACGGCTGCTCACTGGCCTTTCTAAACGAGCTGTTAGAGCTGCAGAACATCCAGAACGCTGCTGCTCGAGTCCTGACAAGAACCAGGAAATACGACCATGGCCCCATGTTCAATAAATATTGGTCATGTGGTGTTAAAAAGTACAGAAATGCTGCTTTAAAGTAGGAAACAAATGTTATATTTGATATAAACAGAAGTGAATGATTTGAAGTGTTTGACAGAGAAAAATCCATGACAAAATGGAGCTCAAGTCTGTGCCTCCAATAAAACTGGAATAGCGTTGGAAAAACTGTAATAACCTTATTTTCTTGCCAGATCTGACTTGACATCAGTCACAATTATTAGTCAATAAATAACTCAAAATAGATCAAAACATTATTGATTGATTGATTGATTAAGCTGTTTATTTGAGCTGTTTGCATTATTATTATTTTGTGTACAGTAATTAAGCATTTCATCACAATAAGGCTCAAAAGGAGTAGGCTGAAGCTTATGTGTGCCTCATTCATCATTATTAATCACCCTCGTGCTATACATATTCAGTAATGACTTTTTTTTCAACAGCAAGACGATTATGAATTATTTTGTTTCCATATGTAACGCTTTAGGGCTAGAAGGATCGAATGTAAGTCGTGCAAGTACACGCACAGTAACATGCGTGCACTCGCCTATGAATTACAGTCATTCTTCTCTCAGCGATACAACAAGATCATATTGATCATAAAGGAAAGCATTGTACCATTCAGGTTATCAGTGAGCATCAATATCAGTATCAAGAAAATGGAGTGGGAAGAAAAAGAAAATAAATCGTATTTCTGCCTAAATTGGTCATGAAATGTGCTCTGATCTTTATTAAAATCATAAGAAAGATTAAACAGTGTCTGATTTAACTAATACCACCTAAACATTTACATTTGATCATATTTGTGTTGGCCATAAACATTCACAGGACAGGGAGGAATAAGTAAGTGAACCCCCTGAATCTCGCTGAACTGCAGCAGTTTTGTAAAGAGGAACGGTCCAGGATTCATCCTGATCGTTGTGATCGTCTAATCTGCAACTACAGGAAACCTCTGGATGAAATGATTGCTGCCGTTTTTTTCTGCAAAATATCGTGATAAACGTGTGAATTCATTTTTCCATTGATGATATCACGTTGTCCAGGCCCCATAGCCATTAATTCCAACGTGTTACTATCACCATGGCCGATCTACGTAAAGCTTTATTTAAGATGCTTTTATTTCTGAGCACTTCATAATGACAAAACTGACCACTGCTGTGTCTGAACGTCCACACTTTTCCCAATACAGTGAACTATATCATGGTCCCGTTGTTTTGTAGTGGTGTCCGAACATTTCCCACAATGCATTTTGAAAAGTAGCAAAGATCACTGGACGGGTCAAGATAGACCACAATGCATTGCGTGAGTCGGAGAAGAACAGAGACAGGTCTTTGAAATGAACACGAGTTCATGAAATCAGCTGATTTAATCACATGTTGCGTATTTCATTATACATTAGCGCCACATGATATTGAAGCTACTTGTGATATGCGGCAGTGCAATAATCCCAGAACAATGATATGATGATATTTTACTCATACCTACTAATACCTCATTTCAACACGATATGTTCCATTTAAATTAAACACAAATCTTTCAGCAGCAGAAGAAGTTCTGTTCACGTGTGGATCTCAGTCAGATGAAGACTTTAGTGATGTTGCGATATATTGTGGCTCCTTGCGATACGGATATTGCTTCACCTAATATCGCAATATGATATTTTTGGCGATATATTGTGCAGCCTTATTTTACATAAATCATTACGGTGAAATCCACACCCCCTCTCAGGCAAAAAAGACAATAATCCAAGCTGTTTTCGGATCTGACCAATATGTATCCATAAATATTAAACTGTCTCTTGAATTTGGTTGGTCTTTGTCGCAGTTACAGTTTACATTATTCCTGGAGTTTAGCAAACCTATAGTAGATGTAGTGCACTCCTTCTGCTGGAGTTTCGGCCTCTGGTGGTGTAAAACATGTATTGCAGGTATGTGCAACGGAACAGCAAATGAAAGGCCTCAGTTTAGCTCATGCTCACTGTGAATAACCATCCAAATGTAAATACTGATGTGCCGGCGGTACCTTGACGGCGGAGGAAGGTCCCAGAGCAGTGACGTCCTTCTTCAGCCGCTCAGCGATGCCCTGGAACAGAACGCTGCCTCCGGAGATGACCAGGTTCTTCCACAGATCGGGGCGAAGGTCCGCGGCGCACTTCATCACACACTCGAAGGCCGCCGTGTGGAGGCCCTGACACGCTTTCCCTGGAAAAACAACATCCCAATGTTTGTGTGAGGTCTTAGTCATCCAGGAGTTTCCAGTCATGAAGATAAGATAAGCCTTTATTGATCTCACAATGGACTTGTTACATTCAGCTCTTAGACACACTCAGGTGTGCAGATAGGAAGCAAATGTGAAATATACAACAATTAAATAGTAAGTAGTGGGATCTTATATACTTATAAAAGGACTTTGTGGGGACAAACAGTGTAAACAGTAAATACACAAGTAAACAGACTAGTGAAGTTTTATTTGTCGACTTCATTACGAGATGAGTATGAAGACATAAACATTCAGCACAGTCCAGCTGACGACTTTGAAAACCTTTACTGAATGGTTTCACTGTCATTTTCTCATGGTATAACATGGTAATGTATTCATTGGTTTATTTGGTCAGGACAGTGCATGTTAATGAACACACCTGGGCCTCATGCATGTAAACAAGCCACACCAGATTGTAACCTTGGGCTAATTTGCATCCGTCGTCCTCCATGCGCACTCTCAAACACACGCTCATTCATCCTGGCCTATTGTACATGTTTTTAGTGGTAGGGGAAACCAGAGTATCCGGAGGAAACCTACGCAGACACGGGGAGAACATGCAAACTCCACACAGAAAGGCCCCGTCCAGGTGGGAATCGAACCCCGGACCTTCTAGCTGTGAAGCACGAGCGCTAACCGCTGTGCTACCGTGCTGCCCTTCATTTCCTTGTAGTTAGAGTAAACGTCTCTTTGCTCCATAGACATTTACATTTACATTCTAAACGCAACGTTTGTGACAACAGGTCAACTCTCAGCAGGAACTCCGGCTGAGATGCATTCAAGTGGACAGTCTGGATGTGCGAAGGGTCTGGGAGAGCTAGAAACGAGTTTAGACAACAGCTGAGAGATTTTTCTCAACTACAGTAAATACGACTTTCATGGTTTGATAATGGAGTAATTCAGGTTCCCCTAAACCTTGTCGACAAAACAAGTACAAAAAAATTACATTTAAAAATTAATTGTTTATGTTTTTTTCTTATAATTTGCTTCAAAGGCCCTATAGCTGATTTGTTGTTGTTGTTGTTGTTGTTGTCGTCACAAATGATGAAAAAGGAGAGCGAGGAAACGGTCGTCCAAAGCCATTCCTAACTTTCCTAACACATTTAAAACATCACCATTCTTTACATTTCCTGCAAAGTTACTTTTCGGGGTCACAGGGTTTTAAGTCTTTGGTAAGTTTTTAGAGATCTTGAGATGCAAGATGCAAACATGTCAAACTCTTTTGGACGGTGAATCATTCTTTTTGAGGGCCCACCATGGGATATTTTCTCAGGGCTTTTAAAATGATTACTGTGTAGTGTAACAGTTACCAAATGTAACTAGAGGTCTCTGATTATGAAACAAACAACTGCTGTAGGTTTGTTGATGAAGACTTGAGATCAATATGACGTGAGTATATTAATGGTGGATGTGATCGAGGTCCTGGCGGCTCACCGATGAGCGAGGGCTGCAGCAGGGCCTCAGGGCAGCGGAAAAGCTCGGAGCCGATGGTGATGGTCTTCCCGTCGGGCAGCTCGTAGTTCTTCTCCACAGACGAGGGTTCTTTCATCATCTCTGTCTTGAAGGTCAGTGGCAGGTAACACAGCTTCTCCTTAATGTCCTGCACCACGTCCCACTCGGCTGCATCCAGACACAGGAGTCAGGAGTTAGACCTGGACATTTGCTCCGATCGTTTCAGAGGTCTTGATGATACCCGCCGTGAAGATCCCTTACCTGTGGAGCTGAAGCTGTAGCCTCTCTCCGTCAGCATCTTCAGCAGGTAGTCCGTCAGGTCTCGCCCGCCCAGGTCCACACTCAGCCCGGCGTTGGGCACAGCGTAGCCTTGGTGGAAGGGCACCGTGTGAGTGAGCCCAGCACCGCACTCCGTCACCAATCCTGAGGGAGAGAGAGAGTGAGAGATAGGGGCGAGAGAGAGGCGAGAGAGAGAGAGAGAGAGAGCGTGAGAGAGAGTGAGAGAGAGAGAGAGAGAGAAAAAGTGACAGAGAGAGTGAGAGAGAGAGGCAAGAGAGAGAGAGAGGGGCGCAAGAGCGAGAGTGAGAGAGAGAGGCGAGACAGAGAGAGAGAGAGAGGGGCGCGAGAGAGAGAGAGAGAGAGGGGCGCAAGAGAGAGAGTGAGAGAGAGCGAGAGAGAGAGCGTGAGAGAGAAAGAGCGTGAGAGAGAGTGAGAGCTTTATACTTATTTACTTATATGTTTCAATTTCATATTCCCATTATATAAATATTAACCCCTGAACCACCGCTTTAAAAGGAACAGGCCACCGTTCCTCCAGACGGAGACACTGCATGTTCTTACCTGAGCTCAGATGAGTTGCAGTGTACCTGTCTGGTCTTTGTGCGTGTGCTTAGTCACGTAAAACAACCAAAGATGTTGTTAGCATTTGGCCTCTCCCAATGTATTCCTATAGCTCCAAACGGGGTGAAGTTGGAAGCAACGACGCTCTTCCCACAAAGACCAGACAGTTAGTATCAACTCGTCTGAGCTCAGGTAAGAACATGCAGCGTCTCCGTCTGGAGGAACGGTGGCCTGTTCCTTTAACTGAGCACATTTCTGCAGTTCGACATTACCCAAAACTAAAAGCTTCTCGGAAAAAAATATCGTCAAAATATCTGTGTAAGTTCTCAGTCATACAAGAGTTGTCCATCTTCAATGAAAGTACTTGATTCATCTTCTGTACTCAGTAGTTGAAGTCTTCGAAGACTTCAGCTACTGAGTAAAGGGAGATGTCTGCTGTAATTCCGTCTTGACGTTCACTACATGTAAGTTCTTTGTTACTCAGTGATTCTCCTTCGGGACAGTTACCTGTGGTGCGACCGGAGGCGAACAGCGACAGCGCCGCCTGATTCGCCAAAAACAAGCCGTTGATGTTGAACTTCTCAAACATGATCTGTAAAGACAGAGCAGTGCGGGTGAGTAGGACACACAAAGGACACCAGTACCAGAATAAAAGACTCTTCGGGGACTGGGTCTTCCATTTTACGGCAGCTATGTCTGGCTAAGAGACTGTTAGCTGCCTCGAAAATGGAAGATTCAGTATCAAAGGAAACTGGATCGAAGAACTCTTACTTTTAACACTAAAGATACAATAACTCACAATTGACCCCATAAGAAATGTTAGCTAGCTCCGGCAGGAAGCTATAGCTAATGGGCAGAAGTGTGTGTTAATCCCAGCACGATGTCCTCCAGATCACGGCTAAATGGAAAATGCAGTGAACTATCGTCCCGTTCTGGAACTACCGGGTAAGCTCTCTAGTGTTAGTCAAGTATTGATAAAATATGAGCGCTATTGTTACGTTAGCTAGCTAGCCTAACTAAAGGTGCATACACACCTTTATTTTTTTTATTTTTTTGTTATAGTATCTTTATTTACTCCTATCAGTCTAAACTAGAGGCTGTATCATTCTGCATCCGGATCCGTCAAGGAAAATTAAAACAGATGGATGTTCAAAAACAGCACAACTACAACTGACAGCGACAGATTTTGTCAAGCTATCCATCCATCCACCCATCCATCCATGTTCTTCCGCTTTATCCGGGGCCGGGTCGCGGGGGCAGCAGTCTCAGCAGAGATGCCCAGACTTCCCGATCCACGCACACCTCCTCCAGCTGTTCTGGGGGGACCCCGAGGCGACACCAGGCCAGCTCGGAGACATAGTCCCACCAGCGTGTCCTGGGCCTTCCACGAGGCCTCCTCCCAATAGGACATGCCTGGAGCACCTCAGGTCATTCTGGTATCAAAATAAATAAATGGTCCAGGGACAGCATTAAAGGAAGTTAGAGTGTGTTTCTGCTCAAATAAATATTATTTTTCCAAATTTGTCAAAAAATATTTCCTAAATATTGATCAGTTTTTTATTCTTTCTCTTCTGAATTTTTGCCCAATTCTTTTTTTTCCTACAATATTTTTCTTTAACGTTTGCCACAATGTCTCCCAATTTCCCCCCAAAATTATTTCTCATTTTTCACATTTTTTTCAGAATGTTTGCCCCATTTTTACCATTTTTTGTACACATCTTTTCGATTTTTCCCCCCGAATTTTCCTAATTTTTTGCCCAGATGATTCCCCATTTGTTACACATGTCTTGACGTTGGAGATGAACCTGCTACTGTAAATGTGCAGATCTTCCAAATATGAATGTTCTGTTTTCTGGTTGTAGATGACAAATATTTGAGTATAGGTATCGGAAAAAGCAACGTTCAGACATCGGTATCGAAAACCAAGTATCGTTAAAGTATCGTATCGAACAATACAACAGTACCCGGCCCGAGGCATTAGAATGCTGTGAGGAAGTGATAAAGGATCTTTCATAACTGACCTGGGCCGTCTTCTCCCGGTGGGTGCTGGTGTTGAACGGGACCTCGGACAGGAGGACGCGGTGCTTCTCTGGCGCCACCTTCAGTTCGTTGTAGAAAGTGTGGTGCCAGAGCTGGAACACAAGGATCAGCCGTGTTCATGTTGGAGACAAATATAATGTGGAGTTTTTCAAACCAGAGTGAGAGACCGTGGCACTGAGAGTGTGTCCGTACAACGCCACCTACTGGTCATGGAGTGCGCTTTATTCGAATTTCCAAAAGAACCAAACACATGGACAAATGGACTTTTGACCTCGGAGCCTTTATAGAAGTGGAGTGAAGTAAAAGTAATGCGTTCTGACTCCCCCCAAAAAAACTACTCAAGTAAAGGTACAGGTCCTTAAAAACTCTATTTAAGCGCAGCACTGTAGTAAAAGTACATCTTTACTGGCCCCTCTGGTTATAGTAATAGTAGCAGTATTTGTAGTACCATCACTGAAAAGAAATAGCAGAAAATCCTTTAATTGCCATTGGAATAAACTTGTTTCTCTCTTAATCCAGATTATCTTGTATCGTTTAAAGTGAAAAAGAAATGTTTTTAAATGTAACAGCTAATTCGTCTGATTTCCAGTGGGACTTTTGCTTTTTCCGTTAGTGTTTTCATCTCATCTTAGATCAGCTCAAACCCACTCAAATTTAACATAATGTACATTAAGGTACATTATTTAACTCATTCATCTCATTTAACACCATCACTTTTCTAGTGTTCTCCATGAGGTCCCAGTGGGCTTCGAGGTCAGTGACAGTAGTAGTAGTAGTAGTAGTAGTAGTATTTGCAGTACCCTCTCCATGAGGTCCCAGTGGGTGATGAGGTCAGTGACAGTAGTAGTAGTAGTAGTAGTAGTAGTAGTAGTAGTATTTGCAGTACCCTCTCCATGAGGTCCCAGTGGGTGATGAGGTCAGTGACAGTAGTAGTAGTCGTAGTAGTAGTAGTATTTGCAGTACCCTCTCCATGAGGTCCCAGTGGGTGATGAGGTCAGTGACAGTAGTAGTAGTAGTAGTAGTAGTAGTATTTGCAGTACCCTCTCCATGAGGTCCCAGTGGGTGATTAGGTCAGTGACAGTAGTAGTAGTCGTAGTAGTAGTAGTATTTGCAGTACCCTCTCCATGAGGTCCCAGTGGGTGATGAGGTCAGTGACAGTAGTAGTAGTAGTAGTAGTATTTGCAGTACCCTCTCCATGAGGTCCCAGTGGGTGATGAGGTCAGTGACAGTAGTAGTAGTCGTAGTAGTAGTAGTATTTGCAGTACCCTCTCCATGAGGTCCCAGTGGGTGATGAGGTCAGTGACAGTAGTAGTAGTAGTAGTAGTATTTGCAGTACCCTCTCCATGAGGTCCCAGTGGGTGATGAGGTCAGTGACAGTAGTAGTAGTCGTAGTAGTAGTAGTATTTGCAGTACCCTCTCCATGAGGTCCCAGTGGGTGATGAGGTCAGTGACAGTAGTAGTAGTAGTAGTAGTAGTAGTATTTGCAGTACCCTCTCCATGAGGTCCCAGTGGGTGATTAGGTCAGTGACAGTAGTAGTAGTCGTAGTAGTAGTAGTATTTGCAGTACCCTCTCCATGAGGTCCCAGTGGGTGATGAGGTCAGTGACAGTAGTAGTAGTAGTAGTAGTATTTGCAGTACCCTCTCCATGAGGTCCCAGTGGGTGATGAGGTCAGTGACAGTAGTAGTAGTCGTAGTAGTAGTAGTATTTGCAGTACCCTCTCCATGAGGTCCCAGTGGGTGATGAGGTCAGTGACAGTAGTAGTAGTAGTAGTAGTATTTGCAGTACCCTCTCCATGAGGTCCCAGTGGGTGATGAGGTCAGTGACAGTAGTAGTAGTCGTAGTAGTAGTAGTATTTGCAGTACCCTCTCCATGAGGTCCCAGTGGGTGATGAGGTCAATGACAGTAGTAGTAGTAGTAGTAGTATTTGCAGTACCCTCTCCATGAGGTCCCAGTGGGTGATGAGGCCGTGCTCGATGGGGTTGGTCAGGTCCAGGACGTCTCTCTTCTTCTGGGCTTCGTCTCCAACGTAGAAGTCCTTCCCTCCCTGAAACAGCAGCTTTAGTCGAGTAAACCATCTTTCATGTAAAACACAATTAAAATATATTATAACTTGTTTGTTTCCTCAACAATAAAAGCACAAACGTTTATCGAGAGCAGACGTTGTTCAGAATTCTAAATTATTTTCCTAAAATGTATTTTGAACCTGTTTGCTGCTGTTTGTAGGACGTTTAAAACCTCCAGAACAGTATCTCCTGGAGGCCGCCGTGAGGGGAAGGCCTCACTCATACACACACAGGGTCACGTAAAGGTCAATGACACTCAAAGACATAAAGAGTTCCATCCATTCTTGATGTCAAGATGGCGCCGAGGAAGGCAGCCACGGTGCTTTCGTGCGCTCTGTTGTGTCTGTTATTGTGCGTTTACTGTGTGTCCGCGTGCTTTTACACCCGTGAAGAGCTTCTGAACATCAGGTCAATCACCTCTACGGACCTACTGCCAGTTTTTTTGGCAACAGCCGCGGATTTGGTCCACTTTTTGACCAAACGAGTGAGACGCCGCCGGAGGGGAAAGCGTGCGGGGGCCCTAGTTCGCCTTTGCAGGCGCGGTGCACGCACGCCTTTACCTGGCATATTCCTCACGAACGCTCGCTCACTTCCCAACAAGATGGACGAACTAGCGCTGCTGATGAGAAGAAACAAGGACCTCTCCTCGTCCTGCGTTCTCTGTTTCACGGAGACATGGCTGAGCGCGAAGGTCCCGGACAGCGCGGTTCACCTGGAGGGCTTTCAGCTTCTCCGCGCGGATCGGGACCCGAGGCTCTCCGGGAAAACAAAAGTCGGTGGAGTTTGTTTCTACATCAACAGCAGCTGGTGTACTGATACTACAGCGATCTCCCAACACTGCTCTCCTGCTCTGGAATATCTCATCATTAACTGTAAACCTTTTTATTCACCGCGGAAATAGTTTCATTCATTCTGGTGGCGGCTTATCTACCGCCGGGCACGGACATTCTCGAAGCTCAGCGCACGCTCGCGGAGCAGATACTACACACGGAGCGGACCTTCCCGGACTCTTTTGTTATCGTGCTTGGTGACTTTAACAAGGGGAACCTGAGCCAGGAATTACCCAAATACAGACAGTTTATTAAATGCCCCACCAGAGAGGAGAACACGCTGGATCACTGTTACACTACAATACGCAACGCATACCACGCTGTCCCCCGCGCTGCACTCGGACTCTCAGATCACGTGATGGTCCACTTAATCCCCTCATACAGACAAAGACTGAAACTCGCTAAACCTGTAGTGAGCACAATAAAGACGTTCACCACTGAGGCTGTGGAGGAGCTGCGCTCATGTTTGGAGACTACAGACTGGGAAGCGTTAAAGGCTGGCAACAACCTGGATGAATATACGGACACTGTGACCTCATACATCCAGTTCAATGAGGAGCGCATCATACCAACGCGCACTAGGGTTTGTTTCAACAATGATAAGCCCTGGTTCACCCCCAAACTCCGACAGCTACGAAAGGAGAAAGAGACGGCCCACAAAAATG
Organism: Proterorhinus semilunaris; assembly: GCA_021464625.1. Classification (NCBI taxonomy): domain Eukaryota; kingdom Metazoa; phylum Chordata; class Actinopteri; order Gobiiformes; family Gobiidae; genus Proterorhinus; species Proterorhinus semilunaris. The sequence goes on along the minus strand of CM038345.1, from coordinate 39,925,694 downwards.
GCGACAGAGACCATTACAGGGAGGCAAGGTACAGCTTTAGCAGGGAGGTGGAGAAAGCTAAAGCTGCATACTCTGCCCGTCTCCAACATCAATTCTCCTCCAATGACTCTGGAGCAGTGTGGCGGGGTCTTAGGGCGATCACCAATTACAAGCCCAAGGCCCCCCGGGCTCTGAACGACCTGTGCCTCGCCCAGAGTCTGAACACACATTACTGCCGCCACGAACGCCCATCAGCCTTTGACACCTCTCTAGACACTCCAGCAGCCCCTGCTCCCCCCATCATCACCTCTACCATCAACGACCCCAGCACTTCATCAAAGGTCTCCACAAACCCCCCCCCCCCCTGCTCTCTCCATCCAAGAAGAGGAAGTGCGTCGGCATTTCCTGAAGCTGAACCCGCGGAAGGCCCCTGCGCCGGATGGTGTCTCCCCCTCCACCCTGAGACACTGCGCGGATCAGCTGGCTCCCGTCTTCACAGACATTTTCAACACCTCCCTGGAGTCATGCCACGTGCCGACCTGCTTCAAAACTTCCACCATCGTCCCTGTCCCTAAGAAACCACGGACCACAGGACTTAATGACTACAGGCCGGTGGCACTGACGTCTGTGGTCATGAAGACTTTTGAGCGCTTGGTCCTGCCCCACCTCAAGGACATCACCGCCCCCCTCCTGGACCCGCTGCAGTTCGCCTACAGAGCCAACAGGTCTGTGGACGACGCAGTCAATCTGGCCCTCCGCTTCACCCTGGAGCATCTGGACTCCCCAGGAACCTACGCCAGGATCCTGTTTGTGGACTTCAGCTCGGCCTTCAACACCATCCTCCCTGAACTGCTACGAGACAAGCTCTACCAGCTCAGCGTGCCCGACTCCCTCTGCAGGTGGATCACCGACTTCCTGACGGACCGGCGACAGCACGTGCGGCTGGGGAAGATCGTCTCGGACACTCGGACTACAAACACTGGAACTCCTCAGGGCTGTGTACTCTCCCCCTGGCTCTTCTCCCTGTACACAAACTGCTGCACCTCCAGCCACCAGACCGTTAAACTGATCAAGTTTGCGGACGACACCACCCTCATCGGGCTCATCTCGGACGGTGATGAGTCCGCCTACAGGAGAGAGGTGGAACGGCTGGCGTCCTGGTGCAGCCACAACAACCTGGAGCTGAACGCCCAGAAGACAGTGGAGATGATCGTGGACTTTAGGAAAGACACAGCCCCACCGTCCCCCCTTGCCCTGACAGACTCTTCCACCCCCATTTCCATCGTGGACTCCTTCCGTTTCCTGGGCACCACCATCACCCAGGACCTCAAATGGGAGCCGACCATCAGCTCCCTCATCAAGAAGGCCCAGCAGAGGATGTTCTTCCTGTGGCAGCTGAGGAAACTCAAGCTGCCAACCAAGATGCTGGTGCAGTTCTACACGGCCATCATCGAGTCCATCCTCACCTCCTCCATCACCGCGTGGTTCCCCGGCGCTACAGAACGGGACAAGCACCGACTGCAGCGCATTGTGCGTGCTGCAGAGAAGGTGATTGGCTGTGAGCTCCCATCTCTCCAGGACCTGTTCACCTCCAGGACCCGGAGGCGTGTGGGTCGGATCACAGCTGACCCTTCTCACCCTGGACACGGACTATTCACCCCTCTCCCCTCAGGCAGGAGGCTACGGTCTATCCAGACCCATAAATCCCGCCACTTGAACAGTTTTTTCCCCTCCGCCATCAGACTCATGAACAAATACAAGTCTCTGTAGCTCAGTCACAGACTCATGGATGTATCTGCTCTGTGCAGGGTGCGGTGTGTCCACACTTAGACCCGCTGATATCACTTTATAACACTTAATACCACTTTAAATGCCAAAACATCTGTATATACAATCCCGCTGTTGTTCATTGTCAAATTGTTGTTGTCTTAACATATGACACTTTATTTTATCTTATTTATTTAATATTTTTTATTTTATGCATGCCCTTATAGCCTTATAGTTTAACGTTCTTAGCTTATTTTTTATCTTAATTCTGTGTTATATGTTTTATGTCGCACGTTTGCACCAAGTAAAATTCCTAGTTTGTAAACCTTGTTCACAAACCTTGGCAATAAAACGAATTCTGATTCTGATTCTGATTCTGATAATGAGCCTTTACTGTAGTGGAACAGGAAGCGGGTACTGAGTACTGCTATGTACTCCTTTCATTGTATTCAAAATACTCTCAAATGAAAGAGTACCGATACCAGAACACAGTCACACAGTTATGAGTTCATTATGAGTATTCTAATAATATATTCTAAAATACATGCATTCCATTTCTACCCAACACTGGAGTTGCTGAAGAAGGTACTGTACCTGGGTTTCGGCGCGGCCCACGACGGAGCGGAACACGACGCGAGGTTCATCGTCTCCGGCAAAACCCGCTTTGGACGTTTCAGAGCCGTTATCCAGAACCAGGGCAGCCATGACGCCAAAAGAGTACTGCGGAGAAGAGCTGTCCTCAGCAGAACGTATACCACAGTACTGTATCATCATGTACTCATACAAGGACAGTACTGTATCATCATGTACTTATACAAGGACAGTACTATATAATCATGCACTTATATAAGGACAGTACTATATAATAATGTACTTATACAAGGACAGTACTGTATAATCATATAAGGACAGTATTATATAATAATGTACTTATATAAGGACAGTACTATATAATAATGTACTTATATAAGGACAGTACTATATAATAATGTACTTATACAAGGACAGTACTGTATAATCATATAAGGACAGTATTATATAATAATGTACTTATATAAGGACAGTACTATATAATCATGCACTTATATAAGGACAGTACTATAAAATAATGTACTTATACAAGGACAGTACTGTATAATCATATAAGGACAGTATTATATAATAATGTACTTATATAAGGACAGTACTATATAATAATGTACTTATATTAGGTTACCTGTGCAGGAGGGTCAGGCGTGTTCTCAGACGCTGTGCTTCCACTGGTAATACATTCTTTCTGGCCGCGCCGCTTTATACGTCACAAGTCCAAAGTGCTGAGATTAAATCTGGGAGTGGAAAGGTATCACAAAGGGAATAAAAAAATAAAAAATAAATAGCCTCAATAAACGTGTGTGTAACCGCTCATGACCCAGTTTATGCCTGTTGATCTGCAATTACTCTACACTGCCCGCACAATGATTACATAAGTATTTCTTTTTTTTTACCATATTGTTTTTTTTCCTTCACATTTTCAAACCTTAAACTGTTGGTTCGAAGCGTGCCGGACAACTATACGCTCGATGGTCCTGCGTTATGTCCCGATATGTTTGTGATATTTCCACAGAGCTGCATCCGTCTGAGCAGCTTTTTACAATATGGGACTTTTCAGGGTTTTTCAGGTGTTTTCTCCTTCCTATCTGGTGTGAGGGAACACAGCTGCATAACAACTCTACACACCGGAGCACACTTCCTCTCATCATCCCACACTCCAGCAGCAATCAGTTTGATTTCTCTAGTGCTTTAGAGCCACACACAGGATCAAAGTTCTCCACAGGTTACAATGACAGCACAGGAAGTCAGACCATACTACAGTCACCACCTCTCTGTACCTACAGCCAAACCTTTGTCCCACAGGTTCTGATGAAATGATAGAATTTAATATAAAGGCATTGCATTTGAAGAATCAATCAATCGTTATTTGTCCTTGATAATGCTAACTGCTCTGTAAGTTTGTGTGTGGGTTAAATCTGGGACACAATTATATTTAAGGTTTTGCTAACTACCTTATTGGACTCTGACAGGTGGTGAAATAGATAGAGGTAAACCATTTGAAACTGTTGCCGTGCCGACCATTATCTTATCTCAGTAGTTTGTCAAGTGATGATGTCATCGCTCTACTTCCGGATCCAACTGAACTTAAAGAGTGCGTGCCAAAGCCTTTCCCCACCCACAAACAGAAGTCAGACATTGCCCCCCGCATGTCACCCCCACACCTCAGAGACCGCCTCTTCCCAACATTTCTTCATTAAAGGTGTACTATGCAACGTTTCATGTTTTTTTTACATAAACAGTTGCATAGGGCACCTTTGAAATGGCTTCTTCGCTGAAATAAAATGATAATTGTTACTTACAACAGATGTTATTCATATTAATACGTAAGTCACATTTTCAAAAGCTTTAAAAACCTGTCATATGCACTTTAAGTGTCCATGAAACTGTTTTCAATTACTTTTTGAGTCCAGTAAACTATTGTAAACAGATGACAGAAATGACAGAGCAGGGGAGGGCAAACTAAGGCCCGGGGGCCAAAGGCAGTCCACCTAGCCCTTCAGTCTTTTTAGTTTATTGGTTTATTTGGTCGGGACAGTGCATGTTAATGAACAAGCCACACCGGATTGTAGCCCTGGGCTAATTTCCATCCGTCGCCCCCATCCACACTCTCATTCATCCTGGCCTATTGTACATGTTTTTAGTCGTATGGGAAACCGGAGTGCCTGGAGAAAACCTATGCCGACACAGGGAGAACATGCAAACTCCACACAAAAAGGCCCCGTCCAGGTGGGAATCGAACCCGGGACCTTGGGGAGTGCTAACCGTACCGCCCAATCTGGCCTGCAGAAGATAAAAAGGACAATGTACCATTACATTATGGCCGAGAGCAAAGAGGACTGTCCCAGACTGTAGCTTCTCAAGCTCATGTCCATCTGTCTAAAGGGGGAAGGACACCTGTGTAACACATAACTTTTAACACATGTGTTTGTGTTTTGTTTTCTGAATCTTTATTTTGTATTTTTCTTATATTTTTTCTATTTTAATAGTGTATTTTATATATATGTAATTTTGGGCAGCAATGTTTTAAATGTGCTTTATAAATAAACTTGACCTTGACCATAAGTTCAAAAACCCAATGTGACTCCTGCAACGTTTGCCCATATCTGTGATAGAGCCTTCACTGTGGAACAGCGCCCTCTGTCGGACAGGTTTCAGTACTGCGACAGTTTTTGACTGAAAACGTCTTTAACGCTAATAATGTATACCTTTTTTTTCTCTAATATTTATTTACAAATATTTTGCATGTGACTGCACTAAATGTTGTTACTGTGAAGCACATTGGTCAACTCAAGGTTTATTTTCATTGTATGTGCTGCGATATATAAATACATTTGAAATGATTTGAAACGTATCCAAAAGTCCATGATTCTGATACAAAGACTTGTCTCCTCTGTTTTAATGTCCGTCCTGTGGATCATATAAGTGTTGGCAACTGTGAGATGTGCTTTGACTTCAGGCAGCTGTCATCATTCCCTTCTCATCCACGGCCAGCAGGGGGAGCACGTGCACTGTTAAAAATACAAATGCCTGGAGACACAGATGGACAGCAACATGTTCTTTGTGTTCTCATGTGGATTCTTTTATTCTTTTAAAGACACAGACTTTATAACGCCGTTTAATTTAATATTTAGAGGTAGGTAAAGGCATTTGGTGTATAATTATCTTTTATTTATTACATTTTCATTATTGTTTTAGTTTGCAAAAGGCTCATGTTAATTATTAAATAAACAGTGTCCTCTGGGGGTGATCGATCACTTGCACCTTGTAATAATTTATATTTGATTTTAGCCGTGTGGTGTTAAGAATCTACTTTTTGAGTTTGTGCAAAAGACATTTCATGCTTGGATTGTTTCCTCCATTCTCACAGCGACACTAGAGTGAAATATTTGACGTGTACAATGACATCACTCAGCATTTCAAGTTACGGAAATACTCCTAGACCTGATTGATTCTTTTCTGATTTGATTTAAGTTGAAACCAAGGGCCCCCTCCTGGAGCCGCCACCTTAACGTGGTGGAGGGTTTGACCTGAATGATCCTGGAGCTCTGGTGTCGGGGGCTTCGTGCCCCTGGTAGGGTCTCCCAGGGCAAACAGGTCCTAGGTGACGGGTCAGACAAAGAGCGGTTCAGAAGCCCCTTATGAGAGACCAACAGGCCCGGTTAGAACCATGAGGCCGTCCTGTGGACCCACCACCTGCAGGAGGAGCCATAGGGGCTGGTGCAGCTCCAACATCTGCCCCACGACCCGGCAACGGACAAGTGGAAGAAAATGGATAGATGGATGGATGATTGGTATCAATAACTTTTAATTATTTTGGATTCAGCGCAGACCTATGTTATGATATAATCAAGGACGAGTGAACGGTTGTCATTCTATCGCTCAAATCACAAATGGAGAATTAGGGTTGGCAGGTTATGGATCTGTTGAGAGGAATCCTCCCAAAGGCACCTAAACCTTGCCGGTTAATTTATTGCACTTGGGGGTGGGCTTTTTAATGCACCACACTGTGCAGGGCTTACATCATACTTCACACATAACTAAAATAAATAAATAAATAATAATAATAATAATTAATTAAACTCAAAATTAAAATTATATTGAGGATGGTAATGACAGCTGGGAAGTAGTAAGATCTTGGAGAATAATAAGTATTAATGCTTTTTAATGCATTACACTATGTAGGGCTTTCATAATGCATTATACATGAAAAATAATGACTAATAATAACACATAAAAGTGTTTTATTTTTTATATATTATATATATATATTTTTATTCTCATGGATACAAACAGCAAAACATGGCAAGGCATCAACAATTAGATTGACAGATAGAAATAAGGTAGATTAAGAGTCAAATAAAATAAGGCATTGTTTTCAGGTGAGTAAAAATGGTTACAGGATCAGAAACGTTTCAGCAGCATGGCAAATTGCTTCCACAGTTTGATTGGATCTTATTACAAAATTCATTTTTAAAACAATTAACATTTGGCAACTGTTTTTTCCATTTATTTTTATGAATGTGGTATTTACCCATAATGATGATATGGTTAAATAAAAGTGAAATGTCCCGTGTCAGTTTAGAATTATAGATAAGAATATCTTCAATCGTAAATTGTTCAAGTTCACTAATTTTATTATTCAACCAGCTATGGACATTCTGCCAGAACTTCCCACTAACTGGAGAAGAGAAAAATAAATGTTCTGTTTGTTCTGGGTTTTCATGACTAAAGTCACAAGGGTCAACTTCAAAACCAAATCTACCCCTCAGAGTCTCTGCAGATGGATAGTAATTATGAAGAATTTTAAATTCCTTTTTTTTTACTTTGGGTGTGACTGGCCATTTTATAAATGTCCAATGTTTTTCTGAAATTGTTGGATTATCTAATATTTTAAGTTTTATCTTCCTATCATAATCATGATAGATATGACTTTTGAAAGCTTTATTTAACCCTCGTGTTGGTTTCATCGGGCAATATTGACCCAGTCCTTAAAGAGAAATAAAGCAGCCAGCCAGCGCGCTCACGGTCAGCCTGGCACAGGTTCGATCAAAGAGCCTGTGCCAGGCTGACCTGGAACAGGTCAGCCTGGCACAGCTCGCTCATGGTCATCCTCACCTACTTTTTATCAAAGGGGCCCCAGCCATACATCACCGTAAACTTTCCTCCTTTCGGATACAAGGGGGGGCGCTTAGGTGCTCGCGATAGAGCGGGCTAATCAGTTCAAAGCAAGATCCACATTCGCCCAAGTCACAAATGAGTGAAAGCAGACACATCCTGGGGTGAGAACACGGGACACGGAGCGCTGGCAAATGTTGATACAGGCCAGCGAAAGAGAGGACTGACCTGACCCGACCCGACAGGGCAAAAATAAATAATACATACAGTCATCCCTCTTCTAAGAGACTCTCTCCCCTTTTCCGCACGTAAATCCTCAAATGCCCTGGTTTCAATGAATCGTGCCGTGGATTCATTTGTACAAGCGCGGTACAGTTTGTGGTACAGTTGGAAATTAAAAAGCTCGGCAATCCTCCACGCTGTTTTTGTTTTGTTCTTTCACCATGCCCGGCTGAGGAGATTGCTAATTAGTTGTTTTAGATTTTCCCTTAGTCATTTTGACCCGAAAGCCACTGGCGCGGCAGCCCATCCACATGGCTCCAAAGCCACTGAATGATTTTTGGTCAAATTAAGCTGACATAAATATGAATGAGTGGTCATTTTCATGCTCTTTTTTGTTTGTTTTGTTTTTTACATTAGGGTCTTTAACCCTAACGGTGCGTTTCCAGGGCAATACTGACCCCAGAGAAATAAAGCAGGTTAACCCCCGTGGTGTTTTTGTTGGGCAATATTGACCCAGTCCGTAAACAGGTTAAATACGCGTTACCTCTCGCGTTTGTGCGACCCGGACTTAAAGATAATAAAAAAAATTAAAAAACCACACCCGCGTTATCCCTCACGGTGCTCGGCCCCGGTAAGACTGACCCATCCGTAAAGCCCAGTGTTTCAGCGCCAGGCCTCCGCGCATCTGCGCGAGCATAGAGTTTTTTACGCACCCCCCTCCCGGGGTCCAAAGCGGGTCTCGGTTCAGGAGCGGACACGTGTAGGTCCTGGGTGTGTGAGTTTTTATGCCCCCCCCAGATGCACTGGGACTGAAGTCACAAAGGTAACACAATTTTATATTGTCTCAAAAATGTATTGAATTGTGGCCGTGTAAAAGAATTACTGTACATCAAAATTGTTAACTAGTTGTTTTGCCTCGTGTTTGTGTTTGCAGAGCTTGGTGGTTAAATGCAGCACAGTTTTACCAGGTCAGTGCCGTTTAAAGAGGCTGAATAAGTTTTTACATGGGAAAGTGTTTGATTATTAACAAATGTTGTCCTGTAGGTGGCGGCAGCTGTCGTGGAGGTGACACCAGGAGCGTCACCTACCAGCGTGGTCATCCTGGACGGCTTCCTGGAGGACGACGAGGTGTGTGTACATTTTATTAATGGCCCTTCTATGATCTGTCATGGAATAGCATCTAACACATTATTCTTTATGCAGCTGCAGTTCGTCGATGTGGGGGTGATTCCAGTAGCATTACTCACTAGTTCCCCCGACGCCCCAGTGGTCTTCATGGACCAGGTGAGATGATGTGATTCTTATGCATCTTTTCAAAAGCAGCTACACTGACCAGAGATAAAGTTAAGTTTGAGAGATGTCTAACGGTTATGTGTTTTCTTTGCGACTTGTAGATGAAGAGGACCAGCCCCTCTTCAGCCAGTCAGCCTTCTCCACACCGCAGCATTCCACCATCTGTCGACGGGGAGAGGGCTTCTGACACCAGGGACAGAGATAAGTCTTGCATTTGTTGTGCACAGTCTGACACAGATGTTAGTGATAGTGAAAGCCTTATCACGTTTGGTAGTAGCGATGTAGAGATCAGAATAGGTTTATTGCCAAGGTTTGTGAACAAGGTTTACAAACTAGGAATTTGTCTTGGTGCAAACGTGCGACATAGAACATATAACACAGAATTAAGATAAAAAATAAGCTAAGAACTTTAAACTATAAGGCTATGGGGCATGCATAGAAAATATTAAATAAATAAGATAAAATAAAGTGACATATGGTAAGACAACAACAATTTGACAAACAGCGGGATTGTATATACAGATGTGTAGCATATAAAGTGATATTAAGTGTTATAAAGTGATAGCAGCGGGTCTAAATGTGGACACACCGCACACTGCAAGTGCAGAAACATCCATGAGTCTGTGACTGAGCTACAGAGACTTGTTTTTGTTCATGAGTCTGATGGCGGAGGGAAAAAACTGTTAAAGTGGCGGGAGGTATGGGTCTGGATAGACCGTAGCCTCCTGCCTGAGGGGAGAGGGGTGAATAGTCCGTGTCCAGGGTGAGAAGGGTCAGCTGTGATCCGACCCACACACCTCCGGGTCCTGGAGGTGAACAGGTCCTGGAGAGATTGGAGCTCACAGCCAATCACCTTCTCTGCTGCAGCACAATGCGCTGCAGTCGGAGCTTGTCCCGTTCTGTAGCGCCGGGGAACCACACGGGGATGGAGGAGGTGAGGATGGACTCGATGATGGCCGTGTAGAACTGCACCAGCATCTTGGTTGGCAGCTTGAGTTTCCTCAGCTGCCGCAGGAAGAACATCCTCTGCTGGGCCTTCTTGATGAGGGAGCTGATGGTTGGCTCCCATTTGAGGTCCTGGGTGATGGTGGTGCCCAGGAAGCGGAAGGAGTCCACAATGGAAATGGGGGTGGGAGAGTCTGTCAGGGCGATGGGGGATGGTGGGGCTGTGTCTTGAAGTCCACGATCATCTCCACTGTCTTCTGGGCGTTCAGCTCCAGGTTGTTGTGGCTGCACCAGGACGCCAGCCGTTCCACCTCTCTCCTGTAGGCGGACTCATCACCGTCCGAGATGAGCCCGATGAGGGTGGTGTCGTCCGCAAACTTGATCAGTTTAACGGACTGGTGACTGGAGGTGCAGCAGTTTGTGTACAGGGAGAAGAGCCAGGGGGAAAGTACACAGCCCTGAGGAGTTCCAGTGTTTATAGTCCGAGTATCCGAGACGATCTTCCCCAGCCGCATGTGCTGTCTCCGGTCCGTCAGGAAGTCAGTGATTGACTGCGTCGTCCACAGACCTGTTGGCTCTGTAGGCGAACTGCAGTGGGTCCAGGAGGGGGGCGGTGATGTCCTTGAGGTGGGGCAGGACCAAGCGCTCAAAAGACTTCATGACCACAGACGTCAGCGCCACCGGCCTGTAGTCATTAAGTCCTGTGATCCGTGGTTTCTTAGGGACAGGGACGATGGTGGAAGTTTTGAAGCAGGTCGGCACGTGGCATGACTCCAGGGAGGTGTTGAAAATGTCTGTGAAGATGGGAGCCAGCTGATCTGCGCAGTGTCTCAGGGTGGGGGGGGAGACACCATCCGGCCCGGGGGCCTTCCGCAGTTTCAGTTTCAGGAACTGCCGGCGCACTTCCTCTTCTTGGATGGAGAGAGCAGGGGAAGGGGAAGGTGTGTGGACGCCTGTGATGTAGTGCTGGGGTCGTTGGTGGTGGTGGTGAAGGGGGGGGGCAGAGGTGGCTGGGTTCTCTGGAGGCTCTGGAGTGTGATGAGCTGATGGGCGTTCATGGCGGCAGTAGTGTGTATTCAGGCCCTGGGCGAGGGACAGGTCGTTCAGATTCCGGAGGGCCTTGGGCTTATAGTTCGTGATGGCCTTAAGCCCCCTCCACACTGCTCCCGGGTCGTTTGAGGGGAATTGCTGTTGGAGACGGGCTGAGTATACAGATTTGGCATTTCCCACTTCCCTTCTAAAGTGGTATTTTGCCTGTCTGTATCGTACTTTGTCCCCGTTTCTGTGTGCCACCTCTTTATCCTTGCCAAGCTGCCGGAGTTTGGGTGTGAACCAGGGCTTATCATTCTCATAACAAACCCTGGTGCGCGTTGGTATGATGGGGTCCTCATTGAACTGGATATATGAAGTCACAATGTCCGTGTATTCATCCAGGTTGATGGAAGCAGCCCCAAATACCTCCCAGTCTGTTGTCTCCATACATGAGCGCAGCTCCTCCACAGCTCCTCCACAGCTTCAGGAGTGTACCTCTTTGATGTGCTCACTACCGGTTTAGTGAGTTTGAGTCTTTGTCTGTATGAGGGGATTAAGTGGACCATCACGTGATCTGAGAGTCCGAGTGCAGCGCGGGGGACAGCGTGGTATGCGTTGCGTATTGTAGTGTAACAGTGATCCAGAGTGTTCTCCTCTCTGGTGGGGCATTTAATAAACTGCCTGTATTTGGGTCATTCCTGGCTGAGGTTCCCTTTGTTAAAGTCACTGAGCACAATGACGAGAGACTCCGGGAAAGTCCGTTCTAAGTTCAGAATTTGCTCCGCGAGTGTGTGCTGAGCTGCGCGCACTTCCGCCCCCGGCGGTAAATAGCAACCAGGATGAATGAGACTATCTCCCGCGGTGAATAAAAAGGTTTACAGTTAATGATCAGATATTCCAGAGCAGGAGAGCAATGTTGGGATATCACAGACACATCAGAGCACCAGCTGTTGTTGATATAGAAGCAGACTCGACCGCCTTTTGCCTTCCCGCACAGCCCCAGGTCCCGGTCCGCGCGGAGCAGCTGGAAGCCCTCCAGTTGAACAGCGGCCTCCGGGACCTTCGCACTGAGCCACGTCTCCGTGAAGCACAAAACACATGTCGTGGAGAAATCCCTGTTTCTTCTCATTAGCAGCGCTAGCTCGTCCATCTTGTTGTGAAGTGAGCGAACGTCAGAGAGAAAAATGCCAGGTAGAGGTGTGCGCGCTCCTCGCCTTCTTAGACGCACGAGAGCTCCCCCTTGCTTTCCCCTCCGGCGGCGTTTCCCTCTTTTGGTCAAAATGTTGACCAAATCCGCAGCTGACGCTAAAAAAACTGGTAGTAAGTCCGTATGGGTGATTGATCTGATGTTCAGTAGCTCTTCACGAGTGTACGAGCACGCGGACACACGATTAACGCACAAAAACAAACACAGTAGGACGCACGTAAACTCCATGGCAACCATCCGCGGCTCCATCTTGGATGAATGGAGGTGATGATACATGATGGACATAAGCCTATTGGTATTTAGCTAAAGTGCCCACACATTAAAAATAGCCTGAACAAAACATAATATTTAACCTATGCTGTTAAGCTCTGGCAGTTAGCATTATTGTATCCAAAATAACAAGTTAGTTCAAAAAGCTACTTAAATTGATGCATCTTTTAATGTTAGCGTCGCCAGTGCCATAAACATCGTTAGTGTCATTAGCGTCATTAGCATCATGTGAATCATTAGTGTTGTTAGCAAAATAAACATTGTTGTTAGCATCAGTCGTTGGTAGTGTCACGAATGTTGCTGGTGTTATTCCCATTTTTTGGGGTGTTATTTACAACATTAGCGTTGTTAGCATCTTTATCCCTGTTAGCATAGTTAGTGTTGGTAGTGTTATTCCTGTTTTATTAGTGTCATTAGCAGCATTAGCCTTGTTAGCGTCATTAGCCTTGTTAGCGATGCAGGTCCAGAGCCCGTTCCGGGGGCACATCTCCACTCCGGTGTCGTCCTTCGTGCTGACGGCGTACTTTAACCTCGGCTCGCTGCGGTGGTTCTTCTTCTGCGCTCTGCTGCTGCTGTACCTCCTCATGATTTTCTCCAACGTCCTGCTCGTCTGCGTCATCGCCCTGAACCGCAGCCTCCACGAGCCCATGTACATGTCCCTTTCTGTTAGTCCACATCCTGAGAGACGTCCACATTGTAATCCGAAGAAATTCAAAATAGTTATATCTTAGGAGCACTTCGACTTTTCTGCACGGATGCCGAAGTGCTCCTGGTGTTATTACGCCTTGCAATATAGTTCCCCTTTTTATCCACTTAGAAAATCGACATGTTTCGCCTGCATCTCCAATAAAAGATCCAGCCACAGCAACGCCACCTGCATCTCCGGGGAAAAGCTCAGCTTCAGTACCACCTGCATCTGTAGTAAATGATTCAGCCGAAGGAGCATTTTCATTAACTCCACCACAGGCCTTGAGCCCGACTGCTACGAATCCAGAGATTTTTCTGAATCATTCCCATCCCCAAAGTCACCTATGGGATTCCCCAACCATTTTGAACCCTTAATAAAACAAGGGATTAAAATGACTCCCCTCACTCCAGTCATGTCAAGACCAAGGCTTTCATCCCCAAAGAAGTATCATGCCCCTCTTCCACCTCTCTCTTTTTCACCCAAGGTCCCCCCAGCTCGGCCCCCACCACCGGCGCCCACAGCTGTTTTCTCCAGCAGCTTCACTGCTGCTGTCTAGGACATTAGGGGCCTCTCCGTTGCTACCATGCATAGCAAACTCAAAACCAACCAGAGGTCCATAGAGGGAGTGTGTTCTTCTGAAACAATTAGTACTGTCAAACAACATAGATTAGATAAGAGAGGGACAGTCAGACCATCCAGTCAAAGAACTCTAATCCATATCCCTTGCAAAAAGATTCCATCCACTCAAACACAGATACATCTCAAACATGCTGTACTCAATGTCAGATCATTAAAAAACAAGTCCTTTTTATTAAATAGTTTTATTTCCTCTTATAATCTAGATTTAATGTTTTTAACTGAAACATGGCTTGACAAAAACACTGGAAACACAGTTTTGATTGAGTGTAGTCCATCAAATTTCAATTTTGTGTCTGAAACACGCCAAAACCAAAGGGGCGGGGGTGTCTGTGCAATATTCAGGGTCAATATAGTCACCCGCAAATTGTCATTTGGGGTTTTTCAATCATTTGAGTATGTGTCTTTCAAATGGAGATAAAAGAATCTTCCATACTTTATATGACTATTTACAAATCACCACAGAATTGTTTTATCGAAGATTTTACTAAATTACTTTCATTTATATGCACTGATTTTGATTGTTTTTCCATTTCAGGTGATTTTAATATGCATGTGGATGTGACCAATGACAGGCATGCAAAAGAACTCAGTGCTGTTCTTTAAATGTTTGGTTTAACTCAGCACGTGAGTGAAGCGACTCACAACAAAGGTCACACTCTAGATCTAGTTATTACAAAAGGTGTTAATAAATTGTTGGCGTATTCTTTACTATGGACAGAAGACGGAGACTCGTTCTATTAAAAATCAATCATTATTTTATTCCCTATATTACAATGTAAACACAAGTCATGGTGAGCACTACATTCTCTTGGTGGTCCAGTGAGGAGAGAGAGAGAGCCTCCCCGCTCGAACAACACATAAGAACACAAAGGAGTAGCGTCCTTGTCGTCTAACCAATCAGCACTCTTGGAATGTTCTTCCTCTATACAATCTGACTCCTCCTTCTAACACACTGCCCCCCAGTGGCTCCAACCGTAAAGACAACAACAATGGAGCAGTATAAGGGAATGGCCGGTCAGTTATAAAGTCAAACCCCAGTTTCAAATGAACCTTAAAGCACAGATTACATAAACACAGTTTTATATATAATCACTAAAGCCTAGTATAACAAAAATATGTATAGAAATATTTCCACAATATTAATGTGAATGTTGTTGATGTTGCTTTATCTGATCATTTTTGTGTCTTCTTTGACCTGTCTGTTACACCCAAACCAGAGGTTGGGCCTGGAGTTATTCAAAGAAGACACATAAATGATACGACAAGGACACAGTTTATGGAAATGATCAGATTTGAAAATCCCCCATGTTCTAATGTTGAGAATCTGTTGGACTCTTACACATCAAGCGTCTTAAATGTTTTGGATACTATTGCTCCTGTCAAGGTTAAAATGGTTAACAATAGACAAAAGGCACCTTGGAGAAGTGAAGATTCGGTCAGGGCACAGAAAAGGGAGTGCCGAAAAGCCGAACGAAAATGGCGCAAGTCAAAGCTCCAGGTTCATTTTGAGATATACAAAGAAGTGCTTTGTGAGTTCAACCAGATCTTGCGTGGAGAAAGGGAGAACAGTGAACAGATTAACTAACCCTCCAGTTTCACTGCCCTTAGAACTAATCTCTACATCTAAGTGCAATGAGTTTGCAATATTTTTTATGACAAAGTCCAAGGCATTAAAAATGCCATAATTTCAACAACACAAATAGCAACCCTGCCACCAGATAAACACCTTGAGCTGACACATTTCACACTTGTTACTGACAAAACAATGGAAGAGGTTATCTCCGGTCTGAGTTCATGCACATGCTGCCTTGATGAATTACCCTCTAGATTTCTGAAGTCTGTGCTGACCAGCTTGTTACCACAACTTGTTCAGTTAGTCAACATCTAATTTGAGACGGGAGCATTTCCAAAGGCTTTGAAAACCACAGTCATTAAGCCTCTACTAAAGAAGAGCAGCCTTGATCCCAAGATACTGAACAACTACCGGCCCATATCAAACCTACCATTCTTAGGAAAAGTCCTAGAGAAAGTAATCTATCAACAGCTCACTTACTTTCTCCTATCTAACAATGTGTTTGATACTTTCCAGTCAGGTTTTAGGCCCTGCCACAGCACTGAGACAGCTCTGATCAAGGTGACAAATGATATCCGTATGAACACTAACGCAGGTAAGGTCTCAGGTTTAGTTCTGCTGGACCTGAGCGCTGCCTTTGACACAGTGGACCACGGGATCTTACTTCACAGGTTAGAAAACTGGGTGGGAATCTCTGGTACTGCGCTAAACTGGTTCAAGTCCTATCTGGAGGATAGGACGTACTTTGTCGAAATTGGCAACTGTGTCTCAGACAAAATTTCCATGACCTGTGTAGTCCCCCAGGGGTCAATCTTGCGCAGATGACACTCAGATCTACGTGTCACAGATACAGGTCAACGTGGGCCTGTAGATACTCTCTGTCACTGATACAGGTGAACATGAGCCTGTAGATACTCTCTGTCACTGATACAGGTGAACAGAGGCCTGTAGATACTCTCTGTCACTGATACAGGTGAACATGAGCCTGTAGATACTCTCTGTCACTGATACAGGTGAACAGAGGCCTGTAGATACTCTCTGTCACTGATACAGGTGAACAGAGGCCTGTAGATACTCTCTGTCACTGATACAGGTGAACAGAGACCTGTAGATACTCTCTCACTGATACAGGTGAACAGAGGCCTGTAGATACTCTCTGTCACTGATACAGGTGAACATGGGCCTGTAGATACTCTCTGTCACTGATACAGGTGAACATGGACCTGTAGATACTCTCTGTCACTGATACAGGTGAACATGGGCCTGTAGATACTCTCTGTCACTGATAGAGGTGAACATGGACCTGTAGATACTCTCTGTCACTGATACAGGTGAACATGGACCTGTAGATACTCTCTCACTGATACAGGTGAACAGAGGCCTGTAGATACTCTCTGTCACTGATACAGGTGAACAAGGGTCTGTAGATACTCTCTGTCACTGATACAGGTAAACAGAGGCCTGTAGATACTCTCTGTCACTGATACAGGTGAACAAGGGTCTGTAGATACTCTCTGTCACTGATACAGGTGAACAGAGGCCTGTAGATACTCTCTGTCACTGATACAGGTGAACAGAGGCCTGTAGATACTCTCTGTCTCTGATACAGGTGAACACGGGCCCGTAGATACTCTCTGTCACTGATACAGGTGAACGGAGGCCTGTAGATACTCTCTGTCACTGATACAGGTGAACGGAGGCCTGTAGATACTCTCTGTCTCTGATACAGGTGAACGGAGGCCTGTAGATACTCTCTGTCACTGATACAGGTGAACATGGGCCTGTAGATACTCTCTGTCACTGATACAGGTGAACAGGGGCCTGTAGATACTCTCTGTCACTGATACAGGGAAACATGGGCCTGTAGATACTCTCTGTCACTGATACACGTGAACATGGGCCTGTAGATACTCTCTGTCACTGATACAGGTGAACATGGGCCTGTAGATACTCTCTGTCACTGATACAGGTGAACAGAGGCCTGTAGATACTCTCTGTCACTGATACAGGTGAACAGAGGCCTGTAGATACTCTCTGTCACTGATACAGGTGAACAGAGACCTGTAGATACTCTCTCACTGATACAGGTGAACAGAGGCCTGTAGATACTCTCTGTCACTGATACAGGTGAACATGGGCCTGTAGATACTCTCTGTCACTGATACAGGTGAACATGGACCTGTAGATACTCTCTGTCACTGATACAGGTGAACATGGGCCTGTAGATACTCTCTGTCACTGATAGAGGTGAACATGGACCTGTAGATACTCTCTGTCACTGATACAGGTGAACATGGACCTGTAGATACTCTCTCACTGATACAGGTGAACAGAGGCCTGTAGATACTCTCTGTCACTGATACAGGTGAACAAGGGTCTGTAGATACTCTCTGTCACTGATACAGGTAAACAGAGGCCTGTAGATACTCTCTGTCACTGATACAGGTGAACAAGGGTCTGTAGATACTCTCTGTCACTGATACAGGTGAACAGAGGCCTGTAGATACTCTCTGTCACTGATACAGGTGAACAGAGGCCTGTAGATACTCTCTGTCTCTGATACAGGTGAACACGGGCCCGTAGATACTCTCTGTCACTGATACAGGTGAACGGAGGCCTGTAGATACTCTCTGTCACTGATACAGGTGAACGGAGGCCTGTAGATACTCTCTGTCTCTGATACAGGTGAACGGAGGCCTGTAGATACTCTCTGTCACTGATACAGGTGAACATGGGCCTGTAGATACTCTCTGTCACTGATACAGGTGAACAGGGGCCTGTAGATACTCTCTGTCACTGATACAGGGAAACATGGGCCTGTAGATACTCTCTGTCACTGATACACGTGAACATGGGCCTGTAGATACTCTCTGTCACTGATACAGGTGAACATGGGCCTGTAGATACTCTCTGTCACTGATACAGGTGAACATGGGCCTGTAGATACTCTCTGTCACTGCATCAAACAGATCAGTTTGTGGATGCAAAACAACTTTCTCCAACTAAACTCAGAAAAAAAACTGAGATCATTGTTTTTGGCTCACAGACACAAAGACAAAGTGTTATCAGTCACCTTGAGTCTCTCTCTCTAAAACCAAAAAATCAGGTTAGAAATCTAGGAGTAATCATGGACTCAGACCTGACCTTAAACAGCCACATCAAAGCAATAACATCATCAGCTTTTTACCATCTGAAAAACATTAAGATCAGAGGAATAGTGTCAAAACCAGACTTGGAGACACTCATCCATGCATTTGTCTCCAGCAGGTTAGACTACTGTAACGGCTGCTCACTGGCCTTTCTAAACGAGCTGTTAGAGCTGCAGAACATCCAGAACGCTGCTGCTCGAGTCCTGACAAGAACCAGGAAATACCACCATATTAGTCCAGTGCTCCGGTCTCTGCACTGGCTTCCTGTCACTCAGAGAATAGAATTTTAAACAGCTCTGCTTGTGTACAAGTCGTTTCATGGTTTAGCACCAAAGTCCATCTCTGACATGTTAGAGCCGTATGAACCATCTCGGGCCCTGAGATTGATTTGATCAGTTTTTTATGCAACTGTGAAGCACTTTGAATTGCCTTGTGTATGAATTGTGCTCTACAAATAAACTTGCCTTTAAATATGGGAAAACGTGGAAGAGCTTGATCACTTCTAACTTCACCCCTGTTTAGATCCATAGAGGAGAGGAGGAAAGGCTAAATGCTAACGCCGTCTGTGCTCTGTTTATGTGACTGAGCGCACACGTAAAGACCAGACAGCTACGCATCAACTCGTCTAAGCTAAGGTAAGAACATATCTCAGTATTTAAAAACGGTGGCCTATTAAGACTAATCTGGCAACATTCGCTCAAGATGAAACACACAGGGAGGTATTTCATTGAGTCTCATGTGTCTATGATCTACCTTTGCACGGCCCTCCTGAAGACTCTGAGCAGTAAGCCTCTGCAGGTGAGCCTGATGTTGGTCAGGACTAAGCCGTAGATGAGCGGGTTGAACAGCGGCTGACACAGGAGGAAGTACAGGGACAGGAAAATGCGTAACATTTTCGGCATGCGGCTCATGTCGAATCTGCCCTGAAGGACGTCAAAAAACGCTGCGATGGAAAAGTTCAGCACCGAGGCCAGGTGAGGCGCACAGGTGTTCACCGCCTTCTGCCTCGTGCGCTTCTCCCCGCGCCAGCACACCTTCAGAATATAGAGATATGTGTATGAAATTACAATAAGCGGGTAAACGATTGCATTGAAAGTCGTCGCTATGCCGTATATATTGATAATAGTCGTGTTGTAGCAGGCGAGTTTGATTATGAGGTAATTACCGCAATAAATTTTATCGATGTTGTTCCCGCAAAGCTCCAAAGACGAACTCAAACTGATTGAGACTCCTATTGTCAATAAAGCATAGGTCCAGGGGAAGAGAATCAGCGCTACCGTCCTGTTTCGGCTCATGCGCGTCCTGTAGTGGAGCGGGTGGCAGATGGCGACGTAGCGATCGTACGACATACAGGCTAACGTCTGGAGTTGTATGACCGCGTATGACTGCAGGACGTAGATCTGTAAAAAGCAGAATGCAGCGGGAACGATGTGGACGTCTCTCAGGATGTGGACTAACAGAAAGGGGAACAGGGCCGCGCTGCCGTACAGCTCGTTGACGAAGAGGCTGCAGAGGAACATGTACATGGGCTCGTGGAGGCTGCGGTTCAGGGCGATGACGCAGACGAGCAGGACATTGGAGAAAATCATGAGGAGGTACAGCAGCAGCAGAGCGCAGAAGAAGAGCCACCGCAGCGAGCCGAGGTTTAAGTACGCTGTCAGCACGAAGGACGACACCGGAGTGGAGTTGTGCCCCCGGAACGGGCTCTGGACCTGCATCGCTAACAAGGCTAATGATGCTAATGACGCTAGAAAGGCTAATGACGCTAATAACACCAATTAAAAACAAGGGTAATACTAAAGATGCTAAAGAAGGAGTGAACTCTCAAGAGTATTAGAGTATAATAATCACAATCAGATCAAAAACGTTATTTAAATTGTTGCAACTATATTAAATCAAGTATCGAGTAATCGAGTATTTAGGAAAAGGCATAAGTGTTATTAGTGCATCGTGCAGCTCTCTCGTGAAACGTGGTCTGGTAACATCCTGGTTTGAGAATGCGGCATCTTCATTATTTATTCATTTGATTTGGACAAAACATCATTGGGAAAACCAGAGACATTGTTTAGTTACAGTTAAACTGCTTATTGTCCATAGGAGGCTTTTAGACACAAATCACACATGTACAGTATATAAAAAAGAGTTTACAATAACAAATTACGCGTCACAAAGGATTATCATTCAGACTAAAAGACCCAGAACCACATTCATTTGTCATGATAAGCATTAAATACTACGGCTTTTACAAACACCTTTAGACGCCCTAACATTGGTATTTTAAGCTGCGACTGTTTTATGACTTGTTTGAAGAAACGTGAAGATTAAAAATGCTACAAACTTTGTAGGATTACAGGAATTTACAAATGAATGAAACAAAACTGATATATTTCCTGGTTTATTAACGGCCGATCTCTAGTTTCTTCTAACTTGAATTCAATTCATTGTTTTAGTGAAAAATCGCCTCTTTCTGATCAAAAAGTGCAGACTCATGATCTCATCAACACCACATCCTTCACAAACTAGAAGTATCTGTTCTCCATGAGGTCTTTTTACATGTGTAAACTGCAAACCCTGTAGTTCTGAGCTCTACAAACATGATCTGAAATACATGTTATTCTTGTATTTGTTCAACAGTTCACGTTACAATCTAATCTCAGTCTTAATATTGTCAGACAATTCACAATCAGATGTTTTCTCTTGTATCATGTGGTGATAATAATAGTGGTTAAAATGTAGTGAGTTCATGTGAAATCCAAAAGCCGGAACGAGTCCCAAAGCTACGGTAAAATCATCGGTAAACCGTCACAATGCTGATGTTTCTGTCATAATTCCTGGACTTTTCCAGTAAAACGTCAGTGAAAACCCGTCCTAGCTCATTCTCAACTTTCCAAACACATTTCTAACATTACAATTCCTCACAAGGATTAATGAATAAGCACTTCACATCTCTCAGGGTCACAGAAACGCTCATGAAAACTAGGCTGCCAGTTCAGGAAATTGACACAAATGCTTCATAATAAGATGAACATTTTCACACAAAGGTTCGAGTTTAGAATTTACTGAAGGAGGACAAGACAAATGTTGTTCCACAACTAGAAAAAAAACCTAAGGAAAAGTGCCTTTAGGTGCGCAGGGAAAGACAAAGTTCAGGCTCGGTTCAATCAGTAAAAGGTGACAAATATATCATCTACAAGATTATATCAAAATGCTGGTCATAACGTGCAAATTTACAACATCGAGTTCATCTCATATGTCAAGAAATCACCAAAAAAGATGCAAAACCTGCTGTTAAAAAATGCAAATGAGGTATACTGAAGTGTTTTTTGTTTGCTTTTTTTTTCACTTTTGTGGTTTGTTCAAGAAAATCATCTTTGCGAGCATCAAAGCAATGCACATTTAGATGTTTGCCAGTAAATTTCTGGATATTTCTGATGGTTTGCAAAATTATTGCTTCTTCATCAAAATTACTGAGATACTCATTCTTGTCAAAATGGCCCAGCCCTATAGTAACTAGTTTAGGTAAAAATCAGGCTCTAAAGACGACATGAACAATGTCAAAAACGAAGCAAACCGTTGAAAATAGTCACAAGTCAAATCTAAAGTATGATTGATTCTAAAGTAAAATCACACGTCACAAGAGCATCAGCTACTTAATAAAAACCTTTTCGAAACATCAAGACGACACAAGTGAAGGAACAGAGAGAGTCTCTGAGTTTTAAAGGCTTCATTTGGAGGAGTGGACGAACCAGCAAACCCCAGTTACCGAGCGTAACTATAGTAATGTGAATGTATGCGAGGCCCTTCTGGTGCTTCGCTGATGCAGAACCTCTCAGGAGCTAGAGGAGTATGAGCCCAACTGATGCTTCAAATGGCGAGGTTCCATAGACTACAGTCCAATGATAAGCCATTGGTTTCCAGGTTAAACAGGTAAGGTACATCATGATCACATTTAGGGATGCAACGATCCGATACTGCAGGGGTGACCAAACCTTTTTCATGGAGGGCCGCATATTGAAGCGTCGGTGGTTGGTGCCGTGACCTTTGACTAGCAGAGGTTTAAATTGTGCCCCACACCTTTATTTATGCTTAAAACCTTCATGCCAGCTCACTTGTGTCCCTGGTTCTCGCAGCGGGGCACAGTTTCTAACATTAGATCCGGTTAAGGTCCGGTACGGCCCCCGCGATCTTAGAAAGTCTTTATAAACCAATGTTGCACACTCACACTGCTCCGCAAAGTCCGGGTCCGGTTACTGAGGCCTTCCGCCGGCAACGGAAAGAATCCGCAAGAAGTTTATTTTTGCCGGAACCGGATCAAGCTGACGAAAAAACACAAGCTAAAAAGGAAGGGTGCTCATCACCGACCACCCTCATCGGGCTCATCTCGGACGGTGATGAGTCCGCCTACAGGAGAGAGGTGGAACGGCTGGCGTTCTGGTGCAGCCACAACAACCTGGAGCTGAACACCCAGAAGACATCGTGATGGAGATGATCGTGGACTTCAGGAAAGACACAGCCCTACCATCCCCCATCACCCTGACAGACTCTCCCACCCCCATTTCCATTGTGTACTCCTTCCGCTTCCTGGGCACCATCATCACCCAGGACCTCAAATGGGAGTCAACCATCAGCTCCCTCATCAAGAAGGCCCAGCAGAGGATGTTCTTCCTGCGGCAGCTGAGGAAACTCAAGCTGCCAACCAAGATGCTGGTGCAGTTCTACACGGCCATCATCGAGTCCATCCTCACCTCCTCCATCACCGTGTGGTCCATCCTCACCTCCTCCATTACCGTGTGGTTCATCCTCACCTCCTCCATCACCGTGTGGTCCATCCTCACCTCCTCCATCACCGTGTGGTTCCCCGGCGCTACAGAACGGGACAAGCACCGTCTGCAGCGCATTGTGCGTGCTGCAGAGAAGGTGATTGGCTGTGAGCTCCCATCTCTCCAGGACCTGTTCACCTCCAGGACCCGGAGGCGTGTGGGTCGGATCACAGCTGACCCTTCTCACCCTGGACACGGACTATTCACCCCTCTCCCCTCAGGCAGGAGGCTACGGTCTATCCAGACCCATACCTCCCGCCACTTGAACAGTTTTTCCCCTCCGCCATCAGACTCATGAACAATAACAAGTCTCTGTAGCTCAGTTACAGAGACATGGATGTATCTGCACTTGCAGTGTGTGGTGTGTCCACACTTAGACCCGCTGCTATCACTTTATAACACTTAATATCACTTTATATGCTACACATCTGTATATACAATCCCGCTGTTGTTCATTGTCAAATTGTTGTTGTCTTACCATATGTCACTTTATTTTATCTTATTTATTTAATATTATTTATGCATGCCCCCATAGCCTTATAGTTTAAAATTCTTAGCTTATTTTTTATCTTAATTCTGTGTTATATGTTTTATGTCGCACGTTTGCACCAAGACAAATTCCTAGTTTGTAAACCTTGTTCACAAACCTTGGCAATAAACCTATTCTGATTCTGATTCTGATTCTGATTCTGATTCTGATTCTGAAGTCAGGTCTCGTGAGAAAAGAAGATGTGGTGTATTTCAATCTGTCTGCTCACTACTTACCTGGACTCGTTTACCACCTTTAACAAGTAATGTTGGAAATGTAAACATTGGGGTTTACATTTAAGTTACAACTTAAGTAGTAGTAGTTTATTTGGTCATTTTCATTCTTTTAAACATAAAACAAGCATCTCAATATTTCGTGCACAACACGACCGAAAGGGTTTAGGCTGAAGTAGAAACTTATTGTGCCTAACCCAATTTACAGACTTCCACGAGAAAACAAACACAAACAATAATAGTAAACAATATCAAGTGTCAAACAGAAGAGAAATAAGCATGTATTTAGAATTGATTTTAACATAAATTTCAACACTCCAATATATATGTAAATAAACATTTTGTTTTACATTAATTTATTTTGACTAAAGCATGTCATCATTTAAATTAATTCATTATGGATCTATTAAAGTATTTTCACTAGTTTCTTACTTTGTTTATCCTTAACTTATATATTTTTGAATGATAGAAGATTTATACAACTTTTTGAAGGCTTTGACTGTTTTAGACTGTTTTAAATGATCTTCCAAATCGTTCCACAGATTAACACCTCTTACAGAAATACATCAACTTTTTTAATTCTTTTTAGCATTTGCTTTTTTGAATATAGCAGTTCCTCGGAGGTTATACGGACTTTCCCTGTGTTCAAAAAGATGCTGGATGTTTGGAGGGAGAAGATTATTATGTGCTTTGTACACTATTACTAAAGTAATAGTAAAAGTACAATCGAGTCAAGCAGCTGTAATCAGGAGCACATGGCTACTTATGCGTAGCCTAAACAAAAGGCCGTAGTTCAGCTCCTGATTACAGCTGCTTGACTCGATTCTGCCAGAGTCTGACTCTGCTCTGAAGGTGACATGGAAGCACAAAGGTAAGTCTTTACTAACAATAATGAGCAGACCCTCCTCAGTGAGAGGATTTATAAGCTGCTGTAGCACTAGCTGCTTTAGCATTAGCAAATGTGTTGCGATTAGCCTATTTATTTATGTGTTATGCAATCAAGACTACTACAGCGATGGTTTGGCCTTACAGCATGACCCAATATAATAAACTAAAATGCTTTTAAACCTAAAAAACATAAAATGCTTTTAAACATTACAAATATTTCTACATTTCTGGCTCATTCACACCTGTCCTTAACATTCACACTTGTTTGAGTAAAGTAATTTAGCACGTATTTTGGAAATGAGGAATTCAAACAGGTGCATTAAGGAGCCCTCACAGGACCACGACTTTGTACATAAAGAAATACAAGTAAACAGTGCATTCATGTGGAAAAAAGACAGATCAAACTTTTCGCTGTTAAAGTCAAGCTAATCAGAATCAGAATAGGTTTTATTGCCAGGTTCACAAACTAGGATTTTTTCTCGGTGCAAACGTGCGACATAAAACATATTACACAGAATTAAGATAAAAATAAGCTAAATAACTTTAAACTATAAGGCTATAGGGGCATGCATAAAAAATATTATCATTGGTCAAAAGGGTTTTGTGGCTCCCAGTGTTTTCTTTACTGTGGGAAACGGGTCCAAATGGCTCTTTGAGTGGTAAAGTTGCCGACCCCTGCTTTAGGCGGACTCATCACCGTCCGAGATGAGCCCGATGAGGGTGGTGTCGTCCGCAAACTTGATCAGTTTAACGGACTGGTGACTGGAGGTGCAGCAGTTTGTGTACAGGGAGAAGAGCCAGGGGGAGAGTACACAGCCCTGAGGAGTCCCAGTGTTTGTAGTCCGAGTGTCCGAGACGATCTTCCCCAGCCGCACGTGCTGTCTCCGGTCCGTCAGGAAGTCAGTGATCCACCTGCAGAGGGAGTCGGGCACGCTGAGCTGGTAGAGCTTGTCTCGTAGCAGTCCAGGGAGGATGGTGTTGAAGGCAGAGCTGAAGTCCACAAACAGGATCCTGGCGTAGGTTCCTGGGGAGTCCAGATGCTCCAGGATGAAGTGGAAGGCCAGATTGACTGCGTCGTCCACAGACCTGTTAGCTCTGTAGGCGAACTGCAGTGGGTCCAGGAGGGGGGCGGTGATGTCCTTGAGGTGGGGCAGGACCAAGCGCTCAAAAGACTTCATGACCACAGACGTCAGCGCCACCGGCCTGTAGTCATTAAGTCCTGTGATCCGTGGTTTCTTAGGGACAGGGACGATGGTGGAAGTTTTGAAGCAGGTCGGCACGTGGCATGACTCCAGGGAGGTGTTGAAAATGTCTGTGAAGACGGGAGCCAGCTGATCCGCGCAGTGTCTCAGGGTGGAGGGGGAGACACCATCCGGCCCGGTGGCCTTCCGCAGTTTCAGGAACTGCCGGCGCACTTCCTCTTCTTGGATGGCGAGAGCAGGGGGGGAGGGAGGGTCTGTGGAGGCCTTTGATGAAGTGCTGGGGTCATTGATGGCGGTAGTGGTGTGTGTGTGTGTGTGGGGGGGGGGGGGTTGGCCTTAAGCCCCCTCCACACTGCTCCCGGGTCGTTTGAGGGGAATTGCTGTTGGAGACGGGCTGAGTATACAGATTTGGCATTTCCCACTTCCCTTCTAAAGTGGTATTTTGCCTGTCTGTATCGTACTTTGTCCCCGTTTCTGTGTGCCGCCTCTTTCTCCTTACGCAGCTGCCGGAGTTTGGGTGTGAATATCATTCTCATAACAAACCCTGGTGCACGTTGGTACTATGCGCTCCTCATTGAACTGGATATATGAGGTCACGATGTCCGTGTATTCATCCAGGTTGATGGAAGCCCCAAATGCCTCCCAGTCTGTTGTCTCCATACATGAGCGCAGCTCCTCCACAGCTTCAGGAGTGTACCTCTTTGATCTGGTCACTGCAGGTTTAGTGAGTTTCAGTCTTTGTCTGTATGAGGGGATTAAGTGGACCATCACGTGATCTGAGAGTCCGAGTGCAGCGCGGGGGACAGCGTGGTATGCGTGGCTTAGGGTGGTGTAACAGTGATCCAGAGTGTTCTCCTCTCTGGTGGGGCATTTAATAAACTGTCTGTACTTGGGTAATCCCTGGCTGAGGTTCCCTTTGTTAAAGTCACTGAGCACAATGACGAGGGACTCTGGGAAAGTCCGCTCTACGTTCAGAATCTGCTGGCCCTTGTGGCGGCGACGACTCATTCAAACGTCTGCCCTGTCAACTTTCGATGGTACTTTGTGTGCGCCGAGCTGCGTGCACTTCCGCCCCCGGCGGTAAATAGCAACCAGGATGAATGAGACTATCTCCCGCGGTGAATAATAAGGTTTACAGTTAATGATCAGATATTCCAGAGCAGAAGAGAAATGTTGGGATATCACAGTCACATCAGAGCACCAGCTGTTGTTGATATAGAAGCAGACTCGACCGCCTTTTGCCTTCCTGCACAGCCCCGGGTCCAGTTGAACAGCCCCGGGTCCCGCACAGCCCCGAGTCCAGTTGAACAGCAGCCTTGATCACTTCTAACTTCACCCCCGTTTTGATCCATAGAGGAGAAGAGGAGAGGCTAAATGCTAACGCCGTCTGTTTATGTGACTGAGCGCACACGTAAAGACCAGACAGCTACGCATCAACTCGTCCGAGCTAAGCTAAGAACATATCTAAGTATTTAAAAACGGTGGCCTATTCCTTTGTTAGTAGCTGATTGAGCTGCAGAGTTGGAGAAAAATCTGGCAACATTCGCTCAAGATGAAACACACAGGGAGGTATTTCATTGAGTCTCATGTGTCTATGATCTACCTTTGCACGGCCCTCCTGAAGACTCTGAGCAGTAAGCCTCTGCAGGTGAGCCTGATGTTGGTCAGGACTAAGCCGTAGATGAGCGGGTTGAACAGCGGCTGACACAGGAGGAAGTACAGGGACAGGAAAATGCGTAACATTTTCGGGACATGGCTCATGTCGAATCTGCCCTGAAGGACGTTAAAAAATGCTGCGATGGAAAAGTTCAGCACCGAAGCCAGGTGAGGCGCACAGGTGTTCACCGCCTTCTGCCTCGTGCGCTTCTCCTCGCGCCAGCACACCTTCAGAATACGGAGATATGTGTATGAAATTACAATAAGCGGGTAAACGATTGCATTGAAAGTCGTCGCTATGCCGTATATATTGATAATAGTCGTGTTGTAGCAGGCGAGTTTGATTATGGGGTAATTATCGCAGTAAATTTGATCGATGTTGTTCCCGCAAAGCTCCAAAGACGAACTCAAACTGATTGAGACTCCTATTGTCAATAAAGCATAGGTCCAGGGGAAGAGAATCAGTGCTACCATCCTATTTCTGCTCATGCGCGTCCTGTAGTGGAGCGGGTGGCAGATGGCGACGTAGCGATCGTACGACATACAGGCTAACGTCTGGAGTTGTATGACCGCGTATCCGTGTATAATGTAGATCTGTAAAAAGCAGAATGCAGCGGGAACGATGTGGACGTCTCTCAGGATGTGGACTAACAGAAAGGGGAACAGGGCCGCGCTGCCGTACAGCTCGTTGATGAAGAGGCTGCAGAGGAACATGTACATGGGCTCGTGGAGGCTGCGGTTCAGGGCGATGACGCAGACGAGCAGGACGTTGGAGAAAATAATGAGGAGGTACAGCAGCAGCAGAGCGCAGAAGAAGAACCACCGCAGCGAGCCGAGGTTAAAGTACGCTGTCAGCACGAAGGACGACACTGGAGTGGAGTTATGTTGACGGAACGGGCTCTGGACCTGCATCGCTAACAAGGCTAATGATGCTAACAAGGCTAATGCTGCTAATGAAGAAGTGAACGCTCAAAGGTTTGAGTGTATAGAGTTTGGGAAAATCCACTGTTACCATGGAGATCCGCCATGTTTGCAGCTGTTAGCAAACATTTTCCATAGACTAACATTAGATAAAAACAGTATAAACGTGAAGAAAAAGCCGTGGAAAAACTCAGTTAGCTGCTGAGTCACTAATGGTAAATACATGGTAACACACTGTGGTGTCCAAGTGTTTTAATGTGAACAATAACTCCAGTATTATAACTTTTAAAATCTGCTAATCCCATGATTCTTAGCGAAATGACATCACGATCCTGAACTCTGTAATAATCACAATCAGATCAAAAACGTAATTTAAATTGTTGCAACTATATCAAATGAACAAAGTATTTAGGAAAAGGCATAAGTATTAGTGCATCGTGCAGCTCTCTCGTGAAACGTGGTCTGGTAACATCCTGGTTTGAGAATGCGGCATCTTCATTATTTATTCATTTGATTTGGACAAAACATCATTGGGAAAACCAGAGACGTTGTTCAGTTACAGTTAAACTGCTTATTGTCCATAGGAGGCTTTTAGACACAAATCACACATGTACAGTATATAAAAAAGAGTTTACAATAACAAATTACGCGTCACAAAGGATTATCATTCAGACTAAAAGACCCAGAACCACATTCATTTGTCATAATAAGCATTAAATACTACGGCTTTTACAAATACCTTTAGACGCCCTAACATTGGTATTTTAAGCTGCGACTGTTTTATGACTTGTTTGAAGAAACGTGAAGATTAAAAATGCTACAAACTTTGTAGGATTACAGGAATTTACAAATGAATGAAACAAAACTGATATATTTCCTGGTTTATTAACGGCCGATCTCTAGTTTCTTCTAACTTGAATTGAATTCATTGTTTTAGTGAAAAATCGCCTCTTTCTGATCAAAAAGTGCAGACTCATGATCTCATCAACACCACATCCTTCACAAACTAGAAGTATCTGTTCTCCATGAGGTCTTTTTACATGTGTAAACTGCAAACCCTGTAGTTCTGAGCTCTACAAACATGATCTGAAATACATGTTATTCTTGTATTTGTTCAACAGTTCACGTTACAATCTAATCTCAGTCTTAATATTGTCAGACAATTCACAATCAGATGTTTTCTCTTGTATCATGTGGTGATAATAATAGTGGTTAAAATGTAGTGAGTTCATGTGAAATCCAAAAGCCGGAACGAGTCCCAAAGCTACGGTAAAATCTCCCTTTAAACCGTCACAATGCTGATGTTTCTGTCATAATTCCTGGACTTTTCCAGTAAAACGTCAGTGAAAACCCGTCCTAGCTCATTCTCAACTTTCCAAACACATTTCTAACATTACAATTCCTCACAAGGATTAATGAATAAGCACTTCACATCTCTCAGGGTCACAGAAACGCTCATGAAAACTAGGCTGCCAGTTCAGGAAATTGACACAAATGCTTCATAATAAGATGAACATTTTCACACAAAGGTTCAGAATTTACTGAAAACAGATACCGTATACTAATATACATACAAAACAGATTTCGTCCCACAAAACAAAATAAGGAAAAGTGCCTTTAGGTGCGCAGGGAATGACAAAGTTCAGGCTCTGTTCAGCCAGTAAAAGGTGAGAAATATATCATCTACAAGAGAATATCAAATTGCTGTTTGGAAGATGTGCAAATTTACAACATCGAGCTCATCTCAATGTCAAGAAATCACCAAAAAAGCTGCAAAACCTGCTGCTAAAAATGCAAATAAAGTAAACTGAAGTGGAGTCTTTCATAAAAAGGTTTTAAGTGTTTTTTTCATCTGCACCTTTTTGGTTTGCCAAATTATGGCTTCATCGCCATAATCAAATGACTGAGATATTCATTCTTGTCAAAATGGCCCAGCCCTATAGTCACTAGTTTAGGTAAAAATCAGGCTCTAAAGACGAAATGAACAATTTCAAAAACAAAGCAAACAAATGAAAATCACACAATGTCAAATCTGCCTTTTCTCAAAAGTATTACTGATTATAAAATAAATCACGCGTCACAAGATCATCAAGTATTTTCTATTAAAAAAAAAACGTATCTAAACATGGAGCCAACACAAGTGAAGGGACAGAGAGAGTCCTGGAGTTTTAAAGGCTTCACTTGGAGGAGTGGACGAACCAGGAACCAGGGGCAACACTTCCTGTGAGCGATCGAGGCTCGACACAGAAACGTGTCATTAAACAAAGAGATATCGCACATTTATTTAACTTAACTCTAACTTACTTAAACCTAAAAAGGAATGCGAATTTGCCAGGTCATGACAAACGGCTTGATATTTTGTAGATATTTAATACAAAGTGCGTTTAAAGAGTAATAAATACAAAATGTGGTTTTGTTACACAATGAAGAAACCCTTTATTACATTCTGAACTTTTGTTACACAATGCGGCCTCACCTGTTTGAGGTTGGGTTTAGGGTCCGTTCGGATTAGCAATACCCAACTCTGCAGTCGAGAAACAAAGCTCCATTCAGGCGACTTGCTCATGTCATGATGTGGCTCAGATCTGTTTAAAGCCTTTTTGCTTTTTTGTGGGACGCTGTTTGGGCCCTTTTGTTTACGCCGTTGTTGCTTCCTAGATTACTCCACATCTGACGTAGGACGTTTTCCGACCGACACGATGCAGAGAGAATGTACGACCCTTTATCCGCTCCAAACGCTTAAGGTCGCTCGTCCACATAAGTACTGCCGCCACATTGCCTTGTACGTTTTTTGTTTGGCCCATTCCCTTTCCAATTGTGTCAGGCTGTAGGGGGTCTTACCGGGCTTTGGAAATGGAATGAAAAAAATTGCTCTCTGGCAACCGGTCTGGATAGAGTCACGAGCTGATTCCCAAACCGTGAAATTGGTAAGAGGTCTAACGCCAAACAGGATGTGCGTCAGCGTGCGCCATGATAAGAAGCCTCTGAACTGGGCTGTGAGTGAGGTTCGAGTTAGGAAAAGGAGCCTCAATGCTAACTATCAGAGCCACTTTAGCAATAGGAACCTCTGATGCTAACTCACTGGCGATTAGGAGCCATGTGCCATCCCATAAGCCACCGCGCCGCCAATCCATGATGAAATACATGTTGTTGTCGCCACAGCACAGTCACATGTCAGGTTTTAAAGAGCCGCGTCAGTAAATGGCTTAAATTAAGGCAGTTTGTGCTTTTGTTTTCATTTAGTAGGAACTTAAGCCTCATAGCTAATTTGCATTCTGTAGCTTTATGAAACTGCTGTTGAGATAAAATAACGCTAAAGGGAAATGTGATGGCTCATTTGGATTTGTCTTTTTTTGTCCCCCTTAAAGGTCTTTATTTGGACACTATGTTGTTGCATACTACTGTATACTAATACAGTAGGTGGGGGCATATGCTTTTGTCTGGCCTGTAGTCCGCCAATAACCTTAAAGAAGAAGAACAGCAGCTATTGGTGACGTCACTTCCCCTTCCCCTGGGTAAGGACGGTCGAAATGGGGCAAAACTTCATTAACTAGAGAGATTTAACGACCCCATGAAAGGTTAAGGATCAGGAGCTAGGGTTATGACATAGAGGCTATAATTTAAGGGTTTCGGAATCAGCTACAGCTCAGTTCCTTCTTCTTTTTTTTTTTTCAAACTACCTACTGCCTAGTGCTTAGTTCCTTGGCGTTCAAACGTGTTTTGTAGCAGAAAACCTTTTGCAGACTGACTATCAAAGCGATTCATAGACATCCATGCAAAATGAGCCCTCGTTTGACTTGCTCTACACCCCATGATGCTTTGAGGCGATTCATTTTTAGCTGCTTTGGGGGCGACGGTGGCGCAGATGGTAGAGTGGGTCGTCTCATGATTGGAAGGTCAGTGGTTCGAATCCTGCCTCCTGAAAGTGCACGCTGTCGTTGTGTCCTTGGGCAAGACACTTCACCCTCCTTGCCTCCAGTGTCTGCGTACACTGGCGTATGTATGAGAGAGTGAATGGGCCCCCTATGAGAGACCAACAGGCCCGTTTGGAACCATGAGGCCGTCCTTCCGTGGACCCACCACCTGCAGGAGGAGCCATAGGGGACTGGTGCTATGTGATTTGGGCAGCTCCAACGGCTGCCTCCACGACCCGGCAACGGACAAGTGGGAGAAAATGGATGGATGGATTTTTAGCTGCTGTGAAAGACGCTATTATGCATATCAGAATCTCAAAGCGTATTGAGAGGAGAGTTTACAGCCTATATGCCAGGGTGATATCTCATTTGAAAGCTAAGACCTTCTAGTTTCTAAAACTATGTGTAAGATCTGTGTGAGTGAAACACACACTTACATTTTCCGTGTGTAACCCTAATCATAACTCTAAACCTAACCCTTGCATGTAACAGGTTAACTTTCAGGTTTGGCCCTCCTGAAGACTCTGAGCAGTAAGCCTCTGCAGGTGAGCCTGATGTTGGTCAGGACTAAGCCGTAGATGAGCGGGTTGAACGGCGGCTGACACAGGAGGAAGTACAGGGATTTATTTAGTTGTTTTTTTTTCACCTAATTTTCCTACTTTATTATTATTATAATTGGGGGTTTTTTTGCCCCAATTTTTTCTCGTTTTCCCAGTTTGTTTTCCTCATTTTTGCTCATTTTTTCATGACTGATATTTTCTCTATTTCCCCCATTGTTTCCCTGTTTTTGCAAACACATTATTATTTCTGGTTCTAGATGACAAATATTTTAGTATCGGTTTTGAAAATCAAGTATTGTTAACCTCTTAACCCCCGCCTGAACCGACTGCATTTTCTCCAATTCGGCTTAGTTACCCCCAATCTAAAAGCGTCTTGAATGGAGAGCAACAGTGTAATGCTTCATTTGAAAGCTAAGGACTAACTTTGGAGTCACGTTTTTGTCACATTATTTAAGCGTTTTTTGTCACTTTTTTATTGCTTTTTTTTTTTCATTGGTTTTTATGTTGCGTTTTCATCCTCTTTTTTGTCGCTATTTTGATGTTTCATAATTTTTTTTTTTTTTTTTTTTTTTTTAAGCTTTTAGATTTGGGTAAAGCCAAACTGGACAAAATGTGCAGGTGGGGGTTAAGAGGTTAAAGTGCTGGTATTGAGAAAAAAAAACATGTAACTAAACCCATCCCTATGCGACACCATATAACATTTCACATAATCAATAGATGAAAGGATAAGCCTTTATTTTAATACAAATATCTGTATTGTTGGAAACTCGTGTCGGGCTGTTGTCCTGGACTGACCTCTGAACAAAGTGAACTTCAGTCCAAACTTGTCCTGTTGTTGTTTTGACGCAGACGGAGGGGACCTAAAGCCCTGATTGGCCCACGGGGACATCATTACCGCGGCCTTCTGTGGACATGTGACCGGACCGCCGCGTCTGATTGGTCCCCGGTGGCGCTCCGGCCACTCCACTGGGGCTCATCAGGCGGCTGCACACGACGTAACACTGCTCTTCTATTGAGTAGGAGGAAACTCTTAGTTTTATGGTACAATTATCTTTTTATCGATCATAGCGCAGAATATCAATCAATCAATGGTTTTGAATTTCCCAATATCACCACAGGAGTTTCCTCAGGGCTGCACCGAACATTAACAACAGTAAATAAGACAATGTAAAGTTCAAGTGAATGAATTTCTCTTTAAAAACATCCAAACATCTAACCAGTTAACTTAGGCGCTTCACACTTCATGCCTGCAGGTGGATTTGTGCACACAAAGGGCCTATATTTTCAGCCAGGTTTAAAACGATGGCACAGTGGTTAGTGCTCGTGCTTCAAAAAGTTCCCGGGTTCTGGACGGGTTTGCATGTTCTCCCCAATGTCTGCGTAGGTTTCCTCCGGTTTACTCTATCACTTAAAACATGTACAATAGGCCAGGGTGTGGGCGAGTGGGGACACAGATGAGGATAATTTCCATGATTTGTTTTATTGATGTTTATTGTGTTTTTTATTGTGTGTGGGTCTTGCTGTGAGGCACGTTCAGTTGTCATGTACATACAATGTGCCATACAAATGAACTTGCCTTGCCGAGGATACAATCTGGTGTGGTGTTTTTACATGCATGAGTCCCATGTGTGTTCATTCACATGCACTGTCCCGAGTAAGTGATTTATTTGTCATTGTACAAACGTACAACGAAACAGCTGCAGTAGTTCAGGGGTAGGAAAGTTTGCTTGGCAGAGGCCGGATTTTCCTCATTGTAAAAAGACCAAAGTCAAGCATTTCATCTTTTACTAAAACGATGACATCACACACCAGAGTCTGTTATCCATCATCTACTGACCTTATGATGAGTTTTACTCATGAATCTATGATGGTTTTACTCTACTACAGTCCGTGAGCCACAGGTGACAAAAACACGGCTGAGTCAGTCTGTGTTTTTGGACAGTCAAAGTCCGGTCACTGACAGGTTTTTCTGCTTTTCTGTGCGCCACACACAGGCTGGCAGATGAATCACGCCGTTTACACAGACCTGAGTCGACCCATGTGGACGCACACACGGGCCTAACACGCACAGATTGTCAGTGAAATAAACCAATTAGCAATTAGCGGACGTGATGACAGCTGTAGTCTAACTCACAAAATATGAACTGAATATAAACTCACACGCAACAAAGTCCTTTTTCATAATATGGGCCAGTTGGTGTGGTAAGTACCTGGTACTTAATCTATAATTAATGGTGTTGTTACTGGTACTTATGGTGAAGTCTTTGACATATTATGACAAAGTCCTTTGTCTGTGGTAAAGTCCTTTGTCTGTGGCCTGTGGCAAGTAGCAGGTACTTACTGTATAATTACTGGTGTGTTAATGTGTAATTCTTGTTGTGTTAGGTACCTAGTACTTGCAGTGTTTTCCTTGTGCTTGAAACTTGTTTTGAAATATGCATTAAATGATAAGCTCTGTATTGCTACTGTCCTTTTTGTGCTACTTATTCCATATAATAAAGACGCTTGTTTTCCATAATGTTTTATAGTCACACAATCCTAGAAATGACCTCTGTATGTATGAGGAAGTACCACATTTACTACATAGAAATTGATGTTGTTGTATCCTTGAATTACTAAGAAGTACCACCTTTTATTACAAAGAGTTACAACTGTATCTAGAAGTATCACAGTACATAACTTGTAATTATCACTATGGTATTCCATAAGTACCACTATTAGTACCTAGAAGTACCACTGTAATTACCACTAGATGTACCACTGTAATGACCAGAATATGTACCTAGGATTACCACTATACGTACCACAATAAGTACCTCTGTAAGTACCACAATAAGTACCTAGAAGTACCACTGTAATTAATAGTAATTACCACTGTAAGTACCATGGACTTACTGGCCCGTAATGTAAAGTGTTACCCACTATTGCACCACTATTACACTATTACTCCCTTATTACACTATTACACCCCTATTACACCCTTATTACACTATTGCACCTGCTATAACACTTTTACACCCCTATTACACCCTTATTACACTATTACACCATTATTACACTATTACACCCCATTACACCCTTATTACACTATTGCACCACTATCACAAACTTATTACACTATTACACCCTTATTACACAATTACACCCCTATTACACCCTTTCCATTCTGCGTTTTCCATTCTGCGTTTTAGACCTGCCGTGATGAGAGCCGAGCCTCACCCGTGGGCCGTTTATTTATTTACCTAGAAGTACCACTGTAATTAATAGTAATTACCACTGTAAGTACCATGGACTTACCGGCCCGTAATGTAAAGTGTTACCCACTATTGCACCACTATTACACTATTACTCCCTTATTACACTATTACACCCCTATTACACCCTTATTACATTATTACACCCTTATTACATTATTGTACCGCTATTATGCCCTTATTACACTATTACACCCCTATTACACTATTACACCCTTATTGCATTATTACACCCCTATTACACCCTTATTATACTATTGCGCCGCTATTACACCCTTATTACACTATTACACCCCTATTACACTATTGCACCGCTATTAAACTATTGCACTATTACACCCGTATTACACTATTAAATCCCTATTACACTATTACTCTCTTATTACACTATTGCACCGCTATTACACTGCTATTACACCCGTATTACACTATTGCACCCCTATTACACTATTGCACCGCTATTACACTATTGCACTGCTATTACACCCGTATTACAATATTACACCCTATTACACTATTACACCCCTATTACACTATTACTCCCTTATTACACTATTGCACCGCTATTACACTATTACACCCCTATTACATTACACCCATCACACCCTTATTACATTATTACATTATTACACACTTATTACACTATTACACCCCATTACACCCTTATTACACTATTACTCCCTTATTACACTATTGCACCGCTATTACACTATTACACCCCTATTACATTACACCCCTATCACACCCTTATTACATTATTACACACTTATTACACTATTACAACCCTATTACACCCTTATTACATTATTTCACCGCTATTATGCCTTTATTACACTATTACACCCCATTACACTATTACACCCTTATTATACTATTGCACCGCTATTACACCCTTATTACACTATTACACCCCTATTACACTATTGCACCGCTATTACACTATTGCACTATTACACCCGTATTACACTATTACACCCCTATTACACTATTACTCTCTTATTACACTATTGCACCGCTATTACACTATTACACTGCTATTACACCCGTATTACACTATTACACCCCTATTACACTATTGCACCGCTATTACACTATTGCACTGCTATTACACCCGTATTACAATATTACACCCTATTACACTATTACACCCCTATTACACTATTACTCCCTTATTACACTATTGCACCGCTATTACACTATTACACCACTATTACATTACACCCCTATCACACCCTTATTACATTATTACACACTTATTACACTATTGCACTGCTATTACACCCTTATTACACTATTACTCCCTTAATACACTATTACACCCCTATTACACCCTTATTACATTATTTCACCGCTATTATGCCCTTATTACACTATTACACCCCTATTACACTATTGCACTGCTATTACACCCGTATTACACTATTACACCCCTATTACACTATTACTCTGGCGGGCTGTCCGTGGTGCTGAAGCCGAGCGCCGGCCTTAACCACTTAACCCCCGCCTTCGCCGAGCGCATTTATCCACGGTTTTAGATCAGAATAAAGCTCTATGACGCTCCTCCACTGGACAGCTTTTTTACCTCCAGCCCAGGCCGGGTCTAAGACCTACAGCCCAGTCAGGGCAGCTCCAAGCCGGGTCTACCACCTCCAGCACGTAACCAACAGCTCCAGGCCGGATCTAAGACCTACAGCCCAGTCAGGGCAGCTCCAGGCCGGGTCTACGACCTCCAGCACCTAACCAACAGCTCCAGGCCGGGTTTAGGGTGAGCTGGCCGAGGTGCTGAAGCCGAGCGACGGCCTTAACCGCTTAACCCCCACGTTCGCCAACCGCATTTATTGGGGTTTTATTTACTTTTTTGACACCTGCAGCACCTAACCAACCTCCATCCCCGTCATGACAGCTACAGGCCGGGTCTAACACCTCCAGCCCGGTCAGGACAGCTCCAGGACGGGTCCAACAACTCCAGCCGCAGCGGCTCCACCCGGGCCCGCGCCCTAGGCTTCCGTGCTCACCGCGGCGGCCGTCCTACTCGTCGCTGCGTAGTCGACCCCTGACGCCTTTGTACGTGGGCCGATCCACGGCCTGGCGACGCAACGCGGTTGGGGCGCACTGAGGACAGTCGGCCCCGGTCGACAGTCGCGGGTCTCCCCCCACCCGCCGGTACCACTCTTTCCGGGATTAAACGCGTTTTTCTATTTTTGGGGATTTATTTTCTCCGCGGGGGTTGGACGCCTATAACTCCGCGGGGGTCGGGGCGAGTCACCGCGGGGACACGCACATCAGCGTGACCGGGGGACTCTCCCGGACCGGCCCGTGTCCGCCTTTCGAAAGAATACGCAACGGGAAGGGTGAGAACCTAGCGCTCCGGAACTTTGAACCGTTAAAAAGGGCCTTTAACGGTGTCCCACCGACCCATTTCCGGCACCGGCGTGTGCGGGAGGCTCGGCTCTATAACCCTGACCACTTTTGGTTGGGTTTAAATATCCATTACTACCCTTTAGAGCCGTTTTAAGTTGGCCCGAAGCAGCGCATTTCCGGACGCCGATTCGGGTGTTACGCTGCTTTGGGTGGACACTTAGTCTCTGGACCAAGTTCCCAAGTTCTGCGTGTCGGGGGGGAGTACCACGGGAGTTACTCCGCGGGGGGGGGGAGGCCTGCGGCCCAGTCAGACACATCTCCGTGTTCGGGGGGTTGCCCTCTACCGGCCCGTGCCACTTGTTTTTGGATTAAAAGTCGTTTTCTAATTTTTAGCAATTTCCTTCTCCGGAGGGGGGAGGCCTAGATAACTCTGCGGGGGAGAGGGCCACAGACCCGCCGCGCACAACTGCGTGCTCGTGGGACTCTCCCCTACCGGGCCATGTGCGTTTGGCGAAAGAATAAGCAGAAGCTCGGTGTCTGGAGCCAAGGGGAAGGTGAGACACTTGCGCCCCGGACATTGAAAACCGTCCAAAGTGGCAGTTACCGGCGTGTGAGCGGCCCGCCTGTCGCACCGGCGTGTTCGAGGGGCTCCCCTCTACAACCCTGGATACTTTTAGTGTGGATTGAAAGTCGTTTTGGGGGGGGTTGTGCCACGCTCCGGCGGGCTGTCCGAGGTGCTGAAGCCGAGCTCCGGCCTTAACCTCTTAACCCCCGCCTTCGCCGAGCGCATTATCCACGGTTTTAGCCCGAAATAAAGCTCTATGAAGCTCCTCCACTGGACACAGACACTTCACAAAGAGGACATCTCCTCCGCAGAGACTGAATGCGGGTGGTACATAAAACGGCCCAGTGTGCCAGGCTCCAGGGCTTACAGCCATACTACGTGCGGAACAACACCCTGGTGGGCACGGTGCGGGAGAACAGACCCGAGCTGCCCCGGGAGCTGCTCTCGGGCACCCGAGCGAGGGCCGTTTTCTCGTCCAGGTTCGCTTTCTCGCCAGACGCGACCCTGGTCTCCTACCGGGCTTTGCCGAGAGCCTTGCGCATCTTAGTTTCGTCATGGCGGAACCGATCCCGGACGATCCTGCAGATACCCTCGCCGCGGAACAAGTGCTCGTCTAGATGCGGGTCTCCTCTCAGGTAACAGCTCCATCCAAGCACTTGAAGGTGTCGTACGTGTCCGGAACGCATTCCAAGTATCCTGGGTCGCGGAAGGGACCTCGAGGGATCGACTCCGGCGCGGGCCATGTCGCGTCGGGCTGAGCCGGCGCTCTGTGACGCGTTTTCTCATTACGGGCCCGGAGGAGCTCTCCGCGCGGGACGAAACGTGTCGGGCTGAGCCGGCGCTCTGACGCGTTTTCTTATTTCTCATTACGGGCCCGGAGGAGCTCTCCGCGCGGGACGAAACGTGTCGGGCTGACCCAGGCGCTCGGCGAAGCGTTTTCTCATTACGGGCCCGGAGGAGCTCTCCGCGCGGGACGAAACGTGTCGGGTTGACCCGGCGTGAGGGCACCACGGGGGTTAAGCAATGATTTAAAATGGTCAAGTGTCTGTGCAGCTCTTATGTGGAGAGGCAGGTCATTCCACAGTTTGGGAGCTGCAACAGAGAAAGCCCTGTCCCCTTTGGTCACACGCTTGGAGCGAGGAACCTCCAAAAGCAGCTGATCAGCTGATCTCAGAGCCCTAGCAGGGGCGTGGCGTACAAGAAGCTCAGACAAATACAGAGGAGCCATGGAGATATTTGAAAACAACAAGTAGAAGCTTAAACCTTATCCTGTAATACACAGGAAGCCAATATAGAGCAGCTAACACAGGGGTGATATGCTGTCGCTTTTTGGTCCCTGTAAGGAGACGGGCAGCTGCGTTTTGTACCCCCTGGAGGCGACGAATTGAACGCTGACCAAGACCAATGTACACAGAATTACAATAATCAAGTCGCGAAGTTATAAAAGCATGAATGGCTTTCTCAAAGTCACATGCAGGTAGATAATTTTTTACCTTGCTTAGAGTTTTAAGGTGGAAAAAGCTTGATTTGACAACATGATTTATATGTTTCTCAAATTTAAATTCATTGTCTACAAACACACCGAGATTCCTTGCAAAAGGGTGACAGAAAGAGGCTAAAGGGCCGATGGCACTGTCACAATTGTCGAGAACATTTGAATCAGGATTTCCAAATATTAAAATTTCTGTCTTATCTTTGTTCAGACTTAAAAAGTTGGCCTCCATCCATAACTTAACTTCTTGTATACAATCCAACAAAGGATTCAATGATCTCTTAGAGCTAGACTTTAGTGGCATATAGATCTGCAAATCATCAGCATAAAAATTATAGCCGACTTTGTGTTTCTCTAAAATCAGTCCAAGGGGTAAAAGATACAAAGAAATTAACAAAGGGCCTAAAATGGACCCTTGAGGCACTCCACAATGAATCGGTGACACAGATGAGAAGCAAGAGCCAACATTAACTGAAAAACTTCTATCTTTTAAATATGAATCAAACCATTTCAGAACAGTGCCTTTGAGTCCCACAGAAAGCTCAAGGCGTGATAAAAGAATGCCATGATCCACTGTATCAAAGGCAGCAGTCAAGTCCAAGAGCACAAGGACAGAGTGACCTCCACTGTCCGCAGTTAAAAACAAATCATTAAAAACTCTTAAAAGGGCAGTCTCTGTACTATGACAGGGTTTAAAACCAGATTGGAACTTCTCTGCAATGGTGTTTTGATCAATGTAGGATTGTAGCTGCTCATAAACAGCATTTTCCAGTACTTTGGATAGAAAGGGCAGTTTAGATATAGGCCTAAAGTTAGACAAAGTAGTGGGGTCCAAATTAGGCTTTTTTTAAAAGAGGCTGCGCCACAGCATGCTTAAAATCAACAGGGACACAACCAGATTTTAAAGAAGAATTGATCAAATGAACTATACACAGACCAATGGATTCAAAAACCTCCTTGAGGAGACCTGGAGGAATGATATCCACGGGACAAAATGATGAGCGCACTTTGTGAACAATCTTTGTTAAAATGGATAAAGACACTGGCTCAAAAGTGTCGAACGTAGCATGACATGTTTGTGAGACATGATTGTTTGGGGCAGATGAAACAAGACAGGCCCTGATGGAATACATTTTTTTGTTGAAAAACTCCATAAAATCCTCACAAAGTTGAGGTGAAGGCACAAGACCAGAGGAGTCACACGGGTTGACCAGCCTATTCAGTGTCAATACAAAAAGAAAACTGGGGATTTTTGGCATTACAGGAAACAAGATTAGACAGGAAATTTCTAAAAAATTCAGAGGAAACTTGAAGATGATCTTTTTTCCATTTCCTTTCAGCTTGTCTGCACATCTGTCTAAATTCTCGAGTGTTTTCATTAAGCCATTAATCCCCCTATGAGAGACCAACAGGCCCGTTTGGAACCATGAGGCCGTCCTTCTGTGGACCCACCACCTGCAGGGGGAGCCATAGGGGACTGGTGATAGGAGTGGTAAGGATTAATTTGCTTGTTTGGTGCTTAGTGCCCAAGGTTGGTTAAGGCTTAACAATTTGTTGTTTGTGTAAGGGTTGAACGTCCCGAAATTGATCAGAGATATTGTGATTTTAATTTAAGTACATTGAGTGAGTTTTGTACAGAAATTGACGGTGCAGTGTTTTTATTGTTGGCTTCGGTTTAATTAAAAAAAAGATGAAGTCCTATATATTTTGATCGGTGGAAGATACTGGTGTATTTTAATTTGGAGCGTTGGTGAATAAAGTGATCATCTACATTTGCACTGGAAAACTCTTGGATGCTTGAGTTGAAATGTTGTGTTGTTTGCCAAGAACTGTCAGGGGAGGCTGAATCCAGATTTGAACACATTCTTATATTTTAGATCTGAGGCTGTGATTTTGAGTTGTATGCATTCTGATGAAGAGGTTTGTATACAGTGTAAGTAAAACGGTGTCTTCAAATCTGAAATTTGTGCTGGCAAACGTGTTTTATTTCGAAATAGCAAAAGTAATATAATCAGTGTAAATCCGGTATCTTAAGAGTCACTCAAAAGGTCACACTTATGACCTCAAAAGTATATTGCCCAGTTTTTTTAACATTCATCACGACTCTGGGTGCACACGGAGCTCGCTATGATTATTAAAAAGGGGAGTGGCCAAGAAGGTGAGTCGATCTGACCTCTGTAGAAATAATTGTGACTCTTTCTGTTCTAAATAAACAAATAATGAGATAACAGAAGTTACAGTAGGTTGTTTAATTTCAAGTCTAAAACCTGATCATTAAACACAGGGAAAGTGTCGGAAATAACGTAGTGTAAATTTAAACCCAGTTGTTCCAAAATAGGAAGTGTGTAATGCAATTATCGTTCATACTAACGCCATGATTGCATTTGTTTAAATATTTACTATAAAATTATAAGAGTGTGATTTTGACTGTTTTAGTAACTTTATGTACTGAGTGTTTAACATGTTTTAATCCATATTCTTTCCAGGTTGATAACGTTCATTTCCCACAGAGACTGGGACTTTACAGGAGGAATTCTGATGCAGAAGGGACGGATTCAGGACAGGAGCTGATGAGCCGAGAACAATAATACCAATGGCATGATAAAATTTGGTTTTATGCAGGCCGGAGTGTGCTTCTTTATTATTGCAGGAGGCAGCATGGAAGAAGAAAATGTCGATTAGCTCTGGATGTCTGGAGGTCGTACCTGAGCATGACTATCCTTGTGTATCTATTTTTAGTGTTTCCAAAGCAAGAGAAAGAAACACTTATTATCTCATCACATATTTTAACTTGCAATTGATAGTAATGATTGATATTCATGTCATACTTGGTCAACAAGCTTGTAGAAATTATACTGATGTGTGGATGTTTGCAAGGTGTAACATTGTTTCCACAGGAAACCAGAGAGACAGGTTGGATCTGACAAAAAGACAATCAAGCATCCATTGGAGCTTGAATAGTATTGGTGGTTAAACTTTCAAAACTCGGCTAAAATTGAGTTTTTTAAAAAAATTTAGAAGGACTTTTCTAACAAACAGAACAAAATATAGTTATAATGTCTCAAAGGGAATTTGTGATAAAACAAGGTAAGCAGGGTAGATAAAGGCCAAGAGCTTGTTATTGTTTTAATAATATCTAGAGATGTCAGAAATGTAAGTTCTTGTTTGTAAAATAATCTGCATAATTTTGTAATTATTATGGAAGTGAATTGTCTAATTATATGTGCTGTGAAGGCATGAGTTTTTGTAATATTGGTGATTATTGGATGCTCTGAGCAGGTATGTGATTGTTCCTGATGGGATATTGCTTGTTGTCCCTGGGCTATAAATGACCAAGCGGAAGGGGCTGTCTTCAAGTCTGATGAAGGTCAGCGTGACCGAAACGTTGCTGCAATAAAAGCCAACTATAAAAGTGAGACAGTGTGGGAGAGCACTTTTTTCTCTAAGTTAAGGCACAGAGCAATAGCTGTTCGGATATTTTAAAATGTTTCAGCCATCCGAATGGGCTAGTGACAGTCAGCACACATGGCATGACTCGTGTTTGTCATTAGTCTTGTATTTATTTTACAACTGACCACAGGTCATAAGCCTGAAAATAAAGAAATAAACCAATGTTACAA
Organism: Proterorhinus semilunaris; assembly: GCA_021464625.1. NCBI lineage: Eukaryota > Metazoa > Chordata > Actinopteri > Gobiiformes > Gobiidae > Proterorhinus > Proterorhinus semilunaris. The sequence goes on along the minus strand of CM038345.1, from coordinate 39,881,209 downwards.
ATATGTACATTGAATATAGGATGCAACAAAAATAAACATTTAAGTCGTTATATATAATACAAAAATAATAATAATTTCTACTGCAAACAAAAAAGCACCGTCATATAATCTTGCAGCTTTACTTTACGGAAACGCTAACTGCGAATGCGTTAGCGTTTCCGTTGCCTGCTCAGACGTGCTCTTACGCAAATCGTGGTTTTAGCTGATTTTTACAAAACAGTTTAAGCCTCGGGGTTCCCATTCGTTACTAACATCGCTTTCACCTGGATCTATACTTTCACAACTTTTAAACACATTCTAGCCTCAGCGCGGACTTGTGCTAACCGGCGGCTAGCTAATGGCTACACGACTCACCTCCACGCCCAGTTGCGGGGACTGTGCTGGTCTGAGCCAAAGATTTGCTGATCTGGAGCAGAGGATTTCCATGCTGTTTAAAATCCAGGAGGAAAAGGACTCTGAGATAATCAGAATCAGAATAGGTTTATTGCCAAGGTTTGTGAACAAGGTTTACAAACTAGGAATTTGTCTTGGTGCAAACGTGCGACATAGAACATATAACACAGAATTAAGATAAAAAATAAGCTAAGAACTTTAAACTATAAGGCTATGGGGGCATGCATACAAAATATTAAATAAATAAGATAAAATAAAGTGACATATGGTAAGACAACAACAATTTAACAATGAACAACAGCGGGATTGTATTTACAGATGTGTTGGCATATAAAGTGATATTAGGTGTTATAAAGTGATAGCAGCGGGTCTAAGTGTGGACACACCGCACCCTGCACAGAGCAGAAACATCCATGAGTCTGTGACTGAGCTACAGAGACTTGTATTTGTTCATGAGTCTGATGGCGGAGGGGAAAAAACTGTTCAAGTGGCGGGATTTATGGGTCTGGATAGACCGTAGCCTCCTGCCTGAGGGGAGAGGGGTGAATAGTCCGTGACCAGGGTGAGAAGGGTCAGCTGTGATCCGACCCACACGCCTCCGGGTCCTGGAGGTGAACAGGTCCTGGAGAGATGGGAGCTCACAGCCAATCACCTTCTCTGCAGCAGCACAATGCGCTGCAGTCGGTGCTTGTCCCGTTCTGTAGCGCCGGGGAACCACACGGTGAAGGAGGAGGTGAGGATGGACCACACGGTGATGGAGGAGGAGAGGATGAACCACACGGTGATGGAGGAGGTGAGGATGGACCACACGGTGATGGAGGAGGTGAGGATGGACTCGATGATGGCCGTGTAGAACTGCACCAGCATCTTGGTTGGCAGCTTAAGTTTCCTCAGCTGCCACAGGAAGAACATCCTCTGCTGGGCCTTCTTGATGAGGGAGCTGATGGTTGGCTCCCATTTGAGGTCCTGGGTGATGGTGGTGCCCAGGAAACGGAAGGAGTCCACGATGGAGATGGGGGTGGGAGAGTCTGTCAGGGCGAGGGGGGACGGTGGGGCTGTGTCTTTCCTGAAGTCCACGATCATCTCCACTGTCTTCTGGGCGTTCAGCTCCAGGTTGTTGTGGCTGCGCCAGGACGCCAGCCGTTCCACCTCTCTCCTGTAGGCGGACTCATCACCGTCCGAGATGAGCCCGATGAGGGTGGTGTCGTCCGCAAACTTGATCAGTTTAACGGTCTGGTGACTGCAGGTGCAATCGTGGGTAAAACTCAAACCAGTCCCAGGAGGGCGCAGCTCGCTGACACGGAGCATTCTTCAGGGAACGTCTCATCACACTCCAACGCCACCTGTCCACGTCATCAGGCCGATGTTGTCCCTCGCAGCGAAAACTACTGGCTCCAAATCGGCGCTAAGCCCAAAGGTCCGACTAGTTCGACTCCACGGAGGAAGTCAGAAGAATGGATAGTTGTGCCAGCTAGCAAAGCTCCCCGTAAGCGTGGCTCCCGTCACCCCGATAGCATAACGCTGGCAAATAGATTCAACATCCTGGACAACGAGAATTTTCCTCCTCTGCCCAGTCTTACTCAGTCCGGGACGCCCCCTCCAGGACTCTCGGCCTCCAGCGAGCCCACAGCTTCGGTCAGACACAGCGGTAGTGTGCACTACACCCCAGCTCCTGGGGATAACTCTGCTGCAGCAGGAGGGCGCTCCTCCGCTGTGGATGTGGATCAGACTCGGAGCCAGGATCATGCCGCGGTGAAGCCAAATCCATCAGTCCTTGTGTTAGGAACGTCCACGGTCCACAACGTGAGGGTGATTAACGGCAACACCTCCTGCCACCCAGGTGCTCTCGTGCAGGACATCAATAACTCTGCCCCAAACATTCTTCACAGTCATCCTTCAGTCTCTACAGTAGTGATCCACGCCGGTACCAACGACCTCAAACTTCAGCAGTCAGAAAAACTCAACCAAGACTTCATTTCACTCATCAACACCATTAAAAACAACAATAAAACCTGCATAGTTTCTGGACCGTTCTCTGCGCCCCGTTGTGGGGATGGAGCATTTAGCAGAGCGAGGCTGCTCCATCTGTTTTTAAAGAACTACTGCACGAAGAATAACATCCCATACGTGGACAATTTCTTAACATTGTTTAACCGGCCTGGACTTTTCAAAAAGGACAGACTGCACCCCAACTTCACCGGATCCACCTGTTTTCACAGAACATTGAACTTACAATAGAATCAGCAGCATGAAGGTCTCCCTCCTCACCCACCATTACGGATATTCCTGTTTTTATCAGCAGAGGGCGCTCCAAAGGTAAGAATACTCGCACTGTTAATACTAATAACCTCAGACCTCTCACCAAAGCTCAGTCATCACATAGTTCCTTAAATACTCAGTCCCCACAGTGAACACGGCTCTTTTAAATGTCCGCTCTCTGCTGAATAAGTCTTTTATTGTAAATGATTTGATTTTAGATAATAATCTTGATTGTTTGTTCCTAACTGAAACCTGGCTGGGTGCGGATGCGAATGCGGTTCTTGCTGAGGCCTCTCCTCCTAATGTTAGCAGTGCCTTTTCAATAAGGAATGGAAAAAGGGAGGTGGCACTGCCTCTATAAGCATAAATACTCTTGCCACCAAACCTATTTTATTTGATCAATACACGAGATTCGAGCACCGCGCAGTTATCTTTAGTAACCCCCCGATTCTATGTGTCACTATCTATAGACCGCCCAAAAGATGTCCCCTTTTTATTAATGAATTCTCAGACTTTCTGTCAATTTTACATAGCTCCTTTAATATGATCATTTTAACCGGTGATTTTAATCTACACATAGACAACATTTTAGACCCATTTCTGCCGAGTTTTTAAATGTTCTTAATTATATGGATTTTACCAACACGTCACACAGCCAACTCACGAGAAAAGGCACAGTCTGGACCTGGTCATCACGTATGGCCTGTCCACTACTGTGTCCTATGTGATCGACCTCTGACCTCTGTCCACTACTGTGTCCTCTGTGATCGACCTCTGACCTCTGTCCACTACTGTGTCCTCTGTGATCGACCTCTGTCCACTACTGTGTCCTCTGTGATCGACCTCTGTCCACTACTGTGTCCTCTGTGATCGACCTCTGACCTCTGTCCACTACTGTGTCCTCTGTGATCGACTCTGACCACTACTGTGTCCTCTGTGATTGACCTCTGACCTCTGTCCACTACCGTGTCCTCTGTGATCGACCTCTGACCTCTGTCCACTACTGTGTCCTCTGTGATCGACCTCTGACCATTACTGTGTCCTCTGTGATCGACCTCTGACCCCTGTCCACTACTGTGTCCTCTGTGATCGACCTCTGACCTCTGTCCACTACTGTGTCCTCTGTGATCGACCTCTGACCTCTGTCCACTACCGTGTCCTCTGTGATCGACCTCTGACCTCTGTCCACTACTGTGTCCTCTGTGATCGACCTCTGACCTCTGTCCACTACTGTGTCCTCTGTTATCGACCTCTGACCTCGGTCCACTACTGTGTCCTCTGTTATCGACCTCTGACCTCTGTCCACTACTGTGTCCTCTGTGATCGACCTCTGACCTCTGTCCACTACTGTGTCCTCTGTGATCGACCTCTGACCTCTGTCCACTACTGTGTCCTCTGTTATCGACCTCTGACCTCGGTCCACTACTGTGTCCTCTGTTATCGACCTCTGACCTCTGTCCACTACTGTGTCCTCTGTAATCGACCTCTGTCCACTACTGTGTCCTCTGTGATCGACCTCTGACCTCTGTCCACTACTGTGTCCTCTGTTATCGACCTCTGACCTCTGTCCACTACTGTGTCCTCTGTTATCGACCTCTGACCTCGGTCCACTACTGTGTCCTCTGTTATCGACCTCTGACCTCTGTCCACTACTGTGTCCTCTGTGATCGACCTCTGTCCACTACTGTGTCCTCTGTGGTCGACCTCTGACCTCTGTCCACTACTGTGTCCTCTGTGATCGACCTCTGACCTCTGTCCATTACTGTGTCCTCTGTTATCGACCTCTGACCTCGGTCCACTACTGTGTCCTCTGTGATCGACCTCTGACCTCTGTCCACTACTGTGTCCTCTGTGATTGACCTCTGACCTCTGACCATTACTGCGTGTTTTTTAATGTCACGGGTTTTATCCAGTGAGAATCCTCTGTAAAAACTGTGAGGAAACGTGATCTCACCCCTGAAGTGGCTGCAAAATTTATTGATACTTTACAACAAATTCCTCCTGTGATTTTATCTGCTAACTGCGATTTTATTGTTGACCATTTTTACAGTAAACTCCTCCTCGCCCTCGATGCAGTTGCACCATTCAAACTTAAAAAGATTAATCCCCTGGAGAAACGAGGAGCTAAAGCAACTCAAGAGAAATTGCAGGAAGGCCGAGAGGAGATGGAGGAAATTCAAAATAACAATAAATTATCAAATATTCCGTGCTCAACAAAAGACCCACAATACAGCAATAAGAAATGCTAGAAATACATTCTTTTCCACAATAATCACCAACCACAAAAATAACCCAAAAGTCCTATTCTCAACAATAGAAAATGTTTTAAATCCTGATTTTAACAGACCTTTAAACCCCACAGACGCTCTCTGTGAGGCGTTTGCAGACCAGGTGAAAGATGGACACTATCAGATGTAATATTTTATCTAACCAAAGTAACACGGCTTTAAATACATCTGGTTGTCTACTTGTTCCAGAGGAAACACTGCACAGTTTTGTCCAGGTTAAGAGATGATAAAGTCTTTTACTCAGTGAGGCCCACCACATGTCCTTTAGACCCGGTAGAGCCCTGCACGGGCCTGATTTCTGGGCCCGAGCCCGGCCCGGGCCCGTGAGGTTCGGGCCCGAGCCCGGCCCGGCCCGACAGACTTTCAGAATTATCAGGCCCGAGCCCGGCCCGTGGCCCGGCTCTTCCCTCTCACTCTCTCTCTCTCTCTTGCTCCCTTTCCAATATTTTCCAAATGCGTGATTAAACAGCGCTGCAACAGTTGACCTGTATTGTATGAATGAATAAACACTTCTATCTAAACGTAACATAAAGCACAGTGTTTATTTGTTATTGTTGGGAGGAACACGCATGCATTTGTTTCCTGGAAACACTGCAAACACATACCGTCGATAGAAGCACTCCGCACGCGAACCGCTCCGTCCTCTCTCCATACCGCTTTGCCCACGCGGGGAAACCCCCCACGCCACAGCCCACATGGACAGCAGGTACATGTTTGTGGCAAGAGGTGGCGGGTCAAGACCATGGATGTTTTATAATTAACGACGGGGCGAGAGGACATCGATAGAAGCACATCCGCACGCGGACCGCCCGGTCCTCTCTCTCAATACGACCGCTTTGCAGAGCTGTACGCACGGCGAGGAAAACTCCCACGGTCCACGGGGAAGGCAGGTACATGTTTGTGTTGAGTTGGCGGGTCAAGACAAGACGAGGTGTGAGAGAGCAGGTGGGCAGGGAGAGAGGAGAGCGGGTGCTGCATTTAATGTCGCCATTTAAGTTGGTTAAAAAATAGCAGCACAACGCATTGGCAGGGGGGAAAAAACCAAGCCCGAGCCCGGCCCGTGTCCGACGCAATGATGCGGTAATGGGCCCGAAGCCCGGCCCGCGGGCCTTCGGGCCGTCGGGCCCCTCGGGCCTCGGGCTCAAATGCAGGGCTCTAAGACCCGGTCCCAACCCCGTTTTTTAAAACATTGTATGAATCCTTTAAAGACGAACTTTTACACATGATGAATTGCTCTCTTCAGACGGGGGTCTTCCCTGCTGCCTTTAAGGGGGCGGTGGTGAGGCCTCTGCTGAAGAAGAGCAATTTGGACTGTAATAATTTTAACAACTTTAGACCGGTATCCAACTTACCATTTTTAAGCAAAATCTTAGAAAAACTTGTCTTTATCCAACTTACTGATTTTATTACTGCACATAACGTCCTTGAGAAATTCCAGTCTGGCTTTAGGGTAAACCCATTGAAGTAAATTAAATGGAAGAGGCCCGATGTCCCAGCTCCTATCTATTTCAATAGTTGTGCTCAGTAGTGCATGACTCCTGTTTTGTCCGCCATTACGGCCCATGGTCCCGTATGACGCGTCACCTGTATCTATGAAGGCAGCGTGAACGCGCACAGCTGTCGAGGAAGCCCCAATGACGAGGCTTCAGAGCGGAGCGGGCGCCATTAAGCCGTGTCAAATCTCTTAATATCATCGTTCTTTAAATACAAAATGAATGTTTAAGGCCATTTCAGGCGAATAAGCTACTATGTTAAGATGACCTGGGGGGTCAGTATGTCAGTGCGGGGCCAAATAAGCAAAGTTTCTCCGCTCTTGTACAACAACCGGAGCTTACAGCGGCCCTTGGAACGTACGTAGCCGCGCTAATGTACTCACGCTCGGCCACTTTTCCGAGAAGTTCCGTAAGTGCTGGCAGCCTGGTTATTGTGATAAAAATGATAGAAATCCAGTTCGAGAAAAAAAAAAGTATATGTGCTAAAAATCTTCAATGAAGGTACTTGATTCATCTTCTGTACTCAGTAGTTGAAGTCTTCGAACGTTTCACCTCTCATCCAAAAGGCTTCGTCAGCGAGGTCAAAAATGTTTAGCTAAAGAAGAACGTTGGTTTGAAAGAGGAGTTAAAGAAGCTATTTTTGTCAGGAAAGAAAATCCCTCCATGAATCGGAATGGCGGTCTCAGATTTAATCTCCCGTCACTTTACTCCAATCTCCTTCAGGGGAAACCGACAGGGCGAGGCCAGCCCAAGGAGACGGCACCTCAGCCAACAACAGAACAATAGGCAGGTAATTAGCAGTGATCAGCCATGAATAGGACAGATACTGGGCAGTGATCATCTATGAATAGGACAGGACTGACCGATACTGAGGGGAGCAGATCGTTAGAGACGTTCTACTTCAAAGGTGTTTACCCACAGGTGAGAGTAGCTGTGATTAGAGGGGAGGAGCCGGGCCAACCCTAACTCCTCCCCGTTGGTCTATATATTCAGCTGCGTGCAGATTGTGACCGTTGTCGCTGACGAAGCCTTTTGGATGAGAGGTGAAATGTTCGAAGACTTCAACTACTGAGTACAGAAGATGAATCAAGTACCTTCACTGAAGATGGACTCCTGTACGACTGAGAACTTACACAGACATGTCCTAAAAATAGTATTTTTTAAGAAATATATTAGCCTTAGTCTGAAACTCCAGATGCCCTGTGGACCGATTTACAGGCTCCTCCTTTTACATGAGTGTCTATGACAAAAAGGGCTTTTGAGCCGGAGGGTGCAATACCACGGCCTGCCACTAGCACGTACTGAAATTGGGTGAAAAGGGGCGTATCCCCCCCTTGGGTAAACCACAGCACCGAGACGGCCCTTTTAAAGATCTTAAATGATCTTAGATTAAATGATGACTCACAGAAGGTCACAGTGTTGGTTCTACTGGATCTGAGCGCCGCTTTTGATACAGTCGACCATACTATTCTTTTAACTCGTTTAAAACACATCGGCCTCTGGTGCTGTCCACAAATGGTTTACATCCTACCTCACAGACAGGACATTCATGGTAAGTGTGGATACCTGCTCCTCTAAGGTCCATAACATTACATGTGGTGTGCCCCAAGGTTCGATCTTAGGCCCAGTGCTTTTTAACCTGTATATGCTCCCTCTTGGTGATGTCATCAGGAGACATGGAGTCAACTTTCATAGTTACGCTGATGATACACAGTTGTACATCTCCATGTCTCCTGATGACACCAGGCCAATGGATGCACTTTTTAACTGCATTTTAGATATTAAATCCTGGATGGCAGAAAACTTTCTCCAGCTTAACCAGGTCAAAACTAGAAAAGTTTTAGTCATCGGTCCTGAGGCCCAGAGAGAGAAACTTTTACCCAAACTACAGTCATTGTCTTTTAATCCTTCCTCACAGGTGAAGAACCTGGGTGTGATGTTTGACTCTGAGCTGACTTTAATTCCACACATTAAGAATATCACAAAGATAGGTTTTTACCATCTAAAGAACATAGCCAGAGTCCGCCCCATTCTCTCTCGGGCCAACACGGAGACGCTAATGCATGCTTTTATCACCAGTCGTATTGACTACTGTAATGCCCTGCTTTCTGGTCTTCCCAAAAAGAGTATCTCAGGTTTACAACTTTTACAAAATTCAGCAGCTCGTGTCCTGATGAAGACCAGGAGGCGGGACCACATTACACCGGTTTTAGAGTCGCTGCATTGGCTCCCCGTGTGTTTCAGGATCCATTTGAAAGTTCTTTTAATGGTTTTTAAATGTCTTAATGGTTATGAACCTTCACGGCCCCTGAGTGTCCAGAAAATCGCAATATAAAACTAATGCTTCATCATTTTACAGGATATGTCTCTATGAGTTTTTTCTTTCAGGTGAGCGTCCTCCCTCACAGGAAGTGCGGTTTTCCATTGGTCCTGCTGCTTCCACTCCTCCAAACCCAAGCCTTTAAAACAGTCTGATTGCATCTCCACAACTCAGACTCTTTTCACACTTGAACTGCTCTGTTTCTGAAGTGAATCTGTGTAAATGAGAAAGAAGCTGATGATGTTCTTGCTTAATATCGTTGGCTTTCTGTTTGACCTTTAGTTACAAATATAAATGTAACTTTGCTTTCCTGACGTAGCTGTTTTTTTGTTGTTGTTTTTTTAAGCCAATCAGGAACGAGTTATTTGTGCAGTTTTATTGTAAGATCACTAGATGTTTAAGTGATGACAGATTTGTGGACATTGACTGAAGGCTTTTGCATTTTATACGTCACTTAAACTGGAACAGTGCTGTGGTTTTGAGCTTGTTGAAACTATTCATTTCAGACGAGATTAACAAAGATGTTGCTTTCACACACTAGAATTTCAATGAGATAAGAGGAAAGACTCGATGTTGCTTTTTGGATGAATGGATGAAAGTGAAATCAGAAAATGTTATTTTTCACACTAACCTGTTCTAATTGCAGATATACGAACTAAAAACAAAACGTGCATTTTACCGCGATAACTTCTCTCACACTTTGTCCCTGAGAATCTCATTTTTCACTTATCTCGATGAACTTGTAAATGAATTTGTTCCTAGCAGGATATGATAAATGTGTGAGGAAAGTTAGGAAAGAGTTTGGACACAATTAACCTTTACTGCTTATTAGTTTGTGAAATTGTGTTAGAGCACGAAGACAGTGAGTGCTTCCAGAGGGTCCGTGGATACACAAACCTGTGTTTAGTCGGTGTTACTTGGATTATCACTGTAGTTTTGGACGACTCGATGCAGGAAGAGTGCCTTTGCTTCTTTCTGTGGTGGAACATTTTACTATTTTAAAGTCTGTCTTTTATAGTAAGTGTAATAATCTTTTTGCACAATTGGTGAAAATGCAGATTAACTGTATTCTACTGTGAAAAGGTCTAACACTACTGACAAATAATAACGTTTTGTATGATCACTTTCTCGAAACTGGTTCAGTAGACTATCAGACTTTAAGAAAACGATGTAGCCACTGTGTAACGTACAGATATTCTTAGAACGCAACAAAAACTTTAAAAGCGATCGATTAACATTATCAAAAAGCCTGTTTGTAACATTACAGAAAGACTAGTCAGAGTGGCAGTGAGTTTCAGGTAATGAATAATTAACTTTTTAAAGCTTTTTATCACGTTGTGGTGTGGTTAGTCACTGTGCACATATTTGATTAATGATATTATGATATTATATGATGATATTTAGTCTGTCTCCCGATTCCAAGCACTAAGGAATCCAAGAAGTATCTCAGAGTTTTAAGCTCATTGAAATTACTTATATGTATTTGAACACTTTCCTTTTCACTGCAGCAGCGTCTTTAGCTCCCTCTGCTGGCACTACATTTTAAATCATCTACTGAACTACTGGTATTTTATAGACACAAACATTGTTTTTATTTATACTACACAAATACAAATGCTGCGTTCCAGTTAGGTTTTCTCCGAGTTGTTCCAGTTGTCCAGGTCGGAAACATTGGAGATAGAAACGTCCACTGAAGTTACAACTTTGCTGCTCATAATCAGTTTACAGAGAAACTTCATTGTCGTAAATACAGTGATAATTCAGCATAATTCAGTTTCCTATTTTCCTTCTAACCGTTAATTGAGACGTTAACTTATACATTTTTCATTGACATTATACAAGTTTATTTGGCCTGCCAAATAACGCGGCTTATTGAAGCTTTGTTACAGGCCACATCGGGCGCAGCCATCATTAAATGCTTAGCGGATTCTGTCCCGAGTTTCCGAGTCGGAATTGCATAGTTGGCGCGCGTTCCAGTTGAAATTTCGAAGTCGCAGCTCGTAAATTCCGACCTGTGAGATCAAGTGGAACATAAAGCTATTGGTAATTAGCTTAAGGGCCCAAACATTTAAATAGCCTGAACAAAGCATAATATTTAACCTATACTGTCGAGCTCTGGTAGTTAGCATTATTAGCTTAGTTAGTGTCATTAGCATCATTAGCTTAGATAGTGTCATTAGCATCATTAGCTTAGATAATGTCATTAGCATCATCAGCTTAGTTAGTGTCATTAGCATCATTATATAAATAAATATAAATATATTACTCAAGTAAGAGTAACAAAACTTTGAAATAATTTCCCTCAAGTAGACGTAAAAATGAGTGGCCCAAATCTCCTTGAATGTGTAAGTAATTTTATTTGAGATTTGTAGTAATTGTATGTTTTGCTGCCTCTTGGCCAGGACTCCCTTGAAAAGAGGTTTATAATCTCAGTGGGACTTTCCTGGTTAAATAAACGTTAAATAAAAATAAAGAAATAAAACATCTGTTCTTCATTAAGACTAAAAAAAGTACATGCTGAGTAATAAGTATTGTAACCTAACTATTTCGAGTGCAAAAGTTTAATTCATGTTTCACAAGTGACATTAATTATGAGAAACAAAACATGAAAATTGTAACATTTTCAAAGAAAATACCATAAAAACATATACAAATAAATCATTAGGAAGAATTAAGCGCTGCTTTGAAGATTTGTCACCATTTTGTTACTCACATAAGAAACATACTTAATTTTAATATTATACTCAAGTGGAAGTAAAAAAAAGTACCATATAAAGAATAACTACTTGGTAAAGTGCCGTTAGTTCAAAAAGCGACTTAAGTACATGCATTTTATAATGTTAGCATAGTTCATGTTAGCGTCGCCAGTGCCATAAACATCGTTAGTGTCATTAGCATCATGTGAATCATTAGTGTTGTTAGCAAAATAAACATCGTTGTTAGCATTAGTCGTTGGTAGTGTCACGAAAGTTGTTGGTGTTACTCCCATTTTGTATTTATTTAAGACATTAGCGTTGTTAGCATCATTATCCCTGTTAGCATAGTTAGGGTTGGTAGTGTCATTCCTGTTTTAGTAGTGTTATTACCATCATGTGAATCATTAGTGTCGTTAGCATCAGTCGTTGGTAGTGTCACAAACGTTGCTGGTTTTTGTGTGTGTTATTTACGACGTTAGCGTCATTAGCCTTGTTAGCATAGTTAGTGTTGGTAGTGTCATTCCTGTTTCATTAGTGTCATTAGCCTTTCTAGCGTCATTAGCGTCATTAGCCTTGTTAGCGATGCAGGTCCAGAGCCCGTTCCGGGGGCACAACTCCACTCCGGTGTCGTCCTTCGTGCTGACAGCGTACTTTAACCTCGGCTCGCTGCGGTGGCTCTTCTTCTGCGCTCTGCTGCTGCTGTACCTCCTCATGATTTTCTCCAACGTCCTGCTCGTCTGCGTCATTGCCCTGAACCGCAGCCTCCACGAGCCCATGTACATGTTCCTCTGCAGCCTCTTCATCAACGAGCTGTACGGCAGCGCGGCCCTGTTCCCCTTTCTGTTAGTCCACATCCTGAGAGACGTCCACATCGTTCCAGCTCCGTTCTGCTTTTTACAGATCTACGTCATATACGGATACGGGGTCATACAACTCCACACGTTAGGCTATATGTCGTACGATCGCTACGTCGCCATCTGCCACCCGCTCCACTACAGGACGCGCATGAGCCAGCGCAAAACTGCAGCACTGGTTTTTATTCCATGGATTTACGCTTTGTTACTGGAGGGCGTCGTGATCGGTTTGAGTTCGTCTTTAGAGCTTTGCGATAATGTCATCAACAAAGTTTACTGCGATAATTACCCCATAATCAAACTCGCCTGCCACGACACGACTATTATCAATATAAACGGCATTGTGGTTACTTTCATTGTAATTGTTTACCCGTTTATTGTCATTTTCTACACATATCTCCGTATTCTGAAGGTGTGCTGGGGCGGGGCGAGGCGCACGAGGCAGAAGGCGGTGAACACCTGTGCCCCTCACCTGGCCTCGGTGCTGAACTTTGCCGTGGCTGCGTTTTTCGAAATCCTTCAGGGCAGATTCAACATGAGCCATGTCCCGAACATGTTGCGTGTTTTCCTGTCCCTGTACTTCCTCCTGTGTCAGCCGCTGTTCAACCCGCTCATCTACGGCTTAGTCCTGACCAACATCAGGCTCACCTGCAGAGGCTTACTGCTCAGAGTCTTCAGGAGGGCCAAACCTGTTAGTTAAGCAGCATTTTGTAATAAGAGTGCAAACTGTAATCAAATAGTTTCTTCATTGTGTAACAAAACCACATAGGACATCTCGCCTTTGCGCTGCCCGTCCATCCATCCATCCATCTATCCATTTTCTTACTCTTAATCCGGGGCCGGGTCGCAGCGGCAGCAGTCTGAGAAGAGAAGCCCAGACTTCCCAATCCATGCAGACCTGAGCTGTTCTGGGGAGACCACGAGGCGATGAGGAGGTTCAATGTAAAGGAGCAGCGGCTCTACTCCGAGATCCTCCCTGGTGACTGAGCTCCTCGTCTCCAGCCGCCCTGCAAATGAAACTCATTTAATTTCCTATATATATATGTATATATATATATATATATATGTGACACACTCACATATACTGATCAGGTACAAGAGCACACAGGTTTTCAAACTGTTTTGTGAGTGTATATGCAATGTTTTATGGATGATTTTAGACCCTTGTTTTACACTGATTTGATTTTAACAAGCACTGTTACCTGTGTACGTTTTGTCCAATAAAGTCATGTTTTTAATTGTAACTCCATTCTCCTGGACTCTATGGAAGGCAGCGCGTCTGGAACCTCAACAATACACCTGCTCCCTCATTGTGTGGCTGCTACACTGATACACACAACTACACACAAACTAGGCTAAAACTATCACAAACAGAGATGACCGTACTTTTGTCCCATAAATGGGCTGCCAAAAGCAAAAAGGAATGGCCTCATTGCTGTCAGTCGTGTGGAAACTTCTTCTTTCAGCCAGGGGCCAGATACTAAGGCCAACCTGAAAGGTGTAAGGCCTGTTTCACACCGCACGCTGAGTTGTGAACGAATTGACGAGCGAACCAGTCTGCGTCATCATTCGCAAGCCACGCTTCAAGTGGCGTCCTGTTGTGCAGATGAGAAAGCTCTTGTGTGTACAGATCGACGCCGAGGCGGAGCCGCTGAAATCAAAAATGGAACTCGAGCGCATTTTTTCCACGTGTGGGCTGCGCAGCGACGGGGTTTTCATCACCAAAATATGCAAAAATCAGTTTTATAAAGCAATTTCACGTTTATCCAATCTTGTACTTGGAATACATAAGGAAAAATATAACTTTAGGTGTTTTAATAACATCATTTTCCAAGTACTACTACGTTTAGATTTATTTTTTTATATGCATTAACCCATGTTGCACTTTAAGGAGACATATCAGTTGTATTTCTATATTATAATTAATAGTGCTGCTTTAGAATGAACCACGAGCAGTTATTTTAAGTCCAATACTACTCTAGGCGCTTCGCCCGCGCTCCGTGGCAGTCTGAATACATGCCGCTCACCGCGAGGTAGTTCGGCCACAAAGGGCACTCGGCTCTGTGGTCGGCGTGCGGTGTGAAACAGGCGTTACCACCAGAGGTTCGGCGGAAAAGCGAAGCGCTGTGTCCCGCCATGCACGTTCGAGTTGGGAGAGAGTTGGGAGAGAGTTGGGAGAACCATTTGCAGCGCTCAGCAATGGGCCACCACCGTGGCCCGACACATCTGGACTGGAGGGATGGACCAAACTCTTCTGGGAACCGGAGTCCACCAAAAACCGATGTCCTGACAGGGAGTCTTTAATGAAGAGCAGCTCACCTCGTTCACCAACGCCCACAGCTGCTCTGAGCGCCGGCCACTGCGTTTCCCGACAACTCGAACGTGCATGGCAGGACACAGCGCTTCGCTTTTCCGCCGAACCTCTGGTGGTAACGCCTGTTTCACACCGCACGCCGACCACAGAGCCACAGAGTTTCATTTTTACATTTTCTGCTGTTGGTGTGCCTCGTGATTTTTTCAATGAAAAAAATGTGCCTTGGCTCAAAGGTTGAAAAACACTGGCCTAGAGTAATATTGGACTCAAAACAACTGCTCGTGGTTCATTCTAAAGCAGCACTATTAATTATAATATAGAAATACAACTGATATGTCTCCATAAAGTGCAACATGGGTTTTATGCATATAAAAAAATAAATCTAAACGTAGTAGTACATGGAAAATTATGTTATTAATACGCCAACTCTCGTGTGACTGTGCGTGAAGCAACATGGCGGCGTCCTGCTGCTAGACTAAACGAAACAAAAAACTCCTCACCCCAGAGATCCTCAATTTCTTCAAAGATTCTGCTCGCTACCGCTTTAAATTTTTAAAACCAAACAAACCGGACATTCACCAGCTGCACCCTGGATCAGCTTGAAGCTTACATCGACCAATACCACACTCAGCTGTGTGTCATGGAGGAGACGAACGGCAGCTCGAACGTGTCCCCGGCACCCACCAACGAGAAAAAACGCTACCGATGCTCTTTGTCTCCTAACGAACAAGGTACGGACGCAGACACGGAGCCAAACACCTACAAAATGCCACACTCTGATGACATCGCTAGTATACTTGGCTCAATCGAACTAAAACTCTCCGCGATAGATGTTCGCCTTTCTCTTATCGAATTAGTCCACAAAGAGGTCTCTGCTCTCTGTCATTGCCTGGAGTTCAGTCAACAACAAATTGAAACCTTGACAAACGAAAATAAAACACTGACAGACTCATCACTTCACAACTCGAAACTGTGACCTCTGAGTGTAAAACAATGAAAGAAACGGTCCTGGATCTACAATCACGGAGTATGAGGGATAACCTAGTTTTTTTCAGGTTAGAAATCTAGGAGTAATCATGGACTCAGACCTGAACTTAAACAGCCACATTAAAGCAATAACATCATCAGCTTTTTACCATCTGAAAAACATTGCTAAGATCAGAGGAATAGTGTCAAAACCAGACTTGGAGACACTCATCCATGCATTTGTCTCCAGCAGGTTAGACTACTGTAACGGCCTGCTCACTGGCCTTTCTAAACGAGCTGTTAGACAGCTGCAGAACATCCAGAACGCTGCTGCTCGAGTCCTGACAAGAACCAGGAAATATGACCATATTAGTCCAGTGCTCCGGTCTCTGCACTGGCTTCCTGTCACTCAGAGAATAGAATTTAAAACAGCTCTGCTTGTGTACAAGTCGTTTCATGGTTTAGCACCAAAGTACATCTCTGACATGTTAGAGCCGTATGAACCATCTCGGGCCCTGAGAACTTCAGGGAGGGGTCTCCTGGTGGTTCCCAGAGTCAGGACTAAACACGGTGAGGCTGCGTTTCAGTTTCATGCAGCTAAAATCTGGAACAGTCTTCATGAGGATGTGAGACAGGCCTCAACTCTGACAATGTTCAAATCCAGGCTGAAAACAGCTCTTTTTACCCGAGCATATGAAAACTGAAAGTATTTTATCTGCACTCTTGCCTTTTACTGTCATTGATAAATGTTTATGTTGGATGTTTTAATGATTGATTTGATCTGTTTTCTTGTAATTTTATGCAACTGTGAAGCACTTTGAATTGCCTTGTGTATGAATTGTGCTCTACAAATAAACTTGCCTTGCCTTGCCTTGCCTTCTCAGGCATACCCGAATCACCCTCAGAGGATGCGGAGGACCTGGTCAAAGATTTCATCACATCTCAGCTCAAACTACCTCCGGACATTGCCAAAGACATTACCTTCCATCGCGTGCACAGGATTGGTCCACAACGAAAGGACAGCAAACGCCCCAGGCCAATAGTTGCGAAATCCCAACACTTCAAACAAAAAGTACAGGTACAACGCCAGGGCAAAGAACTTAAAGGGACCAACTACGCTGTCAATGATCAATTCCCAAAAGAAATCATGCAAAGGCGTCAGAAACTTCACCCAGTACGCAAGGAAATGATACAGAAAGGACGCAAAGCTATTCTCATTGTGGACAAGCTATACATAGACGGACAGCTATACAGAAACAAGGATACCCCCATGGCTCTTCTGAACCACATTCATACCCCCAGTATACAGTGAGTATGCATGACACCACCTGCATACAAAAACCGCCCCTTCTCTCTCTTTTCCACTCTAGCTTCCTATGAACCTATTGTGAGGAGGGGGGGAAAATAAGTAAGAAATAATAATAATAATAAAGGTACACACACAAAATGATGTGTGCCTATTATTAGTATCTTATCTCTCCCTGAGTTGTTTGTTGAGTTTATTTTTCTTTTAAATTTAAGTTTAAACTAAATGCGCACCTGTCTCAGAACTTGTTTACTTTAAGTTATGTCTCTACTGCAAGGGCTCACCCCCTTTGTTGGTCCCACCCCTTTCTGTTGTCCATTTTTTTTTTTGTCTGTTGTCTCCCCCCTACCTGTTTTCGTTTTGTCTTGTTTTTCGCTCATACATACACTCACACCACACACATTCACACACCTACTCAAACACATTATTTCTTACAAACATCAAAACATAGCGCTTAAATGACTTCTCTTAAGTGTATCTCTTGGAATGTCAGAGGGATGGGCTCACAGTCAAAAAGAGCAAAAATACTTAGCCATATCTCAAAATTAGCAGATATTTGTCTTCTGCAGGAAACACACCTATCACCATCATATAATCCCAAACTTGACTCTATCGACTTTAATCATATATTCTCCTCTTGTTATAACTCAAAACAAAGAGGGGTGTCTATACTAATTAAAAAACATATCAACTTTACCCATAACGCTACCTTATGTGATCCAGAAGGTCTTTTCATCAGTATCGATATTTCAATCTACAACAACCCTGTAACAATATGCAATGTCTACGGACCCAATACCGATAACCCACAGTTTTTCAGTTCCCTCTTCACTACCTTAACTACAAGCTTTGACTTACCCCTTATTATCGGAGGAGATTTCAACACAACACTCAACCCATCGATGGACCAAAGTAACACACTAAGCCGCCCCTGTCAGTCCACTAATGTTATAAACCAGTTCATGGGGGATGTTGGCCTTGGCGACAGTTGGAGGTTACAAGATCCATCTGCAAGTGAATACACTTTTTACTCACCAGTCCACAAAACATACTCCCGCATTGATTATTTCCTCATCAGCAACTCGCTCGCCCCCAACATTGTAGACATAAAAATTCATCCATCACCATGCCCCTGTCAGCTTTACATGGAACCTCAAAACACACAAACTCAGCAGCAGATGGCGCCTCAACACATCTCTCCTCAAGGACCCACAGTTTGACACACTCATTAAGAGAGAGTGGTCATCCTTTCTAGAGATGAATGACTCTCCAAAGTCATCCCCATCAATACTCTGGGAAACGGGTAAAGCAGTACTAAGAGGCGTAATCATCTCATTTTCCACTTACAAAAAGAAAAAAGACGCCCAATTAGAAACTGAGCAAAAAATAAAACAACTTGAAACATTACATGCAAGTAACCCCAACGAGAAAACTGAAAAAGACCTAAGAAAATATAAAGCACAATGAAATGAAATTATCAACAAAAAATACAAATTTTTAACTCAACAGTCCAGGAAAATTGTTGGCCAACAAAAATAAACAGAACAAGGAAAAAACAACAATCAACACAATACAGGACTCAGCAGGGAAGCCAACACAAGTCCCAGAACAGATAAATACCATCTTCAAAGATTTTTATGCTAAACTATACTCATCCTCAACACAAAACAACCAAGAACTTATTAATTATTTTCTGTCTAACATTGAACTACCCCACCTCAACTCAAATCAAATGAATATGCTAGACTCCCCAATAATAGAAAAAGAACTCTCCTCTGCTCTTGCAAAAATGCAAAACAACAAAGGACCTGGACCAGATGGCTTCCCCACTGAGTTCTATAAACATTTTTGGACAATACTCTCCCCCTTATTTCTAAGACTAATCATAGAAATACAACAGAAGTCAAAAATCCCAAACCATATGAATAGTGCCACAATCGTACTGATTTTAAAACCAGACAAAGACCCAACTCTACGTACCAGCTACCGACCAATATCTCTTCTTAACGTTGATCTTAAAATTATTACAAAAACACTTTCCCATAGACTTGATACAATTATTCCAACCATAATATACCCAGACCAGACGGGATTCATAAAAGGCAGACACTCATCCAACAACTCCCGTAGACTCGTCAATGTAATAGATTATTCCATACAGAACAAATTAGACAGTATTATTAGCCTCGATGTGGAAAAAGCCTTTGACCGAGTCAACTGGTTATTTCTCATATCCATTTTATACAAGTTTGGCTTTGGAGAGTCATTCATCAACTGGGTCAGAACATTTTATACAACACCAACAGCCACCGTAACCACTAATCGACTAACATCACAAAGATTTGCATTACATAGGGGAACTAGACAGGGATGCCCACTCTCTTCATACCTATTCACCATATTCATAGAACCTCTTGCTGCAGCAATAAGGCAAAACAGTCTCATAACTGGCATCCAGACAACCAATTCTCATCACAAAATAAGCCTTTATGCAGACGACATACTATTATTCTTAACTAATCCTCAAACATCCTTGAATGAAACCATTAACCTTATACAGAAATTCTCAACAATATCTGATTACTCAATAAACTGGCAAAAATCCTCTATCCTTCCACTAAAAGACGGTTGGGATGCGACAGCCAACCCACCCCCAATACCAATCTGTATATCTCATATTACTTATCAGGGCATTAAGGTCTCCGCCATGCTGTCAGAGCTGTTTAATCTCAATTACACACCACTGCTCAAAACAATAAAAGACAGACTACTTTAATGGATGAATCTCCCACTATCACAGCCAGGATTGCTGCAATCAAAATGTCCATCCTTCCCAAAGCCAACTATCTTTTCTCAATGTTACCCACACACCCACCTACAACCTGGTTCAACAGCCTTGACTCAATAATCACACAATTTTACTGGAAAAACAAACCCCCCAAGAATCAAGCTGACCACTTTACAGAAACCGAAACCTCTAGGCGGACTCAATGCACCAAATTTCTTTTATTACTTTATTTCCAACCAAATACAATACATTCAAAAATGGACTCAACCCCGACAGTCAGACAACATCTGGTTAGAGTTAGAACAAATACATTGTCATAACATCCCACTATCAGACATGCCTTTCCACAGTGAATCCCTTAAATTCCACACAAGTTTCAAATCAATCTCTATATCCTCAGCTCTGATGGCATGGTGGAAATTTCATAAAATAACAAACTCAAAACTCACTCCCTCAGAGAGAACCCCCATCTGGAACAATCCCGACATACTAAGCAACAAGAAGACAATTCATTTTCACACCTGGTCGGAAAAAGGCATAACACACCTAGGACACATCTTCCATAACAACACACTTGTCTCCTTCAATCATCTTGTCCGGGGGTACGGCATCGGGAGCAACCAATTTCTCCAGTATTTCCAAATCAAATCCTTCATTTAGACCTAAACCTCCCATCACTTACTACCGACCTACTCAAATTAAAGCCAGAACAGCAGCTTTCCCAAACTTATCAGTTGATCTCCAAATCAGACGCCTCTTTTTGCATCCCAACAGCAAAGTGGGAACACGACCTAATGGTTGCTCCCGGTGCCGACTTCTGGACGCAAATCTGCCGTAACATGTACATAATGACTAATAACCCAAACTTACAATTAATTCAATATAAAATTCTTCATAGAACACACTACACTGGACAAAGACTATCAACAATGGGGTACTCCTCTATTAACTGTACAAACTGTATTCAGAACACCCCGGACACCTATATCCACGCCTTCTGGCATTGCACACCAATACAAAACTACTGGTCAAAGATCACAAAGACTATGTCCACATTCTTTGGCTGTCTCATCCCTCTATCACCCTCTGTTTGCATTCTCGGTGACACATCCACAACCACCCTGAATAACACAAACAACAGAATACTGCTTGTGGCACTGGTAGTCGCCAGGAAAACAATCCTCATGAACTGGAAAACAAGACATAAAATAAGCATCAAACAATGGAAAAATTCCATGGTTGACGTTATTACTCTGGACCACACTCATACCTCCCCCCTATACACAGAAGCCCCTTCCATCTGGTCCCCATTCTTAACATTTCTACAGAACCATTAATTCCATTTGATCTGTTATTATAGATCATCTCTATTATTTATTATATTACTATTATCTGTATTTTTTTTTTTTTTTTTTTTTTTGGATTGATTGTTTTTTGCTTTTTTGCTATTTATTCATGAATTTTGTTGATATTTTCATTATGATTACTATTATCTTCATTACTATTACTGAAATTGCTATATCTCCTATCAACCTTGTGAAATATTTTACAGTATACACTTGGTTGGGAAGACTGAACAATAATAATGGACAAACTTGCTTTACAACTCACACTTTATTTATGTACAGTTTACTTGGCATCAGTTTGTTCGTTTGTTGGTCAGCCCTTACACAATGAAGAAAGCATTCGATTACAGTTTGCACTCTTATTACAAAATGCTGCTTAACTCAATCATCAATCAATCTTTATTTATATAGCGCTTTTTCATAAAACACAAAGTGCTTTACAGATTTAAAACATTCTCCTCCACCTTCCCAGAGACACACCATGTTGGGTTTTCAAGTTGGACCCCAAAGCGGAGACGGAGGCAGGTAAGCTTTCAAGGATTTATTTTTACAACACAAGAGAATAGTCCGAGGTGGCAGAGGCTGGCTGGGAGCAGGCGGAGACAGGTCAACGAGAGGCACCGGGGAATCCGAGCATGACGGAATTATCTGGCAGCGTGGCGAGGACTGAACAGAGCTTAAGTACCAGACTCCTCATCAAGGACCAGGTGTGCCTCGTTGCAGCAGGTCCCAGCCACGCCCCCGTCAACCACCAGTGCTCAGGAGAAAAACAAGGGGGAGGGGAAAACAACAAACCCTAACACACCACACACACTCAAGGTAAAACAATGGACGCCATGGACATAAGGCTGAGGTAAGGCTGGGTACAGATAAACCAGGTAAGGAAACACCATCCAAGGAGCCGTCTGCATCGGAAGCAGCACCTCGGCCATAGCCACAAGGCACCAACACAGGGCGCCCGGAGGAGGCGCGGTGGAAACACCACACCTCCATCCAGACACCCACAGGACAGCACCCCAGCAGCCACAGCCAATGAGGCAGAGGGCTCCTCCAGAGGAAACTGGGAGATCATAAAAATGGTTCAAATAAGTAAAAAGTAAAAGTAAGAATATTAAGACCACTCAAATAAGACCGAGAATACATTTAAAATAAAAAAATAAATAAAAAAATTATATATATATATATATATATATATATATATACATATATATTCACACATACATATTAATAACACTTAAATAAATAGGCCTAGCAAGTATAAATATCAGTTAAAAGCTAAACTAAAAAGGCGGGTCTTGAGCCTGCTCTTAAAAACATGAACGTTCGCCGTGAGTCTTTCTGTTGACTTTAGGAAAGGACCACGCAGGGACCGTGAAGGTTCAAAAGGTAAAAGCAGTTCTGAAGGATAAGAAGGACCAAGACCATTAAGACATTTAAAAAACGTTTAAAGAACTTTAAAATCGATCCTGAAACACACGGGGAGCCAATGCAGCGACTCTAAAACCGGTGTAATGTGGTCCCGCCTCCTGGTCTTCGTCAGGACACGAGCTAACTAACAGGTTTGGCCCTCCTGAAGACTCTGAGCAGTAAGCCTCTGCAGGTGAGCCTGATGTTGGTCAGGACTAAGCCGTAGATGAGCGGGTTGAACAGCGGCTGACACAGGAGGAAGTACAGGGACAGGAAAATGCGCAACATGTTCGGGACATGGCTCATGTTGAATCTGCCCTGAAGGATTTCGAAAAACGCAGCCACGGCAAAGTTCAGCACCGAGGCCAGGTGAGGGGCACAGGTGTTCACCGCCTTCTGCCTCGTGCGCCTCGCCCCGCCCCAGCACACCTTCAGAATACGGAGATATGTGTAGAAAATGACAATAAACGGGTAAACAATTCCATTGAAAGTCATCACTATGCCGTATATATTGATTACAGTCGTGTCGTGGCAGGCGAGTTTGACTATGGGGTAATTATCGCAGTAAACTTTGTTGATGACATTATCGCAAAGCTCTAAAGACGAACTCAAACTGATTGAGACGCCCCTCAGTAACAACATGTAAATCCACAAAAGAAAAACCAGTGCTGCAGTTTTGCTCTGGCTCATGCGCGTTCTGTAGTGGAGCGGGTGGCAGATGGCGACGTAGCGATCGTACGACATACAGGCTAACGTCTGGAGTTGTATGACCGCGTATCCGTGTATAATGTAGATCTGTAAAAAGCAGAATGCAGCGGGAACGATGTGGACGTCTCTCAGGATGTGGACCAACAGAAAGGGGAACAGGGCCGCGCTGCCGTACAGCTCGTTGATGAAGAGGCTGCAGAGGAACATGTACATGGGCTCGTGGAGGCTGCGGTTCAGGGCGATGACACAGACGAGCAGGACGTTGGAGAAAATAATGAGGAGGTACAGCAGCAGCAGAGCGCAGAAGAAGAGCCACCGCAGCGAGCCGAGGTTAAAGTACGCTGTCAGCACGAAGGACGACACCGGAGTGGAGTTGTGCCCCCGGAACGGGCTCTGGACCTGCATCGCTAACAAGGCTAATGATGCTAATGACGCTAGAAAGGCTAATGACGCTAATGAAACAGGAATGACACTACCAACACTAACTATGCTAACAAGGCTAATGATGGTAATGACACTAATAAAACAGGAATGACACTACCAACACTAACTATGCTAACAGGGCTAACGATGCTAACAACGCCAATGTCGTCAATAAATAAAAAATGGGAGTAACACCAACAACTTTCGTGACACTACCAACGACTGATGCTAACAACAATGTTTATTTTGCTAACAACACTAATGATTCACATGATGCTAATGGCGCTAAGGACACTAACGATGTTTATGGCACTGGCGACGCTAACATGAACTATGCTAACATTATAAAATGCATGTACTTAAGTCGCTTTTTGAACTAACGGCACTTTACCAAGTAGTTATTCTTTATATGGTACTTTTTTTTACTTCCACTTGAGTATAATATTAAAATTAAGTATGTTTCTTATGTGAGTAACAAAATGGTGACAAATCTTCAAAGCAGCGCTTAATTCTTCCTAATGATTTATTTGTATATGTTTTTATGGTATTTTCTTTGAAAATGTTACAATTTTCATGTTTTGTTTCTCATAATTAATGTCACTTGTGAAACATGAATCAAACTTTTGCACTCGAAATAGTTAGGTTACAATACTTATTACTCAGCATGTACTTTTTTTAGTCTTAATGAAGAACAGATGTTTTATTTCTTTATTTTTATTTAACGTTTATTTAACCAGGAAAGTCCCACTGAGATTATAAACCTCTTTTCAAGGGAGTCCTGGCCAAGAGGCAGCAAAACATACAATTACTACAAATCTCAAATAAAATTACTTACACATTCAAGGAGATTTGGGCCACTCATTTTTACGTCTACTTGAGGGAAATTATTTCAAAGTATTGTTACTCTTACTTGAGTAATATATTTTGGCTACTCTACCCTCCTCTGCAAATGACAATGTTTGACACTATCGACACTAACTAAGATAATGATGTTTACTACACTATCTAAGCTAATGATGCTAATGACACTAAGTTAATGATGCTTAGTACACTATCTAAGCTAATGATGCTAATGACACTATCCAAGCTAATGATGCTAATGACACTAACTAAGCTAATAATGCTAACTACCAGAGCTCGACAGTATAGTATAAATATTATGCTTTGTTCAGGCTATTTAAATGTTTGGGCCCTTAAGCTAATTACCAATAGCTTTATGTTCCACTTGATCTCACAGGTCGGAATTTACGAGCTGCGACTTCGAAATTTCAACTGGAACGCGCGCCAACTATGCAATTCCGACTCGGAAACTCGGGACAGAATCCGCTAAGCATTTAATGATGGCTGCGCCCGATGTGGCCTGTAACAAAGCTTCAATAAGCCGCGTTATTTGGCAGGCCAAATAAACTTGTATAATGTCAATGAAAAATGTATAAGTTAACGTCTCAATTAACGGTTAGAAGGAAAATAGGAAACTGAATTATGCTGAATTATCACTGTATTTACGACAATGAAGTTTCTCTGTAAACTGATAATGAGCAGCAAAGTTGTAACTTCAGTGGACGTTTCTATCTCCAATGTTTCCGACCTGGACAACTGGAACAACTCGGAGAAAACCTAACTGGAACGCAGCATTTGTATTTGTGTAGTATAAATAAAAACAATGTTTGTGTCTATAAAATACCAGTAGTTCAGTAGATGATTTAAAATGTAGAGCTAAAGACGCTGCTGCAGTGAAAAGGAAAGTGTTCAAATACAAAGTAATTTCAATGAGCTTAAAACTCTAAGATACTTCTTGGATTCCTTACTGCTTGGAATACTCACTGCCACTCTGACTAGTCTTTCTGTAATGTTACAAACAGGCTTTTTGATAATGTTAATCGATCGCTTTTAAAGTTTTTGTTGCGTTCTAAGAATATCTGTACGTTACACAGTGGCTACATCGTTTTCTTAAAGTCTGATAGTCTACTGAACCAGTTTCGAGAAAGTGATCATACAAAACGTTATTATTTGTGAGTAGTGTTAGACCTTTTCACAGTAGAATACAGTTAATCTGCATTTTCACCAATTGTGCAAAAAGATTATTACACTTACTCTAAAAGACAGACTTTAAAATAGTAAAATGTTCCACCACAGAAAGAAGCAAAGGCACTCTTCCTGCATCGAGTCGTCCAAAACTACAGTGATAATCCAAGTAACACCGACTAAATACAGGTTTGTGTATCCACGGACCCTCTGGAAGCACTCACTGTCTTCGTGCTCTAACACAATTTCACAAACTAATAAGCAGTAAAGGTTAATTGTGTCCAAACTCTTTCCTAACTTTCCTCACACATTTATCATATCCTGCTAGGAACAAATTCATTTACAAGTTCATCGAGATAAGTGAAAAATGAGATTCTCAGGGACAAAGTGTGAGAGAAGTTATCGCGGTAAAATGCACGTTTTGTTTTTAGTTCGTATATCTGCAATTAGAACAGGTTAGTGTGAAAAATAACATTTTCTGATTTCACTTTCATCCATTCATCCAAAAAGCAACATCGAGTCTTTCCTCTTATCTCATTGAAATTCTAGTGTGTGAAAGCAACATCTTTGTTAATCTCGTCTGAAATGAATAGTTTCAACAAGCTCAAAACCACAGCACTGTTCCAGTTTAAGTGACGTATAAAATGCAAAAGCCTTCAGTCAATGTCCACAAATCTGTCATCACTTAAACATCTAGTGATCTTACAATAAAACTGCACAAATAACTCGTTCCTGATTGGCTTAAAAAAACAACAACAAAAAAACAGCTACGTCAGGAAAGCAAAGTTACATTTATATTTGTAACTAAAGGTCAAACAGAAAGCCAGCGATATTAAGCAAGAACATCATCAGCTTCTTTCTCATTTACACAGATTCACTTCAGAAACAGAGCAGTTCAAGTGTGAAAAGAGTCTGAGTTGTGGAGATGCAATGCAGACTGTTTTAAAGGCTTGGGTTTGGAGGAGTGGAAGCAGCGGGACCAATGGAAAACCGCACTTCCTGTGAGGGAGGACGCTCACCTGAAAGAAAAAACTCATAGAGACATATCCTGTAAAATGATGAAGCATTAGTTTTATATTGCGATTTTCTGGACACTCAAAGATGCTTTACATTGCATTATTCATTCACTCCAGACTAGGTGGTGGTAAGCTACTATTGTAGCCACAGCTGCCCTGGGGTAGACTGACGGAAGCGAGGCAACCAGTCTGCGCCATTGGGCCCTTCGAACACCACCAACCACTCACTCACTCACTACATTCTCTAGGCTTCCTGGTGTTTCCAAACGGTCTCCCATCCAAGTACCGACCAGGCCCTTCCTGCTTAGCTTCCAAGGCCTGACGGGATCAGGCAGAGCGAAGGCGGTGTGACCACAAAATCAACTTTACGGAGCTTTTTGACCAGGTTATAATCATTCGCTCGTCCAAAACAGACAGTATTTCAAATCAAATCAAATCAAACTTTATTTATAAAGCGCTTTTCATACCGAAAGGTATCACAAAGTGCTTTACAGATAACAAACAGACAAACAGGTGCACGCGCGCAAACACACGCACACACACACACACACACACACTCACAAAACATATCATTAGTTCTAAATAAATAGATGTCCCTTAAAAGCTAAACTAAAAAGGTGGGTCTTGAGCCTGCTCTTAAAAACATGAACGTTCTCTGTGGTCCTGAGCTCCTCCTCAGGTCGTTCCAGAGGCGAGGGCCATAATATTGGAAAGACGCCTCGCCGTGAGTCTTTCTGTTGACTTTAGGAATAACTAGGAGACCCCTGCCGGAGGAGCGACGGGGCCGTGAAGGTTCATAAGGTAAAAGCAGTTCTGAAAGATAAGAAGGACCAAGACCATTAAGACATTTAAAAACCATTAAAAGAACTTTAAAATCGATCCTGAAACACACGGGGAGCCAATGCAGTGACTCTAAAACCGGTGTAATGTGGTCCCGCCTCCTGGTCTTCGTCAGGACACGAGCTGCTGAATTTTGTAAAAGTTGTAAACCTGAGATACTCTTTTTGGGAAGACCAGAAAGCAGGGCATTACAGTAGTCAATACGACTGGTGATAAAAGCATGCATGAGCGTCTCCGTGTTGGCCCGAGAGAGAATGGGACGGACTCTGGCTATGTTCTTTAGATGGTAAAAACCTATCTTTGTGATATTCTTAATGTGGAATTAAAGTCAGCTCAGAGTCAAAAATCACACCCAGGTTCTTCACCTGTGAGGAAGGATTAAAAGACAATGACTGTAGTTTGGGTAAAAGTTTCTCTCTCTGGGCCTGAGGACCGATGACTAAAACTTCAGTTTTGTCCTGGTTAAGCTGGAGAAAGTTTTTTGCCATCCAGGTTTTGATATCTAAAATACAGTTAAAAAGTGCATCCATTGGCCTGGTGTCATCAGGAGACAGGTTAAAAAGCACTGGGCCTAAAATCGAACCCTGGGGCACACCACATGTAATGTTATGGACCTTGGAGGAGCAAGTATCCACACTTACCATGAATGTCCTTCCTTTTTTTGTGGACAGCACCAGAGAGGCCGATGTGTTTTAAACGAGTTAAAAGAATAGTATGGTCGACTGTATCAAAGGCAGCGCTCAGATCCAGTAGAACCAACACTGTGACCTTCTGTGAGTCATCATTTAATCTAAAATCATTTAAGATCTTTAAAAGGGCCGTCTCGGTGCTGTGGTTTACCCTAAACTTGGAGAAACTAAATGCTCTCCCACACTGTCTCACTTTTATAGTTGGCTTTTATTGCAGCAACGTTTCGGTCACGCTGACCTTCATCAGACTTGAAGACAGCCCCTTCCGCTTGGTCATTTATAGCCTAGGGACAACAAGCAATATCCACTGAGGAACAATCACATACCTGCTCAGAGCATCCAATAACAACCAATATCACAAAAACTCATGCCTTCACAGCACATATAATTAGACAATTCACTTCTATAATAATTACAAAATTATGCAGATTATTTTACAAACAAGAACTTAAATTTCTGACATCTCTAGATGTCAGTTTCACGGGGCGGTCAAGAATACCGCGGCACCATTACAACATTATAGTCAACAGCAGTGCGTCATTCAGTGCCTTAGGAGTTTGTAATGTGGAGATCAAGAAGGCCTCGCATTGCTCTATCCCTCCCTAAGCTTGTGTAACTTTGGCAGGAATCAGAACCTTGAATGATACAAAGATAAGTCATTAATAATCTCTCCCAGTCTCCTGTACGTATTTGACGCTGTAAGAACATTAGAACAGTTACAACCAGGGGTTAAAGTGGGCGGGAACGGCGTTCCCCCACCTTAGAGGTTAGATTTTAGGGCTTCGAGTTTTATTTATTTATTTTTTTCAATTATTATTATTTTTTAATTAACGTCATATTTGTTAGAGAAATTAACAATGATGCTCAAGAGGACCGATGAAGAAGAGGCAGCAGTCAGGATGTCTTATACAGGAGAAGTTTATTTACCATCGTTACGGGACCCGGAGACATGAACCCAAGACATTGCGCTAGTCCTACCATTCAAGTCTGCCCATGCTTCCACAGAAGAGGGATAAATACCGTGTATGAGCGTCATACCAATACGCAAGCAAAACATTCAGTGGCGCCTGAGCCCCACAGTCAAGGCTATGACAGAGATAGTACGACTGTACAGCTTGACCTACGGATAGTACGAGTTTACAGCTTGACCCAGTATGATAAATAGTGATTTAATATTATTCTCTAATACCCCTCCCTTTCAAAGCCAATCTCCAGTGGCTTTGACTGAGTGAAAAAAATCAAAATTAAATACCAGCATAAAGATAAACCTGATTCAATTACCTAAGCTACAACTTAAGCCACTATGAAGATTTCAGAATAAAATCGAAGTTTGAAAAGGTTTAACTATGTCCTATGTGGAAGCATACACAGAATTTACATTTCAAAACAATATTCAACACTTCATTTACAGTGCTACAGTATACGGGTCATTGTAATGGAATTAAATGACCCCCCCCTCCCAGTGACCCCAAAGTACTGAGACATGTGGGCGACGGTGGCGCAGATGGTAGAGCGAGAACGAACGAGATCATAACCCTTATTACTTGTTATCTTAACCAGCTTAACCCTCGTTGTGCCCTCACGCCGGGTCAACCCGACACGTTTGGTCCCGCGCGGAGAGCTCCTCCGGGCCCGTAATGAGAAAACGCTTCGCCGAGCGCCTGGGTCAGCCCAACACGTTTCGTCCCGCGCGCAGAGCTCCTCCGGGCCCGTAATGAGAAAACGCTTCGCCGAGCGCCTGGGTCAGCCCGACGCGTTTCGTCCCGCGCGGAGAGCTCCTCTGGGCCCGTGATACAACTTACGCGGCGCCGAGCTCCGGGTCACCCCGACGCTCGCGAATGCGAAATTACCCTTTCCCGGAGATGTAATTTCAGCGATACGCTCGCTACTTAAGCGTACCGCGCGCCTCCTCGCAGATCGAAACGTGGAACCGGCGAAAGACTCGCGATGGCTACTGTATTAAAGACTGCCTCTAAAAAGGGTTAATAGTTGTTCTAGCGTGTCATCAAAAGGCAGCAGCACGGCTCAGATGTAGCAATAGCATCGGCTCTGCCACGGACTTTGAGTTTGTGTGAACAATTGCTGTGTGCGTCCATAAACGTGAGTAACCTTGTGTGCCTCCTATTGCAGTGATGTTTTCTACCTTAAAGTGTAGTTTCACCGTGTTTTGTGCAGTTTTAGTTGTGTCCCTTTGCATGTTAAACCTACTGAGCGCCTCGTGGCTTCAATTAAGGCTCGTTAAATATATATTAAAACGTAGAACACAATTAGTACTGCTATCTTTCAGTTTATATCATTTCCTAATTACATCCTGGATATTAAAGTTGGGTGCATTATTTAGTTTTTAGTTGAAGAGGAAATTCTTGCCTGTATACTGAACCGACTTGTAATATACTTTATTCCTTTCTGTGTGTCTTGTAGGAAACCACACACGCACACACACAAGCAAGATTGAAGCCAAAATTAAAGGCACTGTTCTAATCATCTGGCTGTGGACATTCACCTCTCTCTCCACTCACCTGAACATAGAAATTCAAGTCCTAACCCGACCCCTGTGTTGATTGTGACCTAGCATAAAAACCAGCATACAGTCCTTCCTACAGCTATCTCTGGACTCGCATCCGAAGCGATCTCCCGTTTCTCGAACCAGTCCGACGTCGTGTGCGACATCGGCGTAGACATCTGTGTGACTCTCGCTGAAATATGTAAAACAAAAAATCTAACTTTGCCGTTCGTGAAGCAGGACCTGATCAAAGTCTTCTACAGAACGGGCGTGTGCTTCAGAGATCCCGTCGAACCTTTGCCTCTCCTCGCTCAGCCTCTCGTGTGTGTTTTTTTCCCCCTTTTTCTTTTCTCGTTTGAATTGTGCTCTACAAATAAATTTGCCTTGCCTCACTTAGCCTTTTTTTTTCTTCCTTTTCTCCCGAGTCGACGTACTAAGTGAAATGGGTGAGAGGTGCCTCGCCGTAAAGCGCCGGGAGCGCCTAACGTAGGTGGAAAAGCGCTATATAACTCGAGACCGTTTACCGTTTACTACTCACGTCGGTCTGAACGACGTCCTTTTTTTCCGTAACGCCTCTTTGCGACCGAGCGTTGGGAATCTGTCTCGGAAATATCCGCTAACCGCCCGACCCCCGAACCTGTATAAGAACGACCCCCCCCCCCCCCGCGACATGGCCCGCGCCGAAGTCGATCCCTCGAGGTCCCTTCCGCGAGCCAGGATACTTGGAACGCGTTCCGGACACGTACGACACCTTCAAGTGCTTGGATGGAGCTGTTCCGGGTACCTGAGAGGAGACCCGCATCTAGACGAGCACTTGTTCCGCGGCGAGGGTATCTGCAGGATCGTCCGGGATCGGTTTCGCCACGACGAAACTAAGTTGCGCAAGGCTCTCGACAAAGCCCGGTTCCAAAGGGGCTACGTGGCAAATCCGCAACTGTGCCGCTTCGCCGGAAACGGCTACAGAGCGAACCTCGCCGCGCGATCGTGCGTCGTGTGCAACGCCGCGCGCGAAGAGCCGTGGCACAATATGGCCGCGGCAATATGGCGCCAGTTCCCAACCCGGGAGCGGTTGATGGATTGGTACGAAATCTCGCCCGTAGGCGCGGCCGAGCCCATGCGGTCCCACAGTGAACTCGCGCCCGGTCGAAAGCGCTTCGAACAGGGGTTCGTGGCTTTCCCGGAGGCTTTCGCGTTTTTCTTCGAAAGCGAAGAACGCGGCGACGACTCGGAGCCCTCGCGGCCGAAGCGCTGTATCGTGTGCGCCCGTGACCACTCGGTTACCGAGGCCGAGCCCGCTTGTCGGGACATGTACATTGAACTTTTCATCCGGATCCGAAATATGGTACTTTTACGTTGATAATACAATGAAATAAGATTAAAAGAAAGAAAGAAGTTTACACACACGACACGGGTCTCTCGCCTCTTTTGTCACATCTGTACTCGTGTAAACAAAAAAAAGAAAGATAATTACACAAACACAAACGATTTCTCTTTCGGTACAATTCTTTATTGGTATTTTTATTTCCTTTTTCGTCCGCCGCCGCCGCCGCTGCTCCTGCTGCTGCTGCTGCTCCTGCTGCTGCTGCTGCTCCTGCTGCTGCTCCTGCTGCTGCTCCTGCTGCTGCTCCTGCTGCTCCTGCTGCTGCTCCGGCTGCTGCTCCGGCTGCTCCTGCTGCTGCTGCTCCTGCTGCTGCTGCTGCTGCTGCTGCTGCTGCTGCTGCTGCCGCTGCCGCTGCTGCTGCTGCTCCTGCTGCTGCTCCGGCTGCTCCTGCTGCTGCTGCTCCTGCTGCTCCTGCTGCTGCTCCTGCTGCTGCTGCTGCTGCTGCTCCTGCTGCTGCTGCTGCTGCTGCTCCTGCTGCTGCTCCTGCTGCTGCTCCGGCTGCTCCTGCTGCTCCTGCTGCTGCTTCTGCTGCTGCTGCTGCTGCTGCTCCTGCTGCTGCTGCTGCTGCTTCTGCTGCTGCTGCTGCTGCTGCTGCCGCTGCCGCTGCTGCTGCTGCTCCTGCTGCTGCCGCTGCCGCTGCTCCTGCTGCTGCTGCTGCTGCCGCTGCTCCGGCTGCTGCTCCGGCTGCTGCTGCTGCCGCTGCTCCGGCTGCTGCTGCTCCGGCTGCTGCTGCCGCTGCTGCTGCTGCTGCTGCTGCCGCTGCTCCGGCTGCTCCGGCTGCTGCTGCTCCGGCTGCTGCTGCTCCGGCTGCTGCTGCTCCGGCTGCTGCTGCTGCCGCTGCTCCGGCTGCCGCTGCTCCGGCTGCTGCTGCCGCTGCTGCCGCTGCTGCTGCTGCCGCTGCTCCGGCTGCTCCGGCTGCTGCCGCTGCTCCGGCTGCTGCCGCTGCTGCCGCTGCTCCGGCTGCCGCTGCTCCGGCTGCTGCTGCTGCCGCTGCTCCGGCTGCTGCTGCTGCCACTGCTGCCGCTGCTCCGGCTGCTGCCGCTGCTCCGGCTGCTGCTGCCGCTGCTCCGGCTGCTGCTGCCGCTGCTCCGGCTGCTGCCGCTGCTCCGGCTGCTGCCGCTGCTCCGGCTGCTGCCGCTGCCGCTGCTCCGGCTGCTGCCGCTGCTGCCGCTGCTGCTGCTGCTGCTCCGGCTGCTGCTGCTGCTGCCGCTGCTCCGGCTGCTGCTGCTCCGGCCGCTGCTGCTGCCGCTGCTGCTGCTGCCGCTGCTGCTGCTGCTGCTGCTGCTGCCGCTGCTGCTGCTGCTGCCGCTGCTCCGGCTGCTGCCGCTGCCGCTGCTCCGGCTGCTGCTGCCGCTGCTCCGGCTGCTGCTGCCGCTGCTCCTGCCGCTGCTCCGGCTGCTGCTGCCGCTGCTCCGGCTGCTGCCGCTGCTCCGGCTGCTGCCACTGCTCCGGCTGCTGCCGCTGCCGCTGCTCCGGCTGCTGCCGCTGCTCCGGCTGCTGCTGCCGCTGCTCCGGCTGCTGCCGCTGCTCCGGCTGCTGCCGCTGCCGCTGCTCCGGCTGCTGCCGCTGCTCCGGCTGCTGCTGCTGCTGCTGCCGCTGCTCCTGCTGCTGCTGCTGCTCCGGCTGCTGCTGCTGCTGCCGCCGCCGCTGCTGCTGCCGCCGCTGCTGCTGCCGCTGCTCCGGCTGCTGCCGCTGCTCCGGCTGCCGCTGCTCCGGCTGCCGCTGCTCCGGCTGCTGCTGCCGCTGCTGCCGCTGCTGCCGCTGCTCCGGCTGCTGCCGCTGCTCCGGCTGCCGCTGCTCCGGCTGCTGCTGCTGCTGCCGCTGCTGCCGCTGCTGCTGCCGCTGCTCCAGCTGCCGCTGCTCCGGCTGCCGCTGCTGCTGCTGCCGCTGCTCCTGTCGCGCGCCCCCGGGCTTGCCCGTATAGACCTGTATTTTCCAGGCGTAGCTCGACCTAGCGTCGCAGGCCACCCAAAATTTTACCCCGTACCGGGCCGGTTTATTGGGCATGTACTGCCTGAACGTTCAGCGACCTGGTAAAAAAAAACAATTACGAAGACCGATGTGAGATAAAAAGCTCGAAAAAAATAACATTTACCCTTAAAGCGGACGAGCTGTTCGTCCACGGTCATTTGGGAACCCGGGTTGTACAGCGACAGGAGCCCCTCCGACCACATGTTCCACACTCCTCGCGCGCCTCTCGGCCGTGGTTCCGCGATCGTCGAACCTCATGAGTTTGGAGAGCCTGTGAAACCTTTTCCCACCGCTCGGTCGCAAAGAGGCGTTACGGAAAAAAAGGACGTCGTTCAGAGCGACGTGAGTAGTAAACGGTAAACGGTCTCGAGTTATATAGCGCTTTTCCACCTACGTTAGGCGCTCCCGGCGCTTTACGGCGAGGCACCTCTCACCCATTTCACTTAGTATGTCGACTCGGGAGAAAAGGAAGAAAAAAAAAACACACAAACAAGAGGCTAAGTGAGGCAAGGCAAATTTATTTGTAGAGCACAATTCAAACGAGAAAAGAAAAAGGGGGAAAAAAACACACACGAGAGGCTGAGCGAGGAGAGGCAAAGGTTTATTTGTAGAGCACAATTCAAACAAGAAAACCGAATAAAAAAACATCGACGCAGACACGAAACACTTTCGTGGCGGGGCCTCGAAGAAGCTCTCCGATAAAAGAAACCAGGTTTTAGCCAGCGCGTGTTTATTAGGCGTACGGAAACGCGTTCAGTTCACAGACATCAGAGACTCGGGCCCCGCGATCGTACCTGAAAACAAACACTTCCATCTGCCCTCGTAAGCGTGCGAGATGCACCAGTAAAACGGCCGATCTGTCATGTCCGGTTAAGTTTGTTTCTGTGATGTTGGTCTGTTTTGTTTTGAAAGCTGTTGCTCGTGTGAGACTTCCTTCCTGGTTCCCCGCCCATGTGATTACCTGCCTCTCCCCTAATGTGTGTCCTTGCCCTCCCCGCCCATCTAGTGTGTATATATAGCCTGTATCTTCCCCATTGTCTTTGTCAGATTGTCTTTGTCCATGTGCAGGTAATCATATCAGTTTGTTCTTGTATGTTTTTCAGTTTTGACTGGCTTTCTTTTGTCCTTTGTCCATGTGCAGACTCTGTGGGAATTCTATGTTATCGATCCTGATTTCTGACCACGAAAATAAAAGAAACTGAGCAACGCAGTTGGGTCTCCTGTGCTGAGTCTGATACGATCGACGACGTATTCCTCTCGATCGGATCCGATACCGTCGCTCACCATCAAGCAAGTGACCGCGGCGGCTCTGGTGCCCGATTCGGTCACGTGGATGTTACACACCTGAACTAACCGCAGGCGCTCCATCTCCGCGTCCATGACTCCGCGACTGCTCCATTTAGGAAAAGTGACGGTTTCGTAATACGTGCTAGAGCTGTCGCGAATCACCTCGTCGATCTTCTCTTTCGTACTCTGAAACTTTGCCTTAACCGCGCTCATGGCGATCCCCTCTTTGGGTATAACGAAGCTGATCCAGAACGCTCTGTTTTCGTAAGGCACGCTGAAAACCTCGCACTGTTCGCATTTCAAGAGTCTAGGCGGCTCGCGGTCGCCGACGTCGGCGGTCGTGCCTTTTACGAGAGTGGGCGCTTTTCCCTTGTAGAAATTCAGCTCCACTTCGGAGAATCCGTACAGCCATTTTTCATCGAACACGGTGACGTTCATCACGATGGATTTCGTTTCGACGCTCTGCTGTATCTCCGGCAGTTCCGGTACGTCCCCGGGGCAGCCCTGGATCAGCTCTTCCAACAGTCGCTGTACGGCGTCTCCTTGTCCTCGGGCCACCTTGACCTTAAGGTTCTCGGTCAGGTGTGTTACGAAATCCTCGGCCACGGGATCTCTGAAGCACACGCCCGTTCTGTAGAAGACTTTGATCAGGTCCTGCTTCACGAACGGCAAAGTTAGATTTTTTGTTTTACATATTTCAGCGAGAGTCACACAGATGTCTACGCCGATGTCGCACACGACGCCGGACTGGTTCGGGAAACGGGAGATCGCTTCGGATGCGAGTCCAGAGATAGCTGTAGGAAGGACTGTATGCTGGTTTTTATGCTAGGTCACAATCAACACAGGGGTCGGGTTAGGACTTGAATTTCTATGTTCAGGTGAGTGGAGAGAGAGGTGAATGTCCACAGCCAGATGATTAGAACAGTGCCTTTAATTTTGGCTTCAATCTTGCTTGTGTGTGTGCGTGTGTGGTTTCCTACAAGACACACAGAAAGGAATAAAGTATATTACAAGTCGGTTCAGTATACAGGCAAGAATTTCCTCTTCAACTAAAAACTAAATAATGCACCCAACTTTAATATCCAGGATGTAATTAGGAAATGATATAAACTGAGAGATAGCAGTACTAATTGTGTTCTACGTTTTAATATATATTTAACGAGCCTTAATTGAAGCCACGAGGCGCTCAGTAGGTTTAACATGCAAAGGGACACAACTAAAACTGCACAAAACACGGTGAAACTACACTTTAAGGTAGAAAACATCACTGCAATAGGATGCACACAAGGTTACTCACGTTTATGGACGCACACAGCAATTGTTCACACAAACTCAAAGTCCGTGGCAGAGCCGATGCTATTGCTACATCTGAGCCGTGCTGCTGCCTTTTGATGACACGCTAGAACAACTATTAACTCTTTTTAGAGGCAGTCTTTAATACAGTAGCCATCGCGAGTCTTTCGCCGGTTCCACGTTTCGATCTGCGAGGAGGCGCGCGGTACGCTTAAGTAGCGAGCGTATCGCTGAAATTACATCTCCGGGAAAGGGTAATTTCGCATTCGCGAGCGTCGGGGTGACCCGGAGCTCGGCGCCGCGTAAGTTGTATCACGGGCCCAGAGGAGCTCTCCGCGCGGGACGAAACGCGTCGGGCTGACCCAGGCGCTCGGCGAAGCGTTTTCTCATTACGGGCCCGGAGGAGCTCTGCGCGCGGGACGAAACGTGTTGGGCTGAGCCGGCGTGAGGGCACCACGAGGGTTAAATATTTGTTGTCACATTTTTTTTCTGTAATTCTTAATTCTCCTATTTTTAAATGTGGAAGTTTGACTTGTGTTATGGTCCATTTTGTGTTTGTGTTTTCCCCCGCCCCTTGTTTTTCAGCAGGCAGTGTGAGGCAGGGGGTGTGGCTGACAGCTCCTGGTGCTGCAGACGAGGACACCTGTACCTGATTTGGGCAATCACATGGAGTATATCTGCCTGGTCGTCTCAGCACCACACTGCTGGATTGTTCCGTCTTGTTGGTGTGTTTAGAGCAACTCTTGTTACCCACCTGCTCAGCTCTTACCTTCTGCTCCTCGTTGCCCAGGTCCGGACCGCGTTAAGAGAGAGATCCGGCTCCAGTCGGCCAGCACCCTGCCTTCATTTGCCTGCTCGAGTTTTTATTATAAATAAACCTGCTTGAACTTTCCACCTGCTCTCGTCTCTGCTTTGGGGTCCATTCTGTGAAACCGTAACAACTTGGACATTACAAAAAATCATTATGTTTTTTATCAGCTGAATCAAAGCCACTGGGATAGATTTACAGATTTTTCTATAATCTTTCCGAGAACATTAAATTTGTTTTTTAAATCTTGTAACTGGAGAATTTCACCGTTTACATCTAAAATGTCATGTACAAAGATAATGCCTTGGTCAAACCAAAGCTGGTTGAACAAAGACTTTTTGTTTGATACAATTACTCTATTATTCCACAAGGTGGCGCAATGAGGGGTAAAATAATGGGTAAATACCTTCTTCCAATGATACAAAACTTGTTTGTGAAACTCGGATAACTTAAAAGGCAGTTTAGAAATTTCAAAGTCACATTTCAACAGAAAATTTAACCCACCAAACTTCTTGAAAATACTTTTTGAATATATTGAATTGAATTGAATTGAATCTGGCTTTAATAGAAATTCTTTCAGCCATTTTATTTTAAATGTTCCTAGCATTGCCTCAAAACTGCCACTGTTTTGATCCCCCCCCCCTATTGTAATCTTTGACCAACTGAGATTTGGTCAACCCTATTTCTCCAGATAAATTTGTATAAAATGGAGTTGATTTTCCTCATGTTTTTTGGAGCAATGTAAAGAGATTGACATGGATATATCAGTTTGGATATACCCTCAGACTTGGACAATAAGTTACAGCCAAAAATGGAAAGATCTCTACTGAGCCAGTGGTTTAAAGATACTTGTATTTGATCAATTCTTTCTTTCATATTCAGTTCCTCTCTTTGTTTTTCATCTTTAACCATTTTAACTCCAAGATATTTAACTTCTTCTTTAACAGGGATTGACATTATTTCTGTATCTATACACACGAAAGAAGTTCAAATGTTTTCATATTTAAACGAAGACCTGAAGCTTTGGAAAAAAATAGAAATTATTTGTAATGCATTGCTAACCATAGATTTATCCCTAAGGAAGAAAACAGTGTCATCTGCAAACTGACTGAGGCGAAATTCGTAATAAAAAAAATGTATACCCTGAACATTTGGATGATTTATAATCAGATATGCTGGTAGCTGTGTACATAAAATGAGACATGGGACTAATTGGACACCCTTGTCTTAATCCGCAAGTTATATTTATTCTAGGTGTTAGTCCTGGGTTTAAAGAGACATAACTGTAGATATCAGTATAGAACATTTTGATCACTGAACAAAATGTTTTATCGAATCCAAAATGTTCTAAAGTAGAAAATAAAAAATTGTGTTCAATAGAATCAAAAGCTTTGAAATAATCTATAAATAAAATCAGGCTCTCCGATTACAAAATCGACCGATAGTCCAGCATGTCCAATATTAATCTCACATTATTATGTATACTTCTACCTTTTAAATGCAGACTGAGTTTCATTTACTACTTTATCAATGTTTTTGTTTCTGTTTTTAATCTCTCAGCATATATTAACGCTAATAACTTATCATTGCAGAGCAACATAATTGGCCTCCAATTGTCTAAATTTGTTATATCTTTCTTTTGTTTGGGGAGTAGGGTTATTGTACCAGTTTTCATTGTTGGAGTAAGACATCCTTCTTGTATACAGTCAATAAATGCCAGGTCAATTACAGGTGACTTTCCATTTCTCTCTTTTTTTTAGGGCATTTTCCATTTCTTGCAGATTTATTTTGTCTAACCTTTTTTTGTCATTCTCCCCAATCCTTTTTATATTGCTCTCAATCAGAGTAAAAAGGGATTCACAACCTTCTTTATTAAAATTTGAGCTATACAAGTCAGAGTAAAAGAGTTGAACTTCCTCTTGTATTTGGTTTGGGTCTTCTATGACCGCGTCATTTTTTGTTAATTTACAGATTCTTTTTTTAGACTGTCTAGACTTTTCCAAGCCATAGAAATATGTTGTGTTCTTCTCACCTTCTTCAATCCATTTAGCCCTGGATCTTACAAAGGCTCCACACGCTTCTTCTAAATAAATTTCATCAATCTGTTTTTGAAGGGAATTTAACTCTGTTAACTCTTCCACTGAAGCATTAGTTTTACCACATAGTATGTTGATCCTTTTCAATATGTCTTTTTGTTTTAGTTTACTTGTTTTTGATATGCTTTTTCCTGTTTCAATTGCCAACCTCTTTGTTTCAAACTTAAACCATTCCCACTTTCCTTTATTTGACATATCCATTCTTTTACTTTTAGACAGAGTGACTTTATTTGTTTGCAAAAGCCATCATTTAGTAAGAGTCTATTATTCAGCTTCCATATATTACCCGAAGAGCGTGGTTGTTTGATTAATAACAAGGATAAGCTTATTAAACAGTGGTCAGTGAGCGGAGACGTAACAATCTCACATTTCTGAACATTATTACTTATTGAATGTGAGATTAGCCAGTAATCTAACCTTGACCGTTGGTTCCCATTAGAATCACTAATCCATGTATAGTCTAACTTTGTAGGGTTATTCAGTCTCCAATAGTCAAAAGTGTTAGTTTCAATACAGAAATTGTGTAGTACATCGTTATTATCAGGTTGCTGGCCTCTGGGAGGTAGCCTATCCAACCAAGAATTTGGAGCAATGTTAAAATCACCTCCCATAACAATTTTATCAGTCATATGAACAGCTTTCCTACCTAATTTCTCCAACATACTTCTGTTGTTCACTTTGTTATTATACCCATAAATTAAAACCATAATCATTTTTTGGTCACATATTTCAATAGCTGCAATAAGCCAGTGGCCATTTTTATCTCCTACGTGACTAATTACTTTACCTGTAAACCTATTAAAAAGTATCATAACACCTGCCGAGTTATTTGTACCATGAGAATATAAAACATTATCCCCCACTGC
Organism: Proterorhinus semilunaris; assembly: GCA_021464625.1. Lineage (NCBI taxonomy): Eukaryota > Metazoa > Chordata > Actinopteri > Gobiiformes > Gobiidae > Proterorhinus > Proterorhinus semilunaris. The sequence continues at coordinate 39,840,873 of CM038345.1, read as the reverse complement.
TGTTTCCAAAATTTTTCATCTGCTGTACCCATGGATCTATTATAATAACGGCTGTACCCGAATGCGTTTCCTGTAGAAAAATTACATTTGCCTTAAGATCTTTACAAAATAAAAAAAGTGCCTTGCGCTTTGTAAGATTTTTCAAACCTCTAGCATTTAAAGAAGTAAACAAAACCGACATTAAAGAACAAACAAAAACAGTGCCATAATGAAAACGCTCTTGAATTGACAAAAGATCAGGAATGAGCAATTCTGTCCAAAATATATTAGGGGTCAACCAAACCTTTAAATGTTTCAGTCAAAAAAAACTTGGGCTATTTAATCATGTCAATGAGTCCTATCTCCGGACCTGTTCAATAGCCCCCAATAACAGAAGAACAACCTGGAAAACATATGTTTAGATTTTCAAACAAAGTTGTGAAAAGAACCATATCTGCATCGGGGATAAACCTTTTTCCCATCGATGCCCGCGTATCCTTCCTTCAAAAAAGCCTTCTTCCACACTTGGTCCTTTACCGTTCGTGAAACAAACTGCATAATGATGGGTCTTGGCATGTTGTTGTTGCTCCTTTCATCCCCAAACGGTGAACGGTGTCAACGCTTCGGCGGAGCTCGACAACAGACATGGGGACCACTCTCGTCAGGAGACCGATGACTTCATCTCTGGTCTTCTCATCTTCCTTTTCAGGTAACCCCAAGAGCCTGAGGTTCCATCTCCTCTTGTATCTCGCGGCTTCCAAGACCTTCTCCTTCAGGGATTTGTTTTCTGCAGCCAGGAAATCAACTTGTCTTTGTAACTTCTTGATGTTTTCTTTACTTTCATCCGTGGCTCGTTTGATAGCGTCGGTGCGCGCTTCGATGTTCTGTACTTTGTTTTCCAGGGCATCAAACTTTTTCAGAGCTTCTTGAACATTATTCATCCGGACTTCAATGTTCTCCAGCTTTCCATCTAAACCGTCGAATCTTTTCATCACAGACTCAATAACTAGCGTAAAGCTATTCGCATTGTCTTCCTCCCTTGCCTTCGCGCCTCTCTTTCTTAGCTTCTCAGGATGCGGACTGTTCACAGGAGTTTTGTCGTCCTCAAAATTAGCAAAAGATTGCTCCATTTCTTGAATTTCATTTTCACTCATATCACTCAGCGCGGGGGGTGCCGTAATCATGGTCGATGACTTCACCAAGTTTGTCCATCTTTCCGGTAGTTGATCATTTCGGTGTAATAATGTCTCAGGAAGTTCGCTAATTTGTCGAAAGTAGTTAAAAATCACTTCTGTCACGATATGGTTTGGTTGATATTTCCCCAAAATAAAGTTAGGACTTGAAAAACTATTTTTTTTTTCGGAGCCTGCTTGAGACCAAACCGCTCACTCCGCCATCTTGATTTGTCCCCTAAAATCCTTCTTTAGACTGCTCAAATCTTTTTTTTTTTTTTTTTTTTACCAGTAACTACAACATGACAAAAGTATTAACACACAGTATTAACTAGGGATGTCCCGATGTGGGCCTGATCACGTGGTTACAGACTCCATCGAGATCGGACATTACCTCCCGATCAGGACTCATTACTTTTGATCAGATTTCGAGCTATCGTGAACCACTTCCTGTCCTGTCCCCCTGGCCCAGCGCCTCTGTCACTCACTCCACCTGGCTGTGTTAAATCGCTCACACCATCTGCTCAGTCTGCCCCCCTTCCTTCGTCTGAGACATCGCCAAATCCACACAAGTGCCAGCGCGGTTGAACAATAACAACATCCCCAATAACCCGTGCAGACCTACAACCTACTGTAGGCTAAGTGAGGAGAACCACATGTGATTGAACCGGGGCTACTCAGACCCCGCACTGAGCAGAGAAACCTCCTCACATTTCTGCAGAGATGTTTAAAAGTCCGTGATGGACAGAGACGAGAGCCCGGCCCGCGCTCATACGTGCACAAATGAATAATATAATAATAATTTAAAAAAAAGAAAAGATTTGAGCAGTCTAAAGAAGGAACCACTGCCTCCTCTCTTCACTCACACATCCCCGCGCTACATTCAGGTGAAGTGAGGAAGAAGCGCTTGTGTTCACTCCTCTGGTTGTCTGAAGCCTTTAGTAAAAAAACACACATGGCACATTGAACTTTTTGTTATTGAACCACATTACTGCTGTTTTTTTCTGTACTTCAAGACAGTTTTGTTCATTGCAGTGCACAAAAAAGTTATTGCCCAAGTTTTGTTTTCATTGCCAACAAACACATTTAATAACGAATGGGATTTTAGATCACCACCTCTGTGTGAAACGATATTACACTGTAAAGACTAATAGTCTTGCTTACTTGAGAAAAACAGACTAAAGTTACTCTCTATATCCAAAACCATGAATGAATAATATATATTTTTTCTTAATTTAAAATAATATATATTAGGTATTGGCTCTGGACTCGGCATCGGGCAATTCTCAAGATCAAAAGACTCAGACTCGGGGGCAAAAAAACCTGATCGGGACATCCCTAGTATTAACACAATTATATAACACACTTACACATTATAATGTTAAGTCTACATAATAATGTAATCCATTATGCAAAAATAAGTCATGCTAAGTAAGCCCAATACATTTGCACAGCCCTGAAATCCATTTGAAAGCTGAAGGAGGTCTGTTGTAAGAAATGTTTTCATTTGCTTTTAGCACACGTTTACAAATTAACCAGTACTGTCCACAGGGTGGCGCTGTTGAGCCAGTTTTGTGCAGAATAGAAGAAAATCATCAGTAATATTATACAGTTTTAATTTGTGTCAAAGTATTTAATATGTTTGTTCTGTTTTGTTTTGAACTTCAGGGCAAAATCAGAAAATCAGCAGATGCAGATTTATTTTGAGTTGATTTTAGGACATTCAAACATAATCAGCGTCATGTTCAGGGACACACCTTTCAAATAGTTTCACTTTAAACCTGATCACTGGAGGAGACGCTGTCGCAGCTCATGTAAGTCTGTATTTCATCAACTAATGACATTTTGATTCAACTGTTTTTGAAAAAAGGGGACGATACTGTTCTATTGTTATAAAAGCTCACATTTAGACAAGAGTTAGCCAAACAGTTTGTGGTAAAAAGGAAAAACATTTAGTAAAAATCATGTGATTGACGTCTGTGGAAAGGACGAATAATGAATAAGTGACAGATTTGTTACTAATAACAAATCTGTCACTTGAACAAATACTTAAGTATTTGTTCAAGTATAAGTAATTTTATTTGTCTGTTTTTGTGAAGCGCTTGGCTTCAACGTGAGAGGACACTCTTTGTTTAATGTGTTTCTGTTTTCTGCATTTTTGTTTCTTATAAGCCCATGCGGGCTGGGCACCTTTTAGGTGCAAGACACCAAATAAGGAAATAAACTAAAACTAAACTAAACAGTCATGTCCCCTTTTCTTTGTTCCACTAAGTGTAATTATGGATCAATGCCCAAACAAGTGGTTTTGTGTCAATGACTGAAACAGGACTATAACCTAAGTAAACGTTCTTATTTGCATATAATAGAATCAAACAGCACATGCAGCACATGTGATCATTCAGTTGAGGTGGATTCTGTGCATATTTTCTGTAAATGTATTTTTCTTTTTCTTGTTGTAATATTTATTAGTCATATTATCATTGCTGTTGTTTTCCAAATAACTGTCCTAAAGCTGTTGTGCTTCTCTGTCCCTCTACAGCTCTATTCACAAAACACAATGGCGACGGCACCAGAGGGTAAGTTTATGAAAGGCAGTTATGAAACCTGGTGGTTTCAACTGACACTAATGTATTACTGCAGACATCTAAACACAGCATACACATTAGATTATGTAAGTTTAGTCCTGCACAAAGTGCTGATAAATGACATTGTTTGAGGGAAAACAAACATTCTCTTGTATTAAAATTGTGATTCAGCCTGTTCTCTGAAATCTGTCACTTTTGGATGGATTTCTGATGTGCCCGGGCTGAGCTAACCTTCTATGCACACGAGTGTTGAAATGAACTAATGCTGGTTTGCATTGACTTAAAGAATGCAGGAGTTTGTTTCTGGCCTGATTATAATCAGTTCACAAACTGAAACTCCACTGTGGATGAGCACAGGTATTTCCAAAGCTATGCAGTCTGACAAGTCAAACGAGGAAATGCTGCACCTTTACTCCGTGTGCCCAAGGCTGTTTGATTCAACATTTCTCTACAACATTTAGCTCGTTTTCAAACTGCAAAAAGAGTTTAATTTAAAGCGTTGATTGTAGATTCAAAACATCACTTTCATAAACTCTAAGATGCATCCTGATAAAGTGCATCAAATGTTTTAAATATTTCACATTTTACAACTTGCAGACAGCAGATAAAAGGTTCTACTACCCCTGACCTGCAGCTGCCTGTAATGTAAAAGGAATGAAGCCAAATCCAGGGCCCAGAGGGGAAACTGTCACCCACGCATTAAAGAATCAAACCTGGGATGTACCAGACGCAGTATTTTAATCTTGCATCTTATATTTGATGTATTTACTAGTTTGGGACAGTGCATGTTAACGAACAACATACATGGATACATGCATGTAAACACACCACGCCGGATTGTTGCCTATTCAGAATTGTGTTTGAACACGGTTACTGGGATTTGACAAAAAATAAATAAAAAAACAAGAAACAAGGTGAAACTTGTACAATACATTTAAAAATCCAATATGTTTAAAGCATTTCAAGGTGGACTCGATTCACTATTATTGAAAAATCAATAATGACAGGTTTAAAATGAATCATGTTCCCTTAACCCTTGAGTCATGTTAAGAAACACTACACTGATCTCATGTCAGTGGCTTTTCATGCCACTTTTTTGATGGCTGTAAAAAATATTGTAGATGAAAACATGTTCTAACTTTTTTCACATAATTATGTTAATCCACTTCCATTCTGCACAAAACTACAAAGTTTGAAAAATATCTAAATATTTTATTTTATATCCAATTTAAAAAACAATAATATAAAAAGAAAGTTCGGGCAGAATTTGGATTTACATGTTAAAACACCCTTGGGTATGTCAAAGATCAGTAACAACTTGATAGTTTTTATGTAAAGTTGAGTTTTCACATTTTCTCCCTAATCTTACATTAGTGGCATTTTATGCCCCATTATAAACTCACTTTTTCATCGCTCTGCTGTCACACTTTAAAATCATATTTTTTTGGTTATTTGTGGTTTCTTCTGATCAGAGGAGGAGACATTTGTGATTTTTACAGTTTTACAGTTCAAACTGAATTTTCAGTGCATTTCTTTGGGAAAAACCTAATGTCACAGTGAGGCTGTTTCTGAGTTATGAGGCTCATGGGGGATATGCTTATGATTATTGCGGGAGGTGCTCGAGGGTGTTGGAGGGTTTGTGAGTTGGGGGTGGTTGTCAGGTGTTTACAAACATGTTTACAAATATGGCTGTAGTAAAGCAACTCTTTATAAAACGCCCCTTGTGGGGGATATACTAGCCCTCGCTGAGGTGTTGGTGTTTTGAAGGGTCTTGGGAGTCTTGGGGGGTGCATGGGGGATATTCTGACCTGGGGTGGGATGGAGTGTGTTGGGGGTATGTGGGGGTATACTGGCCTGAGGTGGGGTGTAGGGATGATGGGGTCTGGGGAGGTATGGGGGGTGTTGAGTGGGTGTTGAGCAGGTATTGGGGATATACTGGCCTGGGGTGGGGTGTAGGTGTGATGGCAGATGTTGGGACTGTGTGGGTGATTGTACTGGTCTGGGGCGGGGTGTAAGGCTATTGTAGGTGGGGGTTGGGGGTTATACTGGCTTGGGGCGGGGCGTTGTGGTGTGTTGGAGGTGAGTGGGGGATATTCTGGCCTGGGGCGGGGTGTATGTATGGAGGGGATGTACTTGTCCAGGATGGGGTGTAGGTGTGTTTGGGGCTCTGGGGGGTGTGTGTGTGTATTTTTTATAATCTGTGTTTAGGTGTGTTTTATAAAGAGCTGCTTGACTATAGGGATGTCACGGTATAAAAATTGTACCTGTGACCAAAATTATCACGGTTTTCGGTATTATCACAGTATTTTTTTTATGTGTGTTAATAAGTTCAGAAAGCATTGACAGTCCTACACAAACTGAAATAGTTTAAAAAAAAGTGCAACAGTGTTTGTTATATTTAAAAAATACAGACAAAGCCATATCAAAAGTGCAACTTTTCACATCAAAGTAAAGGAACTATAACTATGACTTGGTGATCGTTTGGAGGGTTTTACATGTACTATTTATAGCGCCAGAACCGTGTTAGAATATTTTTAACTAGATAAACCCTCTATTTCAGGAATATTGTTCTCAGTTTGAGTCCTTCCAGTTTGCTTTCGCTCTGCAGATTTGGGAAAATGCCATCAGACAGTAATCATTGTTAAATTCATAATAATGCGGCGAGAGTGAATCTATTGCATTGGCGACAAACTTTAATCTGCCCTCCAGGAGCCCTGTAACACATTTGTGCCATTTCAATTCGGAGGTATCCGGACACGGCTTATATGCTGGCGGTGGCGCTGCGGCTGCTCTGTGGGGCGACTCGTTACCTTCTCCCTCAACCCAAAGTCCCCACATCAGCATTTCAGATAAAACGCTAACGTTAGCTTACTTGCATTGGCTATAGTTGTGGCGACGGTCACGCAGGTGAGTCATGAGGTTTGAAGTATCGCCGCCTTTAGAGACACTTTTTTCCTGCACGTTCCGCAAACAGGACTGTCCTTCGGCTGATTCCAGCTTCGAGAAAGTTTTGTTTTGGTTGTGCTACGGAGTGCGCCTGCGCGGCAACTTTAGCAGAGGAGACGGTGGCCCGTGAGGCTCACTTTGCCTACACCGCGGGCACGGTAATTCGCGGTAATATTTTTTTTCAAAAACAAGACGGTAATTATTACCATCAACATTTTTACCGAGGTTTACCGCTACACCATTTACCGTGACATCCCTACTTGACTACAGCCATGTTTGTAAACATGTTTGTAAACAAAACACCTGACAACTACCCCACCATGGACAACCACCCCCAACTCACAAACCTACCAGCACCTCCCCATAGACCTCCCCCAACGCCCCATATAAGCATATCCCCCATGAGCCTCACACCTGCACAGAAACAGCCTCACTGTGGTATTAGGTTTTCCCAAAGAAATGCATTGAAAATGCATTTTCAGGGTAAATACTCTAAATTCAGTTTGAACTGTAAAAATCACAAACGTTCCCTCCTCTGATCAGAAGAAACCACAAATAACCCACAAAATATGTTTTTAAAGTGTGACAGCAGAGCGATGAAACAGTGAGTTTATAATGGGAGGGGCAGAAAATGCCACTAACATGAGATTAGGGAGAAATGTGAAAACTTTACATAAAAACGATCAACATCAAAGTTGTTACTGATCTTTGACATACCTAAGAGTGCTTTAAATGTAAATCCAAATTCTGCCCAAACTCACGTTTTATAATTATAGTATATTATTATAATTATATATGTGTGTGTTCATTTATTTATTTTATTTGCTATAAAATAAAATAAATGATATTTTTTCAAACTTAACTGAAGTGGATTAACTGAATTAAGTGAAAAAAGTTAGAAAAATGTTTAATCTACAATATTTTTACAAAAAAGTCGCACAAAAAGCCACTAACATTAGATTAGTTTTGATAACAGCAGTTCAATGTCTTGTTATCAAATGGCGCCACATAGGATACAACATTTTAACACATGTGCTTATTGGGTTTCTTATTTCTATGGGTAGTAAGTTTGTTCAGGCTGCATCAATGACCAATATAAATGTTTTAAATTATATTTTGAAAATGTTGGTGAAAATAAGTTTTGTAACAAAAAAATATTCAAATATCTCAAATATGGAAAAAGTTATGGCCAAATTAAGAGTCAAAAAGTGTCAGGAAATGCCCCGACGGAACACAAGGGTGGAAGGCTAAAATGGTCTCTCTGTATGGACAGATGTTTTTTATTTTTTATATTTGATATAATTGTGTTCTATTTGGAAGGGGTTGTGGAATCTTTGCTGTAGTTATGTACAGGGTTAGGCAAAATAAGTTTAACTTCAGCCTAAACCCTTCGGTAAGGACGTTGGCTAAGTGACAAAATAAGACACAGAAATGCTTTACATTTCTCTGTGTCTTATATTTGTTTGACAGAATAAACTACTACGGTAAATGTGCCCGTAAAATACAAGACTTATCCCAGTAACTATGGCTGATAAGGAAGTACCTCCAGGACTAATGCACTAACAAGGGCCTTTACAATATACTGTTGGAATATCAATGTTTTACATTCCATTTTTACAGATGAGCCCCGGAGGCGCAGGGACAGCTTTCAAATGCTGCCCCCAAACTGTGAGTTCTGTTTCAAACTTCTGTAAATGGTTGAAAGTGTTTTAATTTCCTCTCAGACTGAGTGTTCCACACAAGTGTTTGGTGGAAAAGTTAATACAAATCTGTGACTTTATAATAATAATAATGCATCTCTTCATTCCAGTGTCTTTGGTTCTTCTGGGGAACAACTGGGAACAAAATGTCTCTGTGGGAAACCTTATTTTGGGAAAGAAAGAGTTCATTCAATTTAGCAAATGTAAAAAAGGCAGTGGAACATTTAAGGACACACAGCTGACTGTGGTCAACACTCCAGACGTGCTGCGCTCCACTCTCAACAAGGAAGAAGTCAATCAGATAATACAGGACGTTAAGACCCTGAGTGCCCCTGGTCCTCATGTGTTCCTGCTGGTCCTACAGCCTGAAGACTTCACTGAGCAACACAAAAACAGACTACAGTCAGTCCTGGAGAGCTTCAGTGAGCAGGCCTTCAACCGTTCACTGGTGCTGATCTCCACACCTCGAGCAGAAACACCAGGGTTCATAGAGAAACATATGGATGACCCACAGATAAGAGACATGATCATCAAATGTAGGCACAGATATATTTGGATGTATAACACAAAAGATAATCAGAATTTACAAGAATTTGAACACAAAGAATTGTTTACAAGCATTAGTGAATTGTTGAAAGAGAACAAAAAAGAGAACATGAGCCCTGGACAATCTGAGAAGGAAGACACCGGTTACCCTATTTCAACTGAACAGAGGCCATCTCTGAACCTGGTCCTGTGTGGGAGCAGAGGAGCAGAGAAGAGCTCAGTAGTTAAGTCCATGTTAAGTCAGGCTGCAGCTCCCAGCCCAGGGCAGTGTGTCAAACACCAGGGAGAGGTGTGTGGGCGCTGGGTGTCTCTGGTGGAGCTGCCGGCTCTGTCTGGAAAACCTCTGGAGGAAGTGATGCAGCAGTGCCTCAGCTGCATCTCCCTCTGTGGTCCTGAGGGCGTCCATGCCTTCATCCTGGTTCTACCGGTGGGTCCCCTCACCGACGAAGACAAGGCAGAGCTAAAGACCATCCAGGACACATTCAGCTCTGCAGTCAATCCCTTCACTATGATTCTGTTCACTGTGGACTCAGACCCCTCTGCTCCAGCAGTGGTTGACTTTGTCAAAGGAGACAGAGACCTCCAGGAGCTGAGTCAGAGCTGTGGAGGAGGACATCTGATATTCAACACCAGATACAGACAGCAGGTCTCTGAGCTGCTGGAGTCTGTAGAGACGTTAAGGGACAAGAACAAACCTCACAGCTACACGACAGAGACACTGGTACAAGGTCAGAGAGAGACAATACTTGCTCAGCAGAAGAAGCCTCAGGACAGTGGAATAAAAACAAGCAAGTATCATTAATTCTTTATTACATTTTTGCTTGTCTGATTTGGACTCATAAACCATATTATTCTTAATATTTCAACAGGAAATATTAAAGCTAAGGTGTCCAAAGTGTTTTAAAAAGAATAATTTAGAACCATAAGCTCAAGAGACAGTAGTCCCCTGTTTCAGATTGTAGCTGAATATCAGCAAACCTCAAAACTCCCAGTTACATTTTTACTTTAAAATAGTACTGGGAAAGTTGCATGTGTAGTAATCCTATAATGTTTTGCAGGTGATGGAAACAGGGATTGTTTGAGGATTACTTTGATCGGTAAAACTGGCACTGGGAAGAGCTCTTCTGGAAACACCATTTTGGGAAGAAAGGACTTTCAAACAAAGCCGAGTCAAAACCCAGTTACTAAAGGCTGTCAGAAACAAGAAGCTTCCATTGATGGACGTGCTGTGGCCGTGGTGGACACGCCTGGTCTCTTTGATTCAACCAAGTCTGATGACGAGGTTAATGTGGAAAGACTGAAATGCGTCAGTCTTTTGGCTCCTGGACCTCATGTTTTTCTGTTGGTGTTACAGTTTGGAAGATTCTCACGAGAAGAAAGACAGACACTTGAACTTATTAAAAAAGGATTTGGCAAAGGTGTTGAAAAGTTTATGATTATCCTTTTTACACACGGAGATCAACTCAAAGACAACAAAATGTCCATTGAGGATTTTATCGACAAACGTTGTGAAGATTCCTTTAAGCAGCTGCTCTCAGAATGGGGAAATGAATATCACGTGTTTAATAACTGGGAAGAGGAAGACCGCACTCAGGTCAAAGAGCTGCTGGAGAAGATCGATGCCCTGGTGGAGAAGAATAAAGATGGCTGCTACACCAACGAAATGTTACTAAAGGCTGAGGCGGCCAATATGGCAGAGCTGGAGAGGGAAATAGAAGACCTAAAACAAAGGAATGAAATCCTTATCAGAAATCAAAATGAGTGCTTAGAAGTCATGAAAGACATGAGGCAACTATATACTGATCAAAGGTTGGAAGTGATTTTGTTATATTTTCTTTTATTCTTTGGTATTATTTTACTATGTGTTTTTTGATACCATAGGAGGTTTTTGAAGCGTTTAGCAGGAACAAGTTCTTTACAGCATTAATACAGCATTTTTACGGCATCACCATAAGTCCTTTCTTTCTTTCATTCTTTCATTTCGTTTATTTGAGCTATTTGTGTAAAAAACACAACAACAAAAAACAAGCACAATTTGCACACAGAAAATCTCAAAAGTAGTAAGCTGAAGTATAAAACTTGTTAATGCTTACCCCTTTCTCACATTCTTTCTTTTCTTGACAACAATTGCTTTGTTACAGACATTGGTAAAGTTCAAATTAAATACACATCTTGACAATGGTACGTCTGCATACACTGTAGAACACAAGTTGCGTGTACAAAAGGAAAACAAACGACAGAAAATGTATACAAAAGAGAACGAAGCAGATCTAGCAAAGGAGAGAAAAAAATATAAAATACAAAACAAATATCATTCAGAGCCAAAGAACAATTTTTGTAGTATAGATTTACAGGTCTTCATTTTCTTTAGTATAGTTTCTAAGTGAGGGAAGAGAGCACAGTGTGAAAAACCATAAATATGTAAACATGTTATGTGTATGTGGTGGTGGTGTGCTGTTTCACTGTCATGACAATTTGTCTATTTCTCAAGTTTTATTTTTTATATAATTTGTTGTATTAAAAAAATGTAAATGCTTATTATGTGAAAAGATTTATTTCTTACTAACAAATGTTGTAAGAATCTATCCTCATTTACTGTTATGTTGATAATTAGTATTCTCTATAAGCCAACAAAATTAAAACGGAAAGCCTAAATCAACAACACACAAACAAACTCGTCTTTAAACGTTTTAAGGTCGCATGTTCAGGCAGAAGTTTGCATGTTTGTACTCGACCCAGTAAAATGAAGGTAGTCAAGGAAACGTTTACAGGTAAATGCGTCACAATGACAGCTCAGGAAGGAGAAGGATGTGGAGGCGTTAACCTGTCACCTGCACATGGACCAGGGAAATGAATGTAGCAGCTCAAGCAAAGCCACCAGGAGCATAACGTTCGAACGTTTGGGACATGCAATGATGCTGACCTATTCCTATACCACTTTCTTTTGAATAATTATATTTCAAATATAGAGAGAAAGAAATGTGTATGGCTGGCCAGGCTATCCAGACACAGGGAGAACCTAAAATGATGATCATACTGTTATTGAAATAGTTTTTATGCTATATGGCATGGTTTGGTAACTTGCCCATCAAAACTGAGTAGGTTGGTACAGTTATGCTCAAAAGTTTACATACCCTGGAAGAATTTTCGATTTTTTGACTACTAGAGATAACACACACACAAAAAAATTGTTTCTCACTCATAGTTAGTGGTTTTGAGAAGCCTTTTGTGGGCAAAAAACGGAGTTTGCACTTTTTAAATCCCAATGAAAAAAGAAAGTACCAAAAGTTTTTGATCAAGAGGAATGGGCCGCTTTACCATTAGATTATATGCAGAACATTCTCCACAACGACCACAAAATCATTTATGTTAAAGGGAAATACACAGAACTGGGGAATGACTACATGTTGGTTCATGGATGACTTCATCCCTCAATGAAGCATCTAATTGCTGTAATGAATGTACATGAAAATCTTAATCATTCACCATGATCATGAAGATCACAAGAATACCATGAATTCACTATAACAACAATGAAATGACAATAAAATAATCAACCAGTCATGATCATGAGGATCATGCATGAACATCATGACTCGTATGGTGGAAATCTATTCACAAATTATGCCCCCTCAGCTAAAGTGGTGCATTACCCGAAACTGTTTCATCTGTTAAAGAGCCCCTTAGTCCTGAAGAAGAAGCAATGATTTCTGGATTGTTTCCTCAGTTGGAATTTTTGTGTGGAAAAAAACAATTAAAAAGCATTTACTACAAATGATTACAAGGATAGCGTAGCCAAATAAGCTGGTGTTTAACAGGTTAATAAGTTTAGGATAATGCACCACTTTAGTAGAGGGGACATAATCATAATGAAATCATGATGTATTAAGGATTAACAAATGATAAATTCATGATTGCCGTAAAGTTTATCCTATAAAGTTATACTTTGTGTTCTTGTCCATAATTTACAAGTAGATTGTCGCCATGTTCATTTATGATCCTCATGATCATGATTGGTTGATTATTTTATTGTCATTTCTTTGCTGTTTTAGTGAATTCGTGGTATTCTTATGTGACTATCATGATGAATTATTAAGATTTTCATGTACATTCATTACAGCACTTATAGACGTTTAATTCAGGGATGAAGTCATCCATGAACCAACATGTAATCATGTTTGTTCCTGAGAAGTCATGATTTAGTAATGCATGTATGATGAAATCATGCATTAATCCATACATACGTTCATGTGCCATTATTATAAAGTGTTACCCTTTTTTCATTATGATTTAAAAAGAGCAAACTCCGTCTTTTTTACCACAGATGGCTTCACACAACCACTAACTATATTCTTTGAAAAATGGTCAAAAAATGGTCAAAAATTCTGCCAGGGCATGTAAACTTTTGAGCACAACTGTATATACATGGTACTACAGCATGGGAGAAAAATCTTTTTTATGTGGCTTCTACTTTCAGCAAAAAATAAATCTCAAAGGCCTATCTGCTGTTTTTTGATTACCTGAACCACTGGACAGCACAGAACTTTCTACAACTTCCTCAGAAGCTTTAGATTTAAAGTCATATACCGTAGTAAGCAGTGAGGTTTTGCAAACTGATATGGCGATTTGATATGATTGCTGGCACAGTGAATATATGTGTTTACTCTTGGTTTGAGTCAATGATCTGAAAGTATTTGGATGACAGAACCTGTCCTATTGCATGGTTGTATATGCAAAATAAAACCGCAACAATCACTTAATCTTGTTTGGAAAACTGCTAGGCTTCTGTTTTTTACAGAGGCACATGAACCCAGCTCATCCAGACTGTAAGATTTTACTGATTCATTTTTAGAGTCAGTTTGTGCTGCATGTTGTGGTTCATCTACTTTAGAACATTGTTAAAGTGTTGAAAAAACTACATTTACATTATTACTACTACGAAAAATTTCAGATAATTTTGTTCCTACAAAGCAGAGAAATAAGTCTAATTAACTAGATTGTTCGTGTCACTTACTTAAATGGAGGAAGTCTAAAACAACTGTCTGTGGGAGGTGGAAGTTGGCATCACATAAATGCTGATTGACTGGTTTGTTTAAAACAGCAACATTAAGAAACTCAGGTGTTTGGAGGTGTATGTGCTGTGTGAAAGTCGGAATGACATCGTGACGCTGATGATACGTTTGAAAACACTTTTAAAAAGATGAAAAAGTGTTTCTGCATGATGCTTTTATCATACACATTTGACTTTGAATTTAATAATTGCGCTTCGTTATTGGTTTTATTTGTTTGTGTCTCAAAGATTTTAAATATTAAACATTTTGTCTACACTATCCTGAAGATGGCGCCATTATGCCATTTTTGTGTGAGAGCGAATTGGACAGAAGAGTGTTATTAATAACAATATTGTTTATGTAAATTAACTGAATTTATAAATACATAAATACACATAACTTAGGGGTTTATGAAGTAAGATATACATGTTTTAGTTTGTTTATGCCTGATTTCATGTCATCTAAAGCGGAAACAGCCTCATGCTGACACACCTCTTCAAATACTTTCACTTTAACCTGATCGCTGGCTGACGCTGTCTGCAGCTCATGTAAGTGTCTGTATTTTATGATTTAATAACATTTAGAATCGTTTCAAAGCCACAGAGAAATGTTGTAAAGTGTCTGTTTGGATCAAAAGTCATTATTATTTAAATGTCCTTGACCTAAACAGTGATGTAATCGTTCAGACTAAAAACAGCTCCAGCAGAAGGAAATATATTGTGTAATAGTTGAAAAGAATGTTCTGTTGCTGCAGCTTTCAAACATTTACAACGTTCTGAACAGCCAGTAGCAGCGTAGAAAAACTTATTGTAATAACTACTTTTAGTTATGGAAAAAGTAACATCTTTTTCAGTAATACAAATATTTATTTGGTTTCCTGTGGGTGATAATATTTTTTAAAACCTTAGAATCATGACTCGGACAAATATGCTCGGAGGCAAATTACAGCACTCACTATAGTATTTTTATTTAATTTAAGTTGAGTATTTAGTTTTTTTTTACTTACTTAGAGTTCTAATACGGTCATTGTTCAGCGTGTATTGCCAATATGATAAAGAATAAAGCTATTGTTTGTTGTCTGTCTGCAGGTAGAGTAACTAAATACCACCATGGCAGGAGTGAGAGAGGGTAAGAATAAATCAAATACACTTACAAAACATAATGGTTTAATGTGTAATTGTGTATTGTATTTTTCCACTTGAAAGTGCTATGTTATACTTCCATCCTGGAACTAAGGTTTACCCCTGCCTTAACCAAGTGCATTTTCTCCAGTTCAGCTTTACCCAAATCTAAAAGGTTACAGAATATAGGCCAGTGTAACGCCTCATGACACGTGCTCTTACACAAACATGGTTTTAGCTGATTTTTACAAAACTTTCTCTTAAACCTCGGGGTTCCCATTCGTTATTAACGTCGCTTTCACCTGGATCTATACTTTCACAACTTTAAACACATTCTAACCTCAGCGCGGACATGTGCTAACCGGCGTCGCGGACGTGTGCTAACAGGCGGCATGGACGTGTGCTAACCGGCGGCGTGGACTTGTGCTAACCGGCAGCGCGGACGTGTGCTAACCGGCAGCGCGGACTTGTGCTAACCGGCAGCGCGGACGTGTGCTAACCGGCAGCGCGGACGTGTGCTAACCGGCAGCGCGGACGTGTGCTAACCGGCAGCGCGGACTTGTGCTAACCGGCAGCGCGGACTTGTGCTAACCGGCAGCGCGGACTTGTGCTAACCGGCAGCGCGGACTTGTGCTAACCGGCAGCGCGGACGTGTGCTAACCGGCAGCGCGGACTTGTGCTAACCGGCAGCGCGGACTTGTGCTAACCGGCAGCGCGGACTTGTGCTAACCGGCAGCGCGGACTTGTGCTAACCGGCAGCGCGGACGTGTGCTAACCGGCAGCGCGGACTTGTGCTAACCGGCAGCGCGGACTTGTGCTAACCAGCAGCGCGGGCGTGTCCTAACCGGCGGTTAGCTAATGGCTACACGACTCACCTCCACGCCCAGGTGTGGGGATAGTGCTGGTCTGCCCCAGAAAGACTCAGGTCGAGGCGTCTTTCCAATATTACGGCCCTCGCCTCTGGAACGACCTGAGGAGGAGCTCAGGACCACAGAGAAGGTTCATGTTTTTAAGAGCAGGCTCAAGACCCACCTTTTTAGCTTAGCTTTTAACTCACATCTATTTATTTAGTCCTAATGATATATTGTGTGTATGCGCGTGCGTGTGTTTGTTTGTTATCTGTAAAACCGTTTGTGATACCTTTCGGTATAAAAAGCGCTTTATAAATAAAGTTTGATTGATTGATTGATTTGCTAAGACCTACAAAACTAATTTAAACAGATATTTTTCCTCGCTTTGTTACTTTTTTCATCTTTTTTTTTTTTTTTGCTCTTCTTTTCCATCACTTTTCCTAGTTATCCAGAGTCTTGTTGATTTCTGGAGATATTTTTTTCTTAAATTCATGCAGTTCTTATATTTGAAGATGTTTATTTTATTGCACTTGGGGGGGGGGGGGCTCATAAGCTTTTGCTTCAGCCCACTCCTTTTGAGCACAATGTGTACTGCTCAAATAAACAAATAAACTAAACTAAACTAAATTAACACAGACATTTATATCGGTAGTCTGGTGTTATAAGTGATTTACCTTAGGTGCACTGTGGAGTGGGTCAGACTGTTTTTAATGCAGGCTAACTGATACCATAGACATGCACTAGCCTAAGACTAGCAACTGCATGAATTTAAGAAAAAAATATCTCCAGAAATCACTAACACTCTTGATAACTAGGAAATGAGGCCCTATGTCAATGTATTTGTACATAAAATCACACTTTTTCATTTTAGAGAAGGTTGTAACCAAAAAGTCTTAAAATATGCTTTTCACCTATAACACAGAGCTGTGCCACCCCCCTGCCCTCCGCTCAGCTGCAGACAGTGTGCAGACAGGCTTCTGTCGCTGTGAAAGGAAGTTGCAGAGTTAAGGAATAGTGCCGAGGACATTGTGGATTATTGGAACAGATTTGGAAAAGTTGCAATGCAGCACTGATTTTGCGAAGTTTGCTTGATTTAGCGATAATGATCCAGGAGGGATATGCTATTTCTTTATGCTCACTGAAGCTGCCCTGTTTGTTATGACAGAGGACATACCTGGCATTTCAGACCATGGGGGAATGAGTTCACATGACCTAAAGAGCTTCAAAGAGGACCATTTCCCCCCTCACTCTACAGGCTATGGTAAGCTACAGTGAGAACCATATGTTTACATACACTTCATAGAAACACACATTTGCATTTGTTTCTTACTGTCTGACATGAAACCAGAATTAACTTATATATTTTTTAGGTCAATTAGAATTTAAAAAAAATTGTATTTTTGCTAAATTCCCGAAGAATGAGACATACATATATTATTACTTTTTACAAAACTAAAAGTTTACATACATTTCATTAATATTTGGTAGAATTGCCTTTAAACTGTCTATTTTGGGTCAAACGTTTTGGATTTCCTTCCACAAACTTCTCACAATAGTTGAATGAGTTTTGGTCGATTCCTCCAAACAGAACTGCTGTGACTGAGACACATTTGTAGGTCACCTTGGTGCACATGCCTTCTCAGCTCTGCCCATACGTTTAAACTGCAAATGTGTCTTTTTATGAAGTCTATGTGAACATGTGGTTCCCACTGTATGTATGTAACACCCTGGAGTATATAGACAGAAGTGAAGCTGTACACATCTTCACCAACAGCCTCTCCGATTACCACCAACAACTCACACACCACTCAGTTTTGGCAGGTCAGGCATGTACTTAGAACATAAAGCAAAAAAGTATTGGGGTCAGATTTGCCTTAAAACAATCCTTTTAACTCTGTGTTTCTCAAGAAACTTCCTACACTTTTTATGGTTGATTAAAATCATTGGCTGCACCCACTTTACACACAGGTATGCAATCTGACGAGTAAAACAAGGAAACGCTCTGCACCTTATGCCCAGGTGCTGTTTGATTTAATCCTGTAGAATGTGTCAGGCACTAGTAGAGGCTGAAACACACACATTAAACAACACAATGGGGACACAGGGGAGCAGTGAATAAAGCAAACAGCTTATGCAGCCAAGTATTCATGAACATGTTCTGAGTTTAAGGCCTTTAGTACATTACACTCATAATTGAGAGGAGGTGCTTCACACATCTTTTTCAAATAACAGGTGCGTTGGAGAGGTCTTGAGTAGTGCTCGTATAACTTAGGAATATCCCGCACACTGTAAATCCTGCAAAAAAAAATATTTATTAGCATAACTAGGCCTTATTCAGAGCCATCTTAAAAAGGAGTGGCCAATGACGGCAAAAAGACCGTGTCCACAATAAAAGGTACATGGACCATAAACATTTAACAGCCTGTCAAAGATCGATGCACAGTGCACATTATACACATTACATCAATATATGTACACATTATCTAAGTAAGATGTAGTACATGTGGGAAACATGACTGTGTATATTCTAGGGATGGGACAAATAACCGATTTGTATCGATACACTCATTTGCACACGAGAGATGCGAGTGCATCGGCAGAGAAGCCACAGATCGATGCAGTTCAGAGGATAAACACAAGATGCATCGGATATTACGCGCTCATATCGATTTAATCTAGATACGTTACGGCTGCAAAGCCCCTCTTGCCACTGCGCGCGTCATTTACACGTGTGTTTTACCGGTAAACTTCAGGCTGAGAGCGACAGAAACACCTCCGCGGCGGTGGAGTTGGGTTGGCCGCAGCGCTGTGTTGAATCAAGGACGTCTTGTGTGCAGAACGCGATGAAAAGTAGCAGACATCGCCATGATCTGACTGCCCACGTCATTGTGTCCACTTACAAGCGTAAAGAGTTAAAAAATCCACTTTACTGCACTGTATTTGAGTCAGGTGGGAGGACACGTGTGACTGCGCTGAGGCAAAAGAAGCCCCGCCCATTCATTAGCATAGAATAATAGCTTTTCTGTGTGTGTTATTAATGTGAAAATAATTCACACAATCGCCTTTTTAATTTTAACAAGACTGTTCATAGATTAATAATAATTGTCCCTCCAAAAATGTTGAAAAAACTAAAAACAATCTTAAGGTGGATAAACTCATAGAATATATAGGATACAAAACATTAAAAAAAGATATCAATTCAAGGCCTCAATAATTAATTAATTTATTTGAGCTGGTTCTATTGAATCATTGCATCAAGCATAGAGTGGATGGCGAAACATCGAGATGCATCGTGATAATTGTCCTAAATCGAATCGTATCGGGCTGGTGGTGGTCACAGATGTGTGGATCGAGATGCATCGTGATAATTGTCCTAAATCGAATCGCATCGCAGCTCTGGTGTCGCAAGATGTATCTTAAATGAATCGGATCGTGGCAGGTGTATCGAGATGCGAATCGTATCGGACAGAGGCCTAAGATTCCCATCCCTAGTATATTCATATCACTAGGTCAATCTCAGTCTGTCTAGTATGTATTCTATAGAAAGACATTAAGGTTGAATTCATTTGTGAGACCCTTGGAAGCCTGAGTCTGTTGGGCAAACATTCAGTAAGAAGAGTTTATCCTGGTCGAAAACAACGAGAGGCTTATCAAGAAGAGGATGGGAGAAGCGCTTCCTGGACCTCCTCAGAGTGAGATTAAAAACCAACGGAACAACAGGAGGCTTACTGGATTTTTGCCCTTAAGCCTTAAATAATGAATTCATCCTTAATACCTTTCTATAGAATACATATGGCACAGATGCTGATTAGGCCACTCATAATGTGCTTCTGA
Organism: Proterorhinus semilunaris; assembly: GCA_021464625.1. Classification (NCBI taxonomy): domain Eukaryota; kingdom Metazoa; phylum Chordata; class Actinopteri; order Gobiiformes; family Gobiidae; genus Proterorhinus; species Proterorhinus semilunaris. The sequence goes on along the minus strand of CM038345.1, from coordinate 39,821,088 downwards.
CTGAGGTGGACATAGTGGTAGGATGTAGGCTGTACCTTTTATTGTGGACACTCATTTTGGCGTCATCGGCTATTCCTTTTTAAAATGGCTTCTCATCATTTTATAGCCATTTGCCTGAAGAAGGCCTGGTTGTCGAAACGTTGTACTGCACTTGTAAATATATCTCACTTTTTGCAGAAGATTCCATTTTTAACTCCTAATTTGATGTAAGAACAGTTACTAAAAGATCATTGCTGTTTTAATCAAGGGTCTTTTCATTTATGAGTGTCCTGTCGATAAATGAATAGCATGAAAGGCCACTCACAGAGACATGAACACAAGTTATGTCTGTGTAAATAGCATGCGTGTCCTTTATGTCTTTACATAGAGTATACTGTCTAATGTAAAGCTGTTGAACTGTTTAGCTAATGACAACCGTTAATGTCCAGGATTAGATGATACAGAAACTTAGAGACTTATACTGACACTCATAAAGACAATTGGCCAAAGCTTAAGCCATGACTTAAATACATGCAAATCTCCACTATAGACAACATAAATGAAAATGATTACAGATCTGTGACTGAATCAAATAAGTGTCTCTTCATTCCAGTGTCAGTGGTTCTTCTGGGAGACAGTTGGAGTCTGAAGAGCTCTGTGGGAAACCTGTTACTAAACCAGCAGTTGTTTGATACAAAGGAGGAACCTGAAGGCCCCAGGACAAAAAAAAGTGAACAAGTCCAAAAGCAGACGATTTCAGTCACAATCACTCCAGACCTGCTGCGGCCGGACCTCAGTCAAGACAGACTGAACGAATTGATCGCAGAGACCACTCAAGCCTGTGCCCCTGGTCCTCATGTGTTCCTTCTGGTCCTCCAGCCTGAAGACTTCACTGAGCAACAAAAAAACAGACTACAGTCAGTTCTGAAGACCTTCAGTGAGCAGGCCTTCAACCATTCACTGGTGCTGATCTCCACACCACGAGCAGAAACACCAGGGTTTATTGAGAAGAATGACCTACATATTAGAGACATGATCATCAAATGTAGCTACAGATATCTGCATCAGAAGAACCCAGCGACAGAAGATCTTCTGACAGAATTCAACCAGATTGTAAAAGAAAACAATGGAGAGCGTGTTAGATGTTTGTCCACTCTGAACCTGATCCTGTGTGGGAGCAGAGGAGCAGAGAAGAGCTCAGTAGTTAAGTCCATTTTAGGTGGAGCAGAGCTCCCTACAGCTCCCAGCCCAGGGCAGTGTGTCAAACACCAGGGAGAGGTGTGTGGGCGCTGGGTGTCTCTGGTGGAGCTGCCGGCTCTGTCTGGAAAACCTCTGGAGGCAGTGATGCAGCAGTGTCTCAGCTGCATCTCCCTCTGTGGTCCTGAGGGCGTCCATGCCTTCATCCTGGTTCTACCGGTGGGTCCCCTCACCGACGAAGACAAGGCAGAGCTAAAGACCATCCAGGACACATTCAGCTCTGCAGTCAATCCCTTCACTATGATTCTGTTCACTGTGGACTCAGACCCCACTACAGCTGTGGTTATTGAAGAAGAGGTACAGAAGTTCTGTCAGGGCTTTGGAAGAGGATATCTGATATTCAACACCAGATACAGACAGCAGCAGGTCTCTGAGCTGATGAAGTCTGTAGAGACTTTAAGGGACAAGAACAAACCTCACAGCTACACGACAGAGACGCTTCAACAGGCTCAGATTGAAATTATCTTTGCTCTTCACCAAAAACTTCAGAAGAGAGGTAAGATTTTGACTCAAGTTTATGATTATGAAAATAATAAAATGTTTTTGACGAAAATCCACCATCATTGCTACTTTAAAATGGTATGATTATGCATGAAAATAGTAAAAGGAAAAATTCTCATCTCATGTTTTGCAGATGATCAAAGAAAAGATCTGAGAATAACTTTGATCGGTAAAACTGGGACTGGAAAGAGCTCTTCTGGAAACACCATCCTGGGAGGAGAACACTTTACTACCATGCTGAGTCAAAGTTCAGTCACTACAGAGTGTCAGAAAGCAGAGGCTGAGGTGGACGGGCGCCGTGTTGCTGTGGTGGACACTCCTGGTCTGTTTGACACAAACACATCTGTTGACGAGGGGAATGAGGAAAAACTGAAAAGCATCAGTCTTCTGGATCCTGGACCTCACGTCTTTCTGCTGGTTTTACAAATCGGACGATTAACCCCAGAAGAAAAACAAACAATAGAACTCATAAAAAGGGGATTCGGAAAAGATTTAGAAAAGTTTACAATCGTTCTGTTGACTCACGGAGACCAACTGGACAATCATAAAATGTCACTTGAAGATTATATTGAAAATGAATGTGATGAGTCTTTTAAAGGCTTAATTTCTGATTTTGGAAATCGGTATCATATGTTTAATAATAATAGAAGGGACGATCTCAGTCAGGTGAAAGAGCTGATGAAGAAGATTGATGACCTGGTGATGGAGAACGGAGGAATCTGTTACACCAGCGACTTGTTACTGGAGGCCGACGTGAGGAAAGACAGGAAAATTCAAAGTGTATTTTCAACACTAAAAGAGTTACTGTCAGTACTTGGTGAGTAAATTTACTGTCCCAACCCCGAAGCAGAGTCTGAGACCAGACTGGACAGTGTCAGTATTTGACAAAATCCAGTCTGGACGTCGTTAAATGCCCCTGTAAAAAAGTGATTATGACGTCTATTGTGTTTTTGTTTTTTTTCTTCTTGCTTTGTTTCGTGCAGATATTAAAGGCTCTATACAGGACTTACACGAGTAAGAATTAGGCCTGGTGTGTGTATTTGTACTATGATTTGTTGATGTATATCTATGGTAAACCCAAATAATGTGGCAAAAAGGGGTTTACCCTGTTCATCATGTTTTGACTCCAAAAGACACCTGAGACGATAAAAATACCTTTTAAGAATAACGTTTAAAAATAGGTATAGTGACTTCCTAACTAGTCATTGGTAAAGAAAACATATAATCTCATTTAGTGTATTTTTTGTCTGGTCAGGTTCAAGGGGAAAAGACAAACTATTCCTCCCGCTCCTTTGTGTCCTTTCCCAGTGATTGGTGTTGCACCCCTTTAATAGGCCCCTGTATTTAAAAAGTATTGATGTTATTACATTCTTCTGTCGCATTAGACTATATGGCCTGAGGGAAAGATCCCGTTTGTTGACGCAGATATGCTGAAGTCTTGATAAGCACTAGTTTTCACTGACAGGAGTGGAGCGGTTGTCTGACTGACCTAATATAACGGTCGTGGGTCAAATTCTGCTCTGGACAAACTGTCCATTACTGCACCAACTTAGCCTGTGTGCACAATGTGTGTGAGTGACTGGTGGTGCATGGAAGGCCCTATAGTTCACATTGAGCCTCAGATCTGCCAGGAAAATACTCATTCAGGAATATATTATAAGTGATATTTATAGTTATACTGCAGAATCAAAGCAGATATAGAATTGTCTATAAATAACTGGAAAATAACTAGCACAAAATAAAGTGTTACATGTTGTGTTTTTGAAAATATAGGCAGTATCTGTATATTGTGTATTTGATTGTTGCTGAAGTCACAGAGGGTTACAGAGCCTACTCAGGGTTTATACAGGCACAAGCAAATGTTATTCTAATAACCAGATACTGTATTTTAATGCCACAAATGCAAAAAAATAAAACATATGTGTGTCTGTCTTATTTCTACATTTTTGACTACGTCTGTGTGACGTACGTCTGTAAAACGAGCCTTAATGCATCACCAATTTCTTGCTTCCAAACCAAAAAATGCCTGGGCTGAATTATTGTCCCGCCCCTGTCAACAGGTTTATTAAGTCATTCCTGAACACAGGGCAAGAAGCTTCCCTGACAATCCAAACTATGTATAAGTACTTAATGGTAGTAGTTACAGTATATATAGTACATTAAACACAGTCGACCAAAGTGCTGTACACGAAATATACAAAACTGCCCATACAATGTTACTAAGGTAAAGACTCTTGTGTTGCTATGGAATCATCTTTGCTTTTACTCTGTTTTATTGTTTATAAAGTTTGTGGGCACATTCTTGAAAATAATTCATACTCACTTCTTTCTTCGTGTTTTTTGTTATGAAGAGCTGTTAAAACCAAGACATGTTTCTTGTTGCTTCAAAAAAGATGTTTAACATGAAATTGTAATAGACAAATGAAAATAAATAAATAAACTTGAATGTGTTTTAACCAATACCTTATGAATGATTTTTTTTATTTCTGGCGATTTGTCTTTGGTTAATAAAATCTTTCAAACGGTAAACAGTGAGTGTGTGTAAATGAGAGTTTAAATGAATTATTGAGCCTTAACAGTTTGATCTCCTGCTGTGACTGATGCACAAAATGAGCACAAGCAGGAAGCATCCAAAATAAAAACACATGAGCTCAGACTTCAAACCTGCAGAACAACTTACCTCTGCTTCAGGCAAAGTCAAACACATTCCACAGAAAAAAAAAACGATGGAAATCATTTCAGCTTTTATCTTTGTACTGAGTTGTAACTAAATAATTGTTTTAATCTTTTCTATCATTTCTACAGAATAAATATAAACACTAGAGAAAAGACAATGCCATGACACTGAACCTAAATCTATTCTAATATTTGTCTTCAAAGCTCATGACAACAGAAAGTACAAACTGCACTGATTCCCCGACACGTTTGTCAAATATATATTATTCAGCTGTAATAACTCTTATATTCTCTATGTGTGCAAACATTACCCAGACTGGATGAAATGTTGTTATTCACCTTTCAGCTCATCACTGTGTGTTCTTCTGTGCTCAGGGACAACATGTTTTAAAACTGGTTTAACTGATGGAGCTGTAAGAGCCAAGCCTCAAACAATCAGTCTTCATAAACCTTTTCCCTCAAACAATAACGTGAAGAATTCACTGTAGACATTTAAGGGAGACTGTCCATAACCTTCACATTATGATCAAACATCTTTAAAACATGGTGAGTGCCTTGTGTGTCCTGGGACTCCTGTGGTCTCTAGGGCAGGTGAGGGGAACGTCCGGCCTCAAGACCGTTTGACCACGCCCCCAAGGCATGTTTTCTATTTAATATATATATATATACATATATATATATATATATACAGTGCCTTGCGAAAGTATTCGGCCCCCTTGAACTTTTCGACCTTTTGCCACATTTCAGGCTTCAAACATAAAGATATAAAACTGTAATTTTTTGTGAAGAACCAGTGGGACACAATCATGAAGTGAAACGAAATTTATTGGATATTTCAAACATTTTTAACAGATAAAAAAATGAAAAATGTGGCGTGCAAAATTATTCAGCCCCCTTAAGTTAATACTCTGTAGCGCCACCTTGTGCTGCGATTACTGCTGTAAGTCTTGGGGTTTGTCTCTATCAGTTTTGCACATTGAGAGACTGAAATATTTGCAAATCAGCTGGAGCTCAGTGAAGTTGGATGGACAGCGTTTGTGAACAGCAGTTTTCAGTTCTTTCCACAGATTCTCCATTGGATTCAGGTCTGGACTTTGACTTGGCCATTCTAACACCTGGATATGTTTATTTGTGAACCACTCTATTGTAGATTTTGCTTTATGTTTTGGATCATTGTCTTGTTGGAAGACAAATCTCCGTCCCAGTCTCAGGTCTTTTGCAGACTCCATCAGGTTTTCTTCCAGAATGGTCCTGTATTTGGCTCCATCCATCTTCCCATCAATTTGAACCATCTTCCCTGTCCCTGCTGAAGAAAAGCAGGCCCAAACCCTGATGCTGCCACCACCATGTTTGACAGTGGGGATGGTGTGTTCAGGGGGATGAGCTGTGTTGCTTTTACGCCAAACATAACGTTTTGCATTGTTGCCAAAAAGTTCGATTTTGGTTTCATCTGACCAGAGCACCTTCTTCCACATGTTTGGTGCGTCTCCCAGGTGGCTTGTGGCAAACTTTAAACAACACTTTTTATTGATATCTTTAAGAAATGGCTTTCTTCTTGCCACTCTTCCATAAAGGCCAGAGTTGTGCAGTATACGACTGATTGTTGTCCTATGGACAGAGTCTCCCACCTCAGCTGTACATTTCTGCAGTTCATCCAGAGTGATCATGGGCCTCTTGGCAGCATCTCTGATCAGTTTTCTCCTTGTATGAGCTGAAAGTTTAGAGGGACGGCCGGGTCTTTGTAGATTTGCAGTGGTCTGATACTCCTTCCATTTCAATATTATCGCTTGCACAGTGCTCCTTGGGATGTTTAAAGCTTGGGAAATCTTTTTGTATCCAAATCCGGCTTTAAACTTCTCCACAACAGTATCTCGGACCTGCCTGGTGTGTTCCTTGTTCTTCATGATGCTCTCTGCGCTTTAAACTGACCTCTGAGACTATCACAGAGCAGGTGCATTTATACGGAGACTTGTTTACACACAGGTGGATTCTATTTATCATCATTAGTCATTTAGGTCAACATTGGATCATTCAGAGATCCTCACTGAACTTCTGGAGAGAGTTTGCTGCACTGAAAGTAAAGGAGCTGAATAATTTTGCACGCCCAATTTTTCAGTTGTTTATTTGTTAAAATGTTTGAAATATCCAATAAATTTCGTTTTACTTCATGATTGTGTCCCACTTGTTGTTGGTTCTTCACAAAAAATTACAGTTTTATATCTTTATGTTTGAAGCCTGAAATGTGGCAAAAGGTCGAAAAGTTCAAGGGGGCCGAATACTTTCGCAAGGCACTGTATATATATATATATATATATATATATATATATATATATATATATATATATATATATGTATGTGTGCTGCATCATGGCGACTGTTAAGATCTAGAAAGGAGGATCTTATTCCAGGAAAATTGGACAAATGAGTTCTTTTGTGGATGTGAACGGCCAATGTGGCCAGTCTGTGGAGAGGGGCTGCAGTAGCATCATCATCATCATCATCATCATCATCATCATCATCATCATCATCATCACTGCAGTGACATCAGACAAAGATAAACAAGATACTCCATGGTTCAAAATGACTCATGAGAAGGTCTTTTATCACTGTGATAGACTCTGTGCAGTATGACTAGAACACACACGTATCAAGTTAATCACAAGAAAACAAGGCAGTCAAAATAATCATGTCCTCACAGGTTTGTCTTTTCTGTTGGATCCAGAATGTGGAAAAGATGCACAAGTCAATGAGAATAATTCGTTTTCTTCATCACAAAACACTTGAATGACTTTCTTTGGTCATTTTTATTTCTATCATTTCCATAGAATTTTACTGAAGCAAGAAAAACAACAATGTCTCTATGGAGAAAACCACGGCCTCGTGTTTCCAATCCGGTGCAAGTTCTGTTTTTTTTAGATAAACATACTATATTCTTTTTGTAGCTGTTGTGTTGCATTGTGAGCCTAAGTCACTGCTAATGTGTAGTTTTCTTCTAACCTCATGTCAATAGAAGGTCATTGTAAAACATATTGAACTCTAACACATGTCATGTTGTGTTATGTTGTGTTATGTTGTGTGATGTTGTGTTATGTTGTGTGATGTTGTGTTCTGTTGTGTTATGTTGTGTTATGTTGTGTGATGTTCTGTTGTGTTATGTTGTGTTGTGTGATGTTGTGTTATGTTGTGTTCTGTTGTGTTATGTTGTGTGATGTTGTGTTGTGTGATGTTGTGTTATGTTGTGTTGTGTTATGTTGTGTGATGTTGTGTTATGTTGTCTTCTGTTGTGTTATGTTGTGTTATGTTGTGTATGTGTGCACACATGAGGCTGAATGTAACCTTTAGTCTTATCAGTGTGATCTCCGTCTCTACATGAACAGGTTTACAAACGGGTTTAACTGATCAAACTGTGAGAGACAAGACTCTAGACTTGGCAAAAACAAATGAACCGTCTTCCCTGCAGGAGATTGTGTAACGTTTGACACAAACACACAAATGAACCGTCTTCACTGCAGGAGATTGTGTTACGTTTGACACAAACACACAAATCCTAAATGTGAAGCACTGTGAGTGAATAATGGCGGTGGAAACAGAACAATCCATATTACTCTTCACATGTGAATGATTACATGAGCCGTGCTTCTATATGCTAACTAACTATAATAGTAGAGCGGTTAAGCTCCATAAAAATGCACAATTGTGCGTTTTTATGAAGAAAGCATGAAAGTTGTATCACAGTTAGCCCATACCATAAGGTTTATTTTTAGATGTGGAGGTAAGCTGTATTTGACCTTTGAGGTCCGTGAGAGGTCATTGACCTCAAAATGCCAAAATGCTGATTTTTTATGCCTGTATCTAACAAAATCATATTCAAAGTTTGTAAAATTGTGTATTTCTATGCATTTAAACTTTCTAACACATGTGGCTATATTATTTTGCATTGTCCTGTATCAAAAATATGCTGTGCCACATGGTGAGTGTTTAATTTGCCCATGTTGCTATGGAAACGTGTACATGAGTAAACCACATGGCTGCAAATGGGATGGTCCAAAACACATGTGTAGCAGTTGTTCAGGTAATTACAAGGGTATTATTTATATATATATATATATATATATATATATATATATATATATATATATATATATATATATATATATAGTACAAAACATTTTTACTGCTTTCATTGCTTTTTTTCCAAAAATCTCTCTGGAGAAATATAATCCCACTGATCAAAATTTGCATAATTGCTTACTATAAATGACAGGCAAAAACATTTAAATGTACAGTACAAGGAGCCCGCCCCCATATGCTAGCGAGCTTCAAGGGGGACAAGCTAATGGTATGTGTTATTAAATTAGTGATGCACCGATCCAGATTTTTGCTTAAATGCATTATAAATATGTTATATCAGTGATTCTGTAACAGTATTTCTCAAACTAAAATGCAAACACTAGTAGCCAAAATTAACCTATTTCACTACTTTAGGAACGACTCAGTCATAGTTTCTGTCGCTACCTTGACTGATTGAAGCTAGCATTATCTAGCCTGGTGGGACCAGAATGATTCCCCTCTGTATTTTTTATCCAGCGGGGGATCAGTCTGGTCACCCCGTCCTCGTTCACGGCTTCCGCAAAATCCATCCGTTCACGTGCAATCAGATTTGTTTATTTGCCGTGACGTGTTGTTAGCGAGCAACGTCACTCACGGGACGCGGAAGTCTCCTCAATAACAATCTACGAACGATGCACGAAAGAGAGAAAGCGAGTCTCCAGTCGGCGGTAAATGACCAAAAAACACATCGACAGTCGGTGAGTTTCGTTATTCATAATCCTGCGCAAATATTAACGCAAAACCGCTAAAAACACCACATCAACAGCAGACGCCCGCCCTTCGCTGATTGGTTTACTCCGCTTCCTGTTTGCTTGCGTATCTACCGCTGTGGGAAATGGATTCGACGCAGGGGTGACCAGACTCACTCGCTGGTACAGCGGTGAGTCTGGATTTTTCCAGGCTAAGCATTATCATGCTGCTGCTTACTGCAGTATTTTTGCACGGTGATCTATAGTGCTATTACACAGTGTAAAACTAATTACATGATATTCAGTATCGGTATTGGTAGCCGATGCAGGCTTTTTGAGAGTATCGGATCGAATCGGATTTGATGACTAGATGGGTCCGATGCAAAAGACGGCTGTGAATCTGCGGTCCTGGGTGATGGTGATGGTGTGGAATCCACCTTGTGGACACATGGTGCTCAGTGGCACAAGAAATGTCGCCTTAAGTTCAACTTGAAAATGTATAACCAGCAAAGCCGAGCAGAATCATCAACAGAGCAGCAAATTAGTACTTCTTCAGTTGTCTACACACGATCTGCATACAGGCATCCAAAGTCCACAGAGCCTACTTCTCTCTTCTGTGAACAGCCTGCTGGTTCTGAAAGCTTACATGAAGCAGCAACCAAACAGTTAGACAACAGAGCCAGGCAAGCTTCACCTGAGAAGAAGAAGAAGATCTTTATTTATATAGCGCCTTTCACAGACATGGTCACAAAGCGCTTTACATGAGAGCATTTTACATTCACTCCATACTCAGTGATGGTAAACTACATTAGTAGCTTCAGTTTCCCCTGGGAGAGACTGAATAATGACATGAACCTGTTAGGTGTAGTCCCCTCAGACCAGCAGGGGGCAGCAGAGAGCTCCATGTCAGACCTCTGCCAGGTCAACTCAAAGACAGAATATTATACAAGTACACACATAATACAAGTCATGTGTCTTTATTGATGAACAGTGAGAAAAACAGTGAATATGTTGTGTTGTGTTGTGTTGTGTTGTGTTGTGTGATGTTGTGTTGTGTAGAATCCTAAACAAATGCAGATGTTTGGAGCCGGTCTATGGTTAACCTCTGACCCCCACCTTAACCGAGCATTGTCTCCAGTTCAGCTTTACCCAAATCTAAAAGCTTCTTGACTGGAGCATAAAGGCCAGTGTAATGCCTTATTTGAAAGCTAAGACCGACAAAACTGATCTTTTTGTCGTCGCTTTTTTCATCCTCGTTTACGACTCATTTCCGTCGCTATTTCAACACTTTTTTCCAAGAAGCTTTTAGATTTGGGTAAAGCCAAACTGGAGAAAATGTGCTGGGTTCAGATGGGGGTTAAGAGGTTAATACTGGATCTGTCTCATGTTCATTCACAAAAAGTCAACTGTTGTCAGAAGAGACAAAACAGCCACAAGAAACCATTCAGTCCAAAAAACAACAATAAGGTTTTTTCTTTTTCATTTATTTATGTATTTATTTATTTATATCAAAGTAACAATAAAAACAACTCCCCACAACAAAACCTCCAACCTGACACACAAAACCTGAAGGATATGATAATCATCTAGACCATAGAATGTCAGTGGCTCACGTTTGATAAAGAGTGGGTGTGATGGATCTCCATGTCTAATATTATATTTAGTTTTTAAGTGTAAACAATAAGATGAAACATAATTATGGGGATTTTCAGTTTTCCTTCAAATATCAAAGTGTAGAATGCCACGAACACGAGCGATGACAACGTGCAAATATAAATATCAGAAGCTTCAAACATAGCAAACACTGGACACACAGCGCCACACAGTGGTTAAATATGATATGGCAACAGCAGTCCCCTCTGTAACCTGTTTTCTTATTATGAAGTGTGTGATATATTTTGGATTTGACTCATGTGAAGTCACAGAGGGTTACAGAGCTGCTCAGGGTTTATACAGACACAAGCAAATGTTATTCTAATGACCAGAGACTGGATTTTAATGCCACACATGCAAAAAAAATAAAAAAACATTTACCAGATTTTTATTTTGAAATAAGAAACAATGGAAAAGGAAGCCACTAAATGAATATTAGTTTTGCTCAAACTCATTCTATACGTTTCTAATATTTAAATATGAATAATAATGCGTTGGTTTTATATAGCGCTTCACTGGACACTTCATTGACTCTATATTTAATCCCAATCCTTCACCGGCACGTTTTACAACTTGTAGAGTCACTTTTCAGGGTCAGTCACAGAAATGCTGGAAACAGAGTTCATGGAACTGATACAAATGTTTTTGTGATTCCATGTCAAGTGTTTTTCCAACAAATGTCTGAGTTTACAATAAAGACAGAACGAATCTGCTCCACTACTGGAAAACCAATCAAGTAATAATGCGTTTAACCTCTGACCCCCGCTTTATTAACCCACTTTGCTCCACTTTGGCTTTACCCAAATCTAAAAGCTTCTCCACAGGAGCTTACAGTATCAGCCAGAGTAACGCCCTGTTTGAAAGCTAAGACCTACAAACCTGATGACACTTTTGTTGCATTGTCGCCGCGTTTTGGTCACATTTTTGTCTCTTTTTTCCTTGTTTTTGTTGTTTTTTTGTCTTGGTTTTGTTGCTTTCCTTGCTCCTGATGCTCTTTCTTGTTGTGTTTCCGTTTCACCTTTTTATTATGTTTTTGTGGCTCTTTTTTTGTTGCTTTTTTATAATTTCTTCATCGCTTTTTTGTTGTGTTTTCTCGTGTCTTTTTAACGCTCTTTTGTCTCTTCATGCATGCCCTTACAGCCTTATATGTGTTATGTTGCAAGATTGCAACGAGAAAAAATTCTAGTTTGTGAACCTGTTCTCAAACAATGGCAATAAAAACTGTTTTCATCCTCGTGTTCGTTGCTATATTGACACTTTTTCTAAGAAGCCTTCAGATTTGGGTAAAGCCGAAGTGGAGAAAATGTGCTCCGTTAAGGCGGGGGTTAAGAGGTTAAAACGACCTCAAATAAGCCAACAGTGAATGTACCTGTTGCACAGCTCCATCTAGTGGCCAGTGTTGGTTTTGCCAAACTGAAGAAAATGTGCTCGGTTCACATTATGTTATAATAATAATAATAATAATAATAATAATAATAATAATCATAATCATAATCATAATCATAATAATAATAATCATAATCATAATACATTTTATCTGTGGGCGCCTTTCAAAATTCCCACGGTTACCTTACAGCCATCTTAAAAACACAGTATAAAACGCACATAAAAAAAGACAATATAATATAAGAGTTAAAGTATTGAATTAATTAATTAAGTCTAAATGTTAAAATCAATGCGTCTCTGCGCATGTGTGTCTGTTTTATTTATATTTTTGACTACGTCTGCGTGACGTCCGTCTGCTGTAAAACGAGCCTAAATGTATCACCAATTCAAAAAAAAACAAAAAAAAAAACTACTACGCTACTTTCACTTTCGCCGTGACGCAGTTGGAAGTCCTGCTCTCCTAAAGTAAGAACCAAATGAAACATCTGCCTTTGTGTGTTGTCTGTTCTGAAACAATGGCGATAATGTGCCCGGTTGGCTTTATTTTGATGTTTTTTTCCTGTTTTTTTGTCTGACATTTGATCCGTGATTTGACGACGCAAATGTGTTCCTGTTAAACATGGCGCTTTCCTGTAAACGCAGGCTTTGTGTTTCTCCGCTCAGGTGTTTTTATCCAAATAACAAGTTACAGCAGAAAAGTATTACACACCTAACTCTGACCCTTCTCCGGACTCTGTGCGACTCGGTTCAGGCGGGGGTTAAGAGGTTAAAATGCGTATAAGCCTATACTAGAAGTGGGTAAGTAGCCAGTGATATTTATTAAAGAGATGTATGTACTCAAGTATTAGTGAAGTCATTACCCAAGTAAAGAGTAAAGCAGTTACTTTTCTAATGAATAGTAAAAGCCTGATGTTATGTTTAATACTAAACAAAAAATGACAGTATTGATACTTCAAAATAAAATTACTCAAGTAGAAGTCAAAATCAGGCTAGTGTGTCATAAAGCTCGTCTTAAAAGTGCAATTAAACCTCGAGTAACAGAGTACTACCTGCCGCCGCTGCTTAGCAGTACTAAGTAACTCTTGCCCCTAGAGGCCATAAAGCACAACTGCAGGTGTCATAGCAAGTTACGATTTTCTATCTTATTAAATGTCTTGGAGAGTAAATATTACGCTGACAGAAAAGGCGAAGGGAGAGAGGGATATTGTACTTCCAGTTATACAATGGAAATATTTTTTTTTCACTCAAACCTGGCTGTAAATACTGTTTAAAGTGGCGCTAGCCGCAGTTAGCTTTGCGCGTTAGCCCGTTAGCTTCTTCGTGATTCTATTAGTGTGTATTGCTGCTCCGACCCGGTGGCAGTCAAGTTGCAAGCATGGTTTTCTGGCCAGAGACACCAGGGGGAGATTAAAGACCCCCCATCAGCCCATTAACACTTGTATTACCCCCCAGAGGGACGACGGGAAGGATTTATTAAGGTAAACAAGTTACTTAGTACTGCTTTAAGGCAAGGCTAGGCAACTTTATTTATACTGCGCATTTCGTACACAAGGCAACTCAATGCGCCTTGTGTAATTAAACCTCGAGTAACAGAGTACTACCTGCCGCTGCTTTGTACTGGAATACTGATGGTAACTGAGTAATATTAGGAGGTAACTTTTGTATAAATACCAAAAATACAGTAAAAATACTTAGCCTGTCACAAACTCAACTTAAACGGGACTGTTTTGTCATATTCCAGAGTTCATTTTCTTGTGTTTTCTTTATTTTACAGCTTTCCTTCAAATGCTTTTTGGTCACAGTTCTAAAATACAATGGCCAGCCCTGGTAAGTCCATGTCCACAGATAAGCCTCCTCTGCTCCATCTGACCCTCTCCTCTGCATCCTCTGCTCCATCTGACCCTCTCATCTGCATCCTCTGCTCCATCTGACCCTCTCATCTGCACACAATTTTCATATTTTTGATGAGGCAAAGTTTACATTAAACTGATTTGTACTTTCTACTTATACTTATTTACGTACTGTAAGACTGAGCAACTAATACTTTTATTGGGGTTATATTTAGACCACAATTGTCTTTTCCTCAACTCATGAAATCAAGTACTTTGACCACCTCTGGAGATGAGCATTACGTTTTACATTTGTGGAGCCTAGAACTGACTAAACCCAGGTCTGACCCCAGGTTTTTCACTAACACGTTTTGTTTCTCATTCAACAGTGGCCGAGTTGAAAGTGAAGCCCCTGAAACGCAGTGCTAGCTATGAGTTTCTGCCTCCTAACTGTAAGTTAAAGCTCATAAGAACTCAACAAATACAGTACACTGAAGAAATGGTTCAGTTCTGTGTCATTGTCATTTATATACTATGGGCTTCAACATTGTTTTACGTCAATATTGTCATTATTAGATATATTTCATGTAAATGCTCCCAATGGCCCTCCTTTATCAACATTGCGTAAATTGTGTATGTGTAGATGTATTTCCGATATACACCAGAGTGCGCGTGACATTTATGAACCTGTGCTTCCGCTCAGATCTGATCGTACGCAAGCGCAGCTGATGGTAAACGCCACGGAGAAATCCCAGCGTCATTTGAATTAAACGCCAAAAAATATTCACGTATGAGGAGGCCTCACCCGTGGGGTTTTACGCACGCACAAAACACGGCAAAAAAATAACATTTCTCCAACCAGGAAATGATAAATAGTTTAACATAACAAATATGATATTTTTGCGCATGAGGAAGATAAAAAAAATCTGTCAGTAACGTTAACCTTATAGCCAATCCAAGATCACAGTTACTAAATAAAACAAGAGGGGAAAAAAAGAAATAGGCTAATAATAAAAAGTGACCTTTAATAAATAAGCTGTAGGTCTAAATAGCCTATATATAAAAAATGTATAAAATTCGACCACATTAAAAAAGCGTGGCTATAACGCTGCAGTCAGAGCAGACTCTGGACCAGGATCTGAACCAGTGAAAAGCAGCTCAGCTCAGTGGACTCAGCGCTGGAGCCGGGGCAGGACTACAGGTCTTTCAGCCTGAGCAGAGCTTTCCTCCGGGAGGAAACAGGTGCGCGGAGAGCTGACAGCCGACCAGAACCTAACGAACCCGTCCGGACCGAAGACAGCCCTTTATTCCCCTGAGAGAGGAGAGGGCCCGGTCAGCAGACCCTGTGCGCCGCTCAAACCCGGACTTTACGAACCCGTCCGGACCGACGAAAGCTGTGGAGCTGTCGAAGGATTTGTTCGACGCCCGGGATACTCGCGAGCACGGAATACGGTCCACAAACTCAAACCAACCAGAACACGGAGCATGGCCTCGCGCAGACCCAGGTGAGGCCCGGTGTCCCGGGACACGGCAGCGGCCGCGGGTGTGAGGCGGGGAATCCACACAACGTTTGCGCAGCAGCGGCATTTTGTTAAAAACATAAATACAAAAAACACCATAAGCGTCTCTGTGGCTGCAGTCCAGGTTCTAGCGTCTCTGGTCCAGGTTCTAGAGTCTCTGGTCCAGGTTCTAGAGTCTCTGGTCCGGGTTCTAGAGTCTCTGGTCCAGGTTCTAGAGTCTCTGGTCCAGGTTCTAGAGTCTCTGGTCCAGGTTCTAGTGTCTCTGGTCCAGGTTCTAGAGTCTCTGGTCCAGGTTCTAGGGTCTCTGGTCCGGGTTGAGCCTCTGGGCCCGGCCCGTGGCCTGGAGGAGCATGATGTCGATGCAACATTGACTCAAGTCTGTCCATAAACATTAACGCTGTACCTTGTTTCATGTTTAAATCACTAATGAGGATCATATGTGATTCATGCTGTTAAAAACTGTTTTCCTGCTGTTTAGTGTTTAGTTAAATTGGTGTCTCATGTTCCACCTCCTGACTTGGTGTAGGATCTGAGCCACCGTACTCCAGGTGTACGGTGCGCTCAGATTGATACATGCCAAAACAGGCGGTGATTTTTCGTACACCCCACATGCGCTCTGATTTCACCGTACGTAAGTTTGATAAATGAGGGCCACTGCCTCAAAGAAAAAGAAAAACGAAAATTATTAATAGGGCAGGGGGAATTTTATATGACAATATAAGAGGAAATATAATGATAACGATATGTACGTATTCAGCAATATGACGGTCTAAATATGGGGCCAAATGACTTTAAATCTATTTCATTCGGTCTTATTTTACACAATCTTTCCTCTGAATCTGCCCGGTATAGAAGCATCAAAAAAGTCAGGAGTCCGGGCTAAAGTTTAGTCTTCAGAGTGGTCTGGAGCCTGTGTCTCCTCTTCAGCTCAGTGCGAGGAGCAGCTACAGGCGGAGCTGACACAGGCGGCCCGTTTTTAAAGTGTACACTGTCATGTTGCATTATCTGCAAAACCAGCTGTAGTGGCATGCAGATTATATCCCATCTACAGCGGTATTACAATTTACACCAGTGTCCATAAAGTACACCAGTATAATCCTGAAATGGCCCAGCCTGAATTATCAACAACTGCCACCCACATTTGAGTTCAGAGTGTTTGGCAGAGGCAGGGGAGTATTGTTCTCCAGGTTAATTATTAGCGTTTACTCACAGCACAGACACAAACCCTACCATAAAACACATTGGGCAATCTGTTGGTTTATTGGTGTCCCGATCAAAAGTATTGTATGCGTAGCAGCTCACCAAAATGTTGCATTTAAGAAGGTTCTTGGCAAAACGGATGCAAGAAAAAGAAAATCTGGTGATTTACACTCAACAAAAATATAAACGCAACACCTTTGTTTCTGCTCCCATTTTTCATGAGATGGACTTAAAGATCTAAAATTCATTCCAGATACACAATATTACCATTTCTCTCAAACATTGTTCACAAATCAGTCCACCAGTGGGAACTGGTACACGCTGTCGTATTCTGCTGCTGCTTGACCGGCGAATACGACAGCGTGTACCAGTTCCCACTAATATCCAGCAACTTCACACAGCCATTGAAGAGGAGTGGACCAACATTCCACAGGCCACGATTGACAATCTGATAAACTCTATGCGAAGAAGATGTGTTGCACTGCATGAGGCAAATGGTGGTCACACCAGATACTGACTGGTTCTGAGCCCCCAGACCCCCAATAAAGCAAAAAACTGCACATTTCAGGGTGGCCTTTTATTGTGGGCAGTATAAGGTACACCTGTGCACTAATCATGATGTCAGATCAGCATCTTGATGTGGCACACCTGTGAGGTGGGATGGATTATCTCAGCAAAGCAGAAGTGCTCACTATCACACATTTGGACTGATTTGTGAACAATGTTTGAGAGAAATGGTAATATTGTGTATCTGGAATGAATTTTAGATCTTTAAGTCCATCTCATGAAAAATGGAGCAGAAACAAAGGTGTTGCGTTTATATTTTTGTTGAGTATATTATGTTGACCTGGCATTTGACAATATAGTAAATGTGTGATTTGGGTACATATTACATATGTATGACTTTATGTGCTTTACAGTTTCAGGGCTGAAGGTGGTTCTTCTGGGGAACAGCTGGAGTCAGAGGTGCTCTGTGGGAAACCTCCTTTTAGGAAAGACAGAATTCCCCAAAGATTCAGCACAATGTGTCAAAGTCAGCGGCTCATTCAGGGAAAAAATCCTCACAGTCATAATCACTCCAGACCTGCTGCAGCCGGACCTCACTGAGGACAGACTGACTGAGATAATCACAGAGACAACAGCAGCCTCTGCCCCTGGTCCTCATGTGTTCCTGCTGGTCCTACAGCCTGAAGACTTCACTGAGCAACAAAAAAACAGATTACAGTCAGTCCTGGAGAGCTTCAGTGAGCAGGCCTTCAACCGTTCACTGGTGCTGATCTCCACACCACGAGCAGAAACACCAGGGTTCATGGAGAAATACATGAACGACCCACAGATAAGAGACATGATCATCAAATGTAAGTACAGATATCTGCACCTGAAGAACCTGGAGTTAAAAGAACTTCTAACACGAGTCGGACAAATTGTTAAAGAGAACAATGAAGAGCACAGAAGCCCTGAAGAGAATCAAGAGGAGGACACAGGTCTAACTATGACCGTAAGTGCAAAGAAAAACCTGGTCCTGTGTGGGAGCAGAGGAGCAGAGAAGAGCTCATTAATTCAGTCCATTCGAGAGGTGTGTGGGCGCTGGGTGTCTCTGGTGGAGCTGCCGGCTCTGTCTGGAAAACCTCTGGAGGAAGTGATGCAGCAGTGCCTCAGCTGCATCTCCCTCTGTGGTCCTGAGGGCGTCCATGCCTTCATCCTGGTTCTACCGGTGGGTCCCCTCACCGACGAAGACCAGGCAGAGCGAGAAATGATCCTGGACACGTTCGGCGCTCGGGTCAGAGGCTTCACTGTGGGGCTGTTCACTGTGGACTCAGACTCAGACTCAACTGTGAACATCTCCAAAGAAACCAGTGTGAACGTGCAGGAGCTGTGTGAGAGCTGTGGAGGAGGATCCCTGTATCTGAACACCAGGGACAAGCAGCAGGTCCAGGAGCTTTTAAAGGCAGTGGAGACTCTGACAGAGGGGGGCGCCAGAGCTTTCACCAAAGACATGTTTATGGAAGCTCAGATAGAGAAGGTTGTTAAAGACAAAGAAACTCCAGAGAAGAGTTTGAGTCCCATGGGTCTGAGGATCGTCCTGATCGGGAAAAGCGGCAGTGGGAAAAGTGCCACCGCCAACACCATTTTACGAACGAAACGTTTCAAACCAAAACCTGCTCCTAAAAAAGCAAACCCGAGCTGTGAGAAAGTGTGTGGGACAGTAGAAGGACGCCATGTGGCTGTTGTGAACACGCCTCCTTTGTTGGACAAGAGTTTTAACATTGAGGAACTTTCCAAATGCTTCTCTCTGCTCGCTCCCGGGCCTCACGCCTTTTTACTGCTGCTGCCCATCGGGAACATCAACAAAGAAGACAAAGACTCCCTGGAACTCATCAAACAGATGTTCGGCAGAAAGGCTGCGGATTTGGTCATGGTGGTTTTCACCAAAGGCGACCAACTGGAGGGTCAGCCGTTTGAGAACTACCTTAAGGAGTGCGACAGCTTTATTAAGGACACGTTAAAGGAATGTCAGGGCAGGTGCCACGTCTTTAACAACAAAGATGACACAAATCATACGCAAGTTCTGGAGCTACTGAGCAAGATCGACAAAATGGTGCAGACAAATTGTGGAATCACGAGAGAAATGTGTGAAATGGAAAGAAAGGAGGAGAAGACGAAGCTGCAGCATGAAAGGACGGTCATGGAGCTGAAGGATCAGATCAGCGAGTGCAATAAAAAGCTCAAAGTGAGAGACCGGCAGCTGAAGGAAAAAGACGAGCACATCAACCAGGAACGGCAGGAGCGGAGGAGAGAGCAGGAGGAGGGGGCGAAGAGGCGCAGGCGACAGGAGGAGGCGTCGCGACAGGAGGGGAAGAGGAAACTGGAGGAGGTGGAGAGGAGGGTCCGCCAGGAGGCCGAGGAGCGACGGCGAGCGGAGAAACAACTGGAGCAGCTGCGGAAAGAAACGGAGCGTAAACGGCAGGACTGGGACAGAGAGAAGCAGGATATCCTGGAACGTCACAATCATGAGCTCAAGCAGAGCCTGGAGGAGACGTCGGGGAGCTACAAGCAGCTGCAGGAGGAGTACCTCCACAAACGCAAGAAGTGGACGTCTATTCTGTTCGTGTCACTGATGTTTACTTTGTTTTTGGGCTACCATTTGCTAATGAGCCACAGATAAAGACCATGGCCTCATTCACGACACGAACAAACTGTAAATGTTTCACAAAATCTCCAGTTCTGTTCTCCATCTCGCTCCTGATGGAACCCAAAGATGTGTAGTCATATATATTTGTACATATGAAATCTCATAGTAAATAATCCAATATCTTTTGATAAAAAAGTGCACCATCTTGATTAATTCCAGGTAACATGTAAATATACAGTGAGGAAAATAAGTATTTGAACACCCTGCTATTTTGCAAGTTCTCCCACTTAGAAATCATGGAGGGGTCTGAAATTGTCATCGTAGGTGCATGTCCACTGTGAGAGACATAATCTAAAAAAAAAAATCCAGAAATCACAATGTATGATTTTGTAACTATTTATTTGTATGATACAGCTGCAAATAAGTATTTGAACGCCTGAGAAAATCAATGTTAATATTTGGTACAGTAGCCTTTGTTTGCAATTACAGAGGTCAAACGTTTCCTGTAGTTTTTCACCAGGTTTGCACACACTGCAGGAGGGATTTTGGCCCACTCCTCCACACTGATCTCTGGAGACTGGCTAGGCCACGCCAGAACCTTGATATGCTTCTTACAGAGCCACTCCTTGGTTATCCTGGCTGTGTGCTTCGGGTCATTGTCATGTTGGAAGACCCAGCCTCGACCCATCTTCAATGCTCTAACTGAGGGAAGGAGGTTGTTCCCCAAAATCTCGCAATACATGGCCCCGGTCATCCTCTCCTTAATACAGTGCAGTCGCCCTGTCCCATGTGCAGAAAAACACCCCCAAAGCATGATGCTACCACCCCCATGCTTCACAGTAGGGATGGTGTTCTTGGGATGGTACTCATCATTCTTTTTTTTAGATTATGTCTCTCACAGTGGACATGCACCTACGATGACAATTTCAGACCCCTCCATGATTTCTAAGTGGGAGAACTTGCAAAATAACAGGGTGTTCAAATACTTATTTTCCTCACTGTAATATATTCAGAAATAAGTTGGTAATATCACTTGATAAAACGATGCATTTGCAATGAATGCCACTGCTTTTAAATTGGACTAAATGCTGCTTTGACGTTATTTGATATAGACAAACTAAACATCGGCCTCGATCTCACAAACCAGTGGGACGCTCTCCTTGATGGGCCACGCGGGCGTCACGCAGATCCCACTGATACCACCAGCTCGTCTGCATGGAGATGTCGACTAAAGTCAGTAGAATTTGAGATTTAAACAGGTTAGGTCCTAAACCAAATCGATTCTTTGATTACCCACTGCAAAAATAGCCTTTTCTGTGTTGAGCTGGTCATTAGGAGCATGTTTTGTACTGATGGCAACAGTATAGTCCAAAATGTTACGCAGTGTGCCTTTAAGTACGGATTAGATTTTTTTTTGAAGATGTTCATGAATGAGGCCCAATGTTGGCACACAAAATGGACAGTGTCGAGAGTAGAGGTGGGCGATATATCTTCTAGACTCTACAAGATAATATCGTCAATATTAATCTCAATGCAAATTTACAAAATCAAGAAACCAACAAAACATTTGCAGAAACAATAAAAATCAAAAATCTTTTATGTGTTCACATAGTTTATTCAGATCAATCACCCTTTTGAACGAAGAAGAAATCTAAATTAAGATGATGATGGTTTGCAAAAATCTCTCTTTATTATCGTTCTGGAGAAAGCTCTCCATAATACTGAGATATACTTTGTGTATACATTAGCCTATCAACACAATTGATACCACGCTATATCAATATAGCTGTCACCAGCAGGAACATTCTTCATTCAATCTTGGTCCGGGACTTCATTTTGAGATGGTTGTTGGCTGTCACTGATACTTCTCATTCATGTGTTTTTATTTTTATAATCCTGAGCAGTTTTCCTCTCACTGAGGATTTGCTTCACATTTCTGAACTAGAATAAATGAGCTCAGTCAGTGAGTTTGCTTTTTTCAGGCTCACTGCTGTAATGCTGTCTCACCACCAGAGGGCGCCTATACAATGTGTCCTACAGCACTGTGTGATAAAGTATTGGGGAAATACTTTGTACTGTATTGTATTTAGCTACTGAATACGGAAATGTATTTTGTAATGTATTCCGTTTCTTTGTCTAATCAGTATTCTGAATACTCGGAATACTTTTAAAATACTTTCACATTGATTGTCATTATACTTGTATATAAATATGTGTATAATTACAGAATTGAAGACTACACTTGTTATAAACTCACTTACCATTAATGAGGAACTCTAACTCTCTTGGTCACAGCATCATTTGAGTTCAGTTTGGTTTTGTTATATTTTTGATATTTTATATGTCACCTTTTTGTTGCGTTTTCATCGTTTTTTGTTGCTTTTTTGTCATGTTTTTGACACTTTTTGTCACTTATTGTCGCTCTTTTGTCACTTTCTTATTATGCTTATTATGTTGCTTTTCTGGCATGTTTGTGTCACTCTTGTTGCCGCTTTGTTGTTTTGTAACTTTTTTGTCGCATATTTGTGGCTTTTTTGTCGTATTTTTGTTGCGTTTTCATCCTCGGTTTTGTCACTATTTTGACACTTTTTTCAAGAAGCGTTGGGTAATGTTGAACTGGAGAAAATGTGCTCGGTTCAGGTGGGGGTTAAGAGGTTAACATTGTTCTGTTATAAAACACATGCCTAGGAGCAGGTTCTTTGAAGTGGAAGGCCTTGGGCTAGTCCAGTTGACTTAAGTTTGTTTTTTGCTATTTTTATATGAATACTTAGTTTTTATTTTACTTCATACAATATCTGTAACTCAGACTGCTCATTGTATATAGTTTGTTTTTGTTGTTATACGTGGTTTTTAACATGGAAAAATGTTAATAAAATATATTAATACAAAAAAATAAAACACATGCCTGTAATACAAGTTCACAATCCTTCCACTGTTGCATACTTAAACATATATTTTAAACTCACACTGGAGTGCAACAGTGCAGCACTTTGATTCAATTCAATTCAAGTAAATGAAGAATACTTGCCTTAAATGGAGCAGACGGACTGCTGTTCATTCAGTTTCAAAATGACTCATTGTAATGATGCATTTGATTAAAGCTGAACATTTCACTGTTATGTGATTCTATTCATTGTAGAGTGGTCTTTGTGAAATAAATCACCTCTTCACGCAGGGCCAGGCCCCCAGGCTACATGTGCGCTGAGATTCGAAAATAATAACAAGTGATCAATCTACAGTATAAAGTGAATCCACTGAAGAGCAACTTATTCTTTTCCACTTCTGAAGAGAATGAACTCACATTTATGTATATGTTTGATTTAGTGACTTAATGTGAGCGGGTAAATCCATTCTGGACACACGCTGCCGTCAGCCTGAGGAGGACACTCCCTCCTCCTGGAAACCTGAACAAACACTTTCACTTCAGGGAATGAGGAATCTATGCAGGACATCCAGATTAGTGTATTTACCGCTGGACATTCCTCTCTTTAGTTTTCACTGATGATGATGATGATGAAGATGTCTACAGCAGTTAACATGTCTTGCTTCTGTTTGTTGTTGTTTCTGTAGTGCAGTATGTTAATATGTGGCCTAATATCTATCTCTACATATTGTTCTCTAAGTTGTATTGCCTACAGGACAGTCGTATTTTAAAGCGACAAGATGCAAGTTGGTCATTTTATACTCACTACTGCCACCTCAGGTCACATGTGTAACTGCAGTCTCTATATTAAGCTCGTGCATGACGGCACTTCAGACTAGAGACCTGCACGGGAATGGATTTTAATCTGTTCCCGCCCGCCCCCGACGCCCCCTCTGCCCGCTCCCAACGCCCCCTCTGCCCGCCCCCGAGGCCCCCTCTGCCCGCTCCCAACGCCCCCTCTGCCCGCTCCCGAGTCTCCCGCGGGAGTGTCCTTACCTGTCCGCCCGGGGGAATCTCCCGGGTCACGGCAAGTCCCGAGTTTTTTTAAAGGCCAGCGGCGAGTGCGCACCATTCGGCAGTTCAAAGGCTGCGCGAGATTTGTGTCGGGTCCTGCAAGTCCCGCGGGATTTCCCGTCCCGTGCAGGTCTCTACTTCAGACCTGAAGTAACACCTTTGTGAGCGACAGTGCAGGATTTTAGAGGCAGTTGTGGTGGGGGGGAGGAAAATACTTCATTTTTAAACTCTGTATAGTCCCTTTAAGGTTTTAACATTACTGTAGGTTCTAAATTGAGATGAAGCGCCCTTAGCATTTCCAACTTCGCAATCCGAAACACCGTCAATAATATAATCCACGGAGACCAAAATGTATAGTTAAAACTCTTTAGTGAGGCAAAACAGACATTATGAGAGGGGATTAAAAAAACAAAAAGACAGGGGATTACAAAAAACAAAAAGACAGGGGATTACAAAAAACAAAAAGACAGGGGATTACAAAAAACAAAAAGACAGGGGATTACAAAAAAGGGGAAGCATTCTGTGAGCTGCGTTCCCCACCCAAATGCACCACAGTGTGCAGCGTCATAATATAACCAAACAAAATATAACAAAACCAAATCATAATTATGAAAACTAATACTTAACCAAACAATTTGGAGAAAAGTAAATATAGCCAAAATAACCATTAACCAAAAACCATGACAAAATTACCAAAACGTTAACAAATTATAGCAAAACTAGAAAACTATTTACAGAACAAAAATACCATTTAGGCTCCTACAATTACCATGATGAAGATGACAACGGCAAAGGGTGAGATTGGATTGTAATGAGCGTTCTGATTGGTTGGGGACAGTGATACCTAAAGGTCTGCACACACTACACCATTGTTCTAGTCTTTAACGGTTTTATATAGAATGGGGGTCCACACTACACCATTGTTCTAGTCTTTAACGGTTTTATATAGAATGGGGGTCCACACTACACCATTGTTCTAGTCTTTAACGGTTTTATATAGAATGGGGGTCCACACTACACCATTGTTCTAGTCTTTAACGATTTTATATAGAATGGGGGGTCCACACTACACCATTGTTCTAGTCTTTAACGGTTTTATATAGAATGGGGGTCCACACTACACCATTGTTCTAGTCTTTAACGGTTTTATATAGAATGGGGGTCCACACTACACCATTGTTCTAGTCTTTAACGGTTTTATATAGAATGGGGGGTCCACACTACACCATTGTTCTAGTCTTTAACGGTTTTATATATAATGGGGGTCCACACTACACCATTGTTCTAGTCTTTAACGGTTTTATATAGAATGGGGGTCCACACTACACCATTGTTCTAGTCTTTAACGGTTTTATATAGAATGGGGGTCCACACTACACCATTGTTCTAGTCTAAAACGGTTTTATATAGAATGGAGGTCCACACTACACCATTGTTCTAGTCTTTAACGGTTTTATATAGAATGGGGGTCCACACTACACCATTGTTCTAGTCTTTAACGGTTTTATATAGAATGGGGGGTCCACACTACACCATTGTTCTAGTCTTAAACGGTTTTATATAGAATGGAGGGTCCACACTACACCATTGTTCTAGTCTTAAACGATTTTATATAGAATGGGGGTCCACACTACACCATTGTTCTAGTCTTAAACGGTTTTATATAGAATGGGGGTCCACACTACACCATTGTTCTAGTCTTAAACGGTTTTATATAGAATGGGGGTCCACACTACACCATTGTTCTAGTCTTTAACGATTTTATATAGAATGGGGGTCCACACTACACCATTGTTCTAGTCTAAAACGGTTTTATATAGAATGGGGGTCCACACTACACCATTGTTCTAGTCTTTAACGATTTTATATAGAATGGGGGTCCACACTACACCATTGTTCTAGTCTTTAACGGTTTTATATAGAATGGGGGTCCACACTACACCATTGTTCTAGTCTTTAACGGTTTTATATAGAATGGGGGTCCACACTACACCATTGTTCTAGTCTTTAACGGTTTTATATAGAATGGGGGTCCACACTACACCATTGTTCTAGTCTAAAACGGTTTTATATAGAATGGGGGTCCACACTACACCATTGTTCTAGTCTTTAACGGTTTTATATAGAATGGGGGTCCACACTACACCATTGTTCTAGTCTTTAACGGTTTTATATAGAATGGGGGGTCCACACTACACCATTGTTCTAGTCTTAAACGGTTTTATATAGAATGGAGGGTCCACACTACACCATTGTTCTAGTCTTAAACGGTTTTATATAGAATGGGGGTCCACACTACACCATTGTTCTAGTCTTTAACGATTTTATATAGAATGGGGGTCCACACTACACCATTGTTCTAGTCTTTAACGGTTTTATATAGAATGGGGTCCACACTACACCATTGTTCTAGTCTTTAACGGTTTTATATAGAATGGGGGTCCACACTACACCATTGTTCTAGTCTTTAACGGTTTTATATAGAATGGGGGTCCACACTACACCATTGTTCTAGTCTTTAACGGTTTTATATAGAATGGGGGGTCCACACTACACCATTGTTCTAGTCTTTAACGGTTTTATATATAATGGGGGTCCACACTACACCATTGTTCTAGTCTTTAACGGTTTTATATAGAATGGGGGTCCACACTACACCATTGTTCTAGTCTTTAACGGTTTTATATAGAATGGGGGTCCACACTACACCATTGTTCTAGTCTTTAACGGTTTTATATAGAATGGGGGTCCACACTACACCATTGTTCTAGTCTAAAACGGTTTTATATAGAATGGAGGTCCACACTACACCATTGTTCTAGTCTTTAACGGTTTTATATAGAATGGGGGTCCACACTACACCATTGTTCTAGTCTTTAACGGTTTTATATAGAATGGGGGGTCCACACTACACCATTGTTCTAGTCTTAAACGGTTTTATATAGAATGGAGGGTCCACACTACACCATTGTTCTAGTCTTAAACGATTTTATATAGAATGGGGGTCCACACTACACCATTGTTCTAGTCTTAAACGGTTTTATATAGAATGGGGGTCCACACTACACCATTGTTCTAGTCTTAAACGGTTTTATATAGAATGGGGGTCCACACTACACCATTGTTCTAGTCTTTAACAATTTTATATAGAATGGGGGTCCACACTACACCATTGTTCTAGTCTAAAACGGTTTTATATAGAATGGGGGTCCACACTACACCATTGTTCTAGTCTTTAACGATTTTATATAGAATGGGGGTCCACACTACACCATTGTTCTAGTCTTTAACGGTTTTATATAGAATGGGGGGTCCACACTACACCATTGTTCTAGTCTTTAACGGTTTTATATAGAATGGGGGTCCACACTACACCATTGTTCTAGTCTTTAACGGTTTTATATAGAATGGGGGTCCACACTACACCATTGTTCTAGTCTTTAACGGTTTTATATAGAATGGGGGTCCACACTACACCATTGTTCTAGTCTTTAACGGTTTTATATAGAATGGGGGTCCACACTACACCATTGTTCTAGTCTAAAACGGTTTTATATAGAATGGGGGTCCACACTACACCATTGTTCTAGTCTTTAACGGTTTTATATAGAATGGGGGTCCACACTACACCATTGTTCTAGTCTTTAACGGTTTTATATAGAATGGGGGGTCCACACTACACCATTGTTCTAGTCTTAAACGGTTTTATATAGAATGGAGGGTCCACACTACACCATTGTTCTAGTCTTAAACGGTTTTATATAGAATGGGGGTCCACACTACACCATTGTTCTAGTCTTAAACGATTTTATATAGAATGGGGGTCCACACTACACCATTGTTCTAGTCTTAAACGGTTTTATATAGAATGGGGGTCCACACTACACCATTGTTCTAGTCTTAAACGGTTTTATATAGAATGGGGGTCCACACTACACCATTGTTCTAGTCTTTAACGATTTTATATAGAATGGGGGTCCACACTACACCATTGTTCTAGTCTAAAACGGTTTTATATAGAATGGGGGTCCACACTACACCATTGTTCTAGTCTTAAACGGTTTTATATAGAATGGGGGTCCACACTACACCATTGTTCTAGTCTTTAACGATTTTATATAGAATGGGGGTCCACACTACACCATTGTTCTAGTCTAAAACGGTTTTATATAGAATGGGGGTCCACACTACACCATTGTTCTAGTCTTTAACGATTTTATATAGAATGGGGGTCCACACTACACCATTGTTCTAGTCTTAAACGATTTTATATAGAATGGGGGTCCACACTACACCATTGTTCTAGTCTTTAACGATTTTATATAGAATGGGGGTCCACACTACACCATTGTTCTAGTCTTTAACGGTTTTATATAGAATGGGGGTCCACACTACACCATTGTTCTAGTCTTAAACGGTTTTATATAGAATGGGGGTCCACACTACACCATTGTTCTAGTCTTAAACGGTTTTATATAGAATGGGGGTCCACACTACACCATTGTTCTAGTCTTAAACGGTTTTATATAGAATGGGGGTCCACACTACACCATTGTTCTAGTCTTAAACGGTTTTATATAGAATGGGGGTCCACACTACACCATTGTTCTAGTCTTAAACGATTTTATATAGAATGGGGGTCCACACTACACCATTGTTCTAGTCTTAAACGGTTTTATATAGAATGGGGGTCCACACTACACCATTGTTCTAGTCTTAAACGGTTTTATATAGAATGGGGGTCCACACTACACCATTGTTCTAGTCTTTAACGATTTTATATAGAATGGGGGTCCACACTACACCATTGTTCTAGTCTAAAACGGTTTTATATAGAATGGGGGTCCACACTACACCATTGTTCTAGTCTTAAACGGTTTTATATAGAATGGGGGTCCACACTACACCATTGTTCTAGTCTTTAACGATTTTATATAGAATGGGGGTCCACACTACACCATTGTTCTAGTCTAAAACGGTTTTATATAGAATGGGGGTCCACACTACACCATTGTTCTAGTCTTAAACGGTTTTATATAGAATGGGGGTCCACACTACACCATTGTTCTAGTCTTAAACGGTTTTATATAGAATGGGGGTCCACACTACACCATTGTTCTAGTCTTAAACGGTTTTATATAGAATGGGGGTCCACACTACACCATTGTTCTAGTCTTAAACGATTTTATATAGAATGGGGGTCCACACTACACCATTGTTCTAGTCTTAAACGGTTTTATATAGAATGGGGGTCCACACTACACGACTGGATTCAGTGCGATTCTAGAACCCCTGGGGGTTCACACTTAACCACTGAGAATCGTCAGAGCAACTCACGACACGATTCTGACAAACAGCTGATGTTTATAACACAGCACGTCTGTGTCTCCACCGCTTCATTTCACCAGTTTCAAAAACTGACCCAAATCCGCAAAGATAGGCCTGTGTTTGTGAGCGTGGGGAAACATGTGCGTGTCCCAGTTTGGTCAGTAGTGTAAACAGTGTCACAACACGCAGGGGCGCAACTACCCACTTTCTGGGGGGTATGCAGACACTCAGCCGGCGCCCCTCCCCCCTCGATATTTCCCTCTATGGCAGGGGTCAGAAAATTAGCTTGGCTTCGGGCCAATATTTTTTTACCCGATAGATGGCGGGCCGGCCGGTCAATTGATAAAAAAAATAGATTTATTCATGCATGTATATTCAATACTAGATGTAACCCCAAACTATACATATTTTTGTTTTAAAAATAAAATATTGTTTGAAACATCACTGTCCCCGAGTCTGTTGTTAGCATCACAAAAATGTCGCTTTTCAACGGACAAAAAAGAAAAGTGGAGAGTGAAGACAGGAGTTTCAGGGAGGAAAGGCGACAAACATATGGTTTCCACCTACCTGGAATGAATGATGACCTATGTGAATGCCAAACCTCTGCCTCATCTGCAACGAGGTCATCTCCGTTTGCAAAGAGTCCAATATTCGGCGACATCACGAAACGAAACATGGGTCATTCAGAGCGTCCTTTCCACTTCAGTCTGAGTCAAGGCGTCTCGATATCAATGCTCTTTATGACAGTTATATCCGGAGCAGCAGGTCCTAGTCCGAGGCCTGACCACACAGGAAAAGGTATCCAGTGCCTCGCTTTAGCGTCCTGGAGTTTGGGTCGGTGTTACGCCGAAAACTGCATGACCGCAAGTTTAACGTTCTTAGCTTATTTTTTATCTTAATTTTGTGTTATATGTTCTATGTCGCACGTTTGCACAGAGACAAATTCCTAGTTTGTAAACCTTGTTCACAAACCTTGGCAATAAACCTATTCTGATTCTGATTCTGAAAATGCACCCCCTCTTACCGCGCACAGATGAAACGACAGGAAGGTTTCTAGGACTGTCTCTTAACAATTATAGCCCATTTGTGTGTATTTATTTATGTAAGACTGACCATAGCTAATTTAACCAGAAGAGATCGTTTTTTTTTAAATGTCTTTAAAAGTCAGGGATATTTTTTGGCTGAGCGTGTGATATGAGGAGTGTGGCGTGAGAGCGTGTGAAGGCGCTCAAATGTTAGACAGTGGAATGGTGTTGTGCTAAACACAAGCAAATATCAGGGGCAAAACATTTGCGGATAAAGAACAATTAAGTCTCTGTTAGGCTATTTATATATATATATCTATATCCTCTGGCGGGCCAAACAATATTGGCAACGGGCCAAAATTGTCCCTGGGCCGGACGTTGCCGACCACTGCTCTATGGAGTTTATCACAACAACAACAACAAAAACACTCACGGCCCGATTAAGCTTCTATTGCTCTTATTCACGTCATTTTTGCTCTGCCCCTCTCTCTTTTTTTCTCTCTCGCCCCGCCCTTTCGGCGCCCATATGCAAGGCATACATTGCATATGCCCTTTTTGCGCCACTGACGACATCGCAGTGCAAGGCTCCTACTGCTACGAAGCCGAAACACTTGGCTATAGTTCTGTCAAATGGAGATAAAAGTCGGCGACACGGAGAAGTGGGACGTATTTCAGTGGATTTAATAAGAAAAGGAGACGAGGCTCCGCCCCGAGATGGAGGAGGCGGAGGAGACATGAAAAGGAGGCGCGGCGGTGTTTTTCTGTCTTTATTTCACTCTGTCATGGCCGCTGTTTTCTGTGTGTTCACATGTTTGATTTCCTGCGACTGTAGTCCAGTTGCGTCAGACGGCCGACACACGACACGATTCCAACGCCAGTCCAGTCGTGACCCCCCCCCTTCAAAAAGGCGGCATAAATGAGACGAAAATGCGAAAAAAGAGTGACAAAAACGAGATGAAAAGCTCGTTTTTGTCACGTGTGTCCCGAGATTTCACAATGAAATAAAAAACAAAACTCCCCTATTTTTGTACAATTCTGAGGATTCATTTTGACTGAAATCTAGCCAAACGTCAGAATGAACTGTTTAAATAGACACGTTTTGGACTTAATTTCAAATAAAAATTAAAAAAATAAAAATAGTACAGATAATTAGCAGTGATTATCTATGAATAGGACAGGACTGACCGATGAGCAGGTCATTAGAAACGCCTTTGCTCTGCTCGACCCCATCAGACCTCTGAAGCTAAGCAGGACGGGCCTGGTCGGTACTGGGATGGGAGACCGTTTAGTAACACCAGGAAGCCTAGAGAATGGAGTGAGTGAGTGGTTGGTGGTGGTCGGACGGTTCGATGGCGCAGACTGGCTGCCTCGCTTCCGTCAGTCTACCCCAGGGCAGCTGTGGCTACAATAGTAGCTTACCACCACCAAGTATGGAGTGAATGAATAATGCAATGTGAAGCGTCTTTGAGTGTCCAGAAAAGCGCTATATAAAACCGATGCATTTTTAGGCCCGAGCCGGACGCAGTCCCCGGCAAGGTGGGTGGTTTCTTTTTTTAATCATTTTTTTCTCCGTCAACGATCTCCTTTTTGACCGGCTAAACGTCGCCGAAAACTCACCGGATTTGGCGGAGTCATTCGGATGGCGTGAAAATGGATGGAAATAGACGAATTGGCCACGGCCAAAACTAAATGGCTCGACAGCGCCCCCTCAAAGTTGACCCCTATTCAAATCGGGACGCGGGACAAATCGGCACGCCCAAAACCGTTGGGTACAGTGAAAGGGGACATCAGGACAGACCAAAAACGGAATGAGAGCGCCACGCCCCGATGCACAGGAAGTCGGCCATGTTGGCTTGAAATCCAGAAACCCTCTGGACTCGTCTTATGTTTTAACGAACTGGTCCCTGGTTTTTCGTGGGAATAAGATCACATTTGCCACAGTGCATCTGGACTGATTGAAATTCAAGATTTGGTCACGGTTTGTAAAACTGTTACCGTGTCCTCAGAACGCCGCGGCGAAGAAGAACTCGTAGATTTCGTGTATTTTCGAAGACCGCTCACGCTCACAGGAATAAGCCGACAGAGCTCATATTCAAGTCACTAATGCACCACCCCAAACTGAACAGAACGCAGCCATTAACACTTAGCCTGCTCCCAGGACAGCGCCCCCTAGCTATACCTTGAAAACTGCAGTTTGGATTTTTTTCTAAACACTTACTCAAACAAAAAAATGCATTACAGTCATGTGTGTTCGGTGCCTACAAATAGACGTACGTGGAAGCGACTTCCATGGAATTTGGCACATCTGTCCAGATGCTGTTTTGCCTGGGGGCTTCTCCCGAGTATTGCAGTTCCCTGGCCTTAGAGGCCGGGGGCCTAGAGGCTGATGCAAGAGTGGGCCGGCACCGGAGCTACCTGGGGCAAGACTGAGACCGGGGTGGGACGAAGCCTCAGGCGAGAGTGGGCCGGAGTTAACTGGCACAAGAAACCATGTTGGGTGTGAGGCCGAGGCGAGAGCCGGTTTGGGCGAGAGCGACCACTGGCGGTCGCAAGGGGGCGACTGCGCCAGGGCCGAGGGCATTTATCGCCGCTTGCGGCTCTAATGTTTTTTTGCCTTTTTATCATTTCTTCATGGCTTTTTGCGTTTTTGTCACTTTTTTGTGGTTTTTTTCTTGTTGCTTTCTAACGCTCTTTTGTCACTTTATGCATGCCCTTATAGCCTTATATGTTTTATGTTGAAAAAATCCTAGTTTGTGAACCTGTTTGTGAACAATGGCAATAACTATTCTGATTCTGATTCTTTTTTGCTGTGTTTTCATCCTCGTGTTCGTTGCTATATTGACACTTTTTCCGAGAAGCCTTCAGATTTGGGTAAAGCCGAAGTGGAGAAAATGTGCTCCGTTAAGGTTGAGAGATTATAACGACCTTAAAGAAGGGGTTAATAATAATAATAATAATAATAATTATTATAATTATAATAATAATAATAATAATAATAATAATAAATTTTATTTGTTGGCGCCTTTCAAAATTCCCACGGTTACCTTACAGCCAGCTTAAAAACACAGTATAAAACGCACATAAAAAAGACAATACAATATAAGAGTTAAAGTATTGAATTAAGTTAAACTGTAAAAGTTAAAATCATTGTGTGTCTGTTTTATTTCTATATTTTTCACTACGTCTGCGTGACGTCCGTCTGCTGTAAAACGAGCCTAAATGCATCACCAATCCCCCCAAAATAAAAAAAATAAAAAGGTGCAGAGTCCGGTTAGAGGATGACCCTTGGAGGGCTGTTTGGATTTAGGCTACAGCTGAACACGAGCGCATTGAGTTAAAGCGTGTTCCCTGTTTGTTTGTTTGTTTGTTTGTTTTCTTTCTTTTTTCTTTGTGTGCCATTTAAGACCCTCACGTAGCTTTGGAACTCTGCTACGCTACTTTCACTTTCGCCGTGACGCAGTTGGAAGTCCTGCTCTCCTAAAGTAAGAACCAAATGAAACATCTGCCTTTGTGTGTTGTCTGTTCTGAAACAATGGCGATAATGTGCCCGGTTGGCTTTATTTTGATGTTTTTTTTGTCTGCCATTTGGTCCGTTATCTGACGACGCAAATGTGTTCCCGTTAAACATGGCGCTTTCCTGTAAACGCAGGCTTCGTGTATCACAAGTGTTTTTATCCAAATAACAAGTTACAGCAGAAAAGTATTACACACCTAACTCTGACCCTTCTCCGGACTCTGTGCGCACTCCGAGTGTTCTGGAGAGCGAAGTGAATTTCTCCATCATGAGACCATTAAAGTTCAGTCTTACCTTCAGTTCTGCGGGAAAAGTGTTTTTCTTATTCGCCATGTTGGGCGTATGCATGTGAAACAAACACACAAACATAAATCCTAAATGTGCCATCCTTCAAATTTGGGTAAAGCTGAACTTGCGAAAACGCACTCGGTTAAGGCGGGGGTTAAGAGGTTAAAATGCGTATAAGCCTATACTAGAAGTGGGTAAGTAGCCAGTAATATTTATTCAAGAGATGTATGTACTCAAGTATTAGTGAAGTCATTACCCAAGTAAAGAGTAAAGCAGTTACTTTTCTAATGAATAGTAAAAGCCTGATGTTATGTTTAATACTAAACAAAAAATGACAGTACTGATACTTCAAAATAAAATTACTCAAGTAGAAGTCCAAATCAGGCTAGTGTGTCATAAAGCTCGTCTTAAAAGTGCAATGAAACCTCGAGTAACAGAGTACTACTGCCGCTGCTTTGTACTGGAATACTGATGGTAACTGAGTAATATTAGGAGGTAACTTTTGTACAAATACCAAAAATACAGTAAAAATACTTAGCCTGTCACAAACTCAACTTAAACAGGACTGTTTTGTCATATTCCAGAGTTCATTTTCTTCTGTTTTCTTTATTTTACAGCTTTCCTTCAAATGCTTTTTGGTCACAGTTCTAAAATACAATGGCCAGCCCTGGTAAGTCCATGTCCACAGATAAGCCTCCTCTGCTCCATCTGACCCTCTCCTCTGCATCTTCTACTCCATCTGACCCTCTCCTCTGCATCTTCTGCTCCATCTGACCCTCTCCTCTGCATCCTCTGCTCCATCTGACCCTCTCCTCTGCATCCTCTGCTCCATCTGACCCTCTCCTCTGCTTCATCTGACCCTCTCCTCTGCATCCTCTGCTCCATCTGACCCTCTCCTCTGCTCCATCTGACCCTCTCCTCTGCTCCATCTGACCCTCTCCTCTGCTCCATCTGACCGTCTCCTCTGCTCCATCTGACCCTCTCCTCTGCATCCTCTGCTCCATCTGACCCTCTCCTCTGCTCCATCTGACCGTCTCCTCTGCATCCTCTGCTCCATCTGACCCTCTCCTCTGCATCCTCTGCTCCATCTGACCCTCTCCTCTGCTTCATCTGACCGTCTCCTCTGCATTCTCTGCTCCATCTGACCCTCTCCTCTGCTCCATCTGACCCTCTCCTCTGCTCCATATGACCCTCTCCTCTGCATCCTCTGGTCCATCTGACCCTCTCCTCTGCATCCTCTGCTCCATCTGACCCTCTCCTCTGCATCCTCTGCTCCATCTGACCCGCTCCTCTGCATCCTCTGATCCATCTGACCCTTTCCTCTGCATCTTCTGCTCCATCTGACCCTCTCCTCTGCATCCTCTGCTCCATCTGACCCTCTCCTCTGCATCCTCTGCTCCATCTGACCCTCTCCTCTGCATCCTCTGCTCCATCTGACCGTCTCCTCTGCTTCATCTGACCCTCTCCTCTGCATCGTCTGCTCCATCTGACCCTCTCCTCTGCTCCTTCTGACCCTCTCCTCTGCATCCTCTGCTCCATCTGACCCTCTCCTCTGCTTCATCTGACCCTCTCCTCTGCATCTTCTGCTCCATCTGACCCTCTCCTCTGTTCCATCTGACCGTCTCCTCTGCATCCTCTGCTCCATCTGACCCTCTCCTCTACTCCATCTGACCCTCTCCTTTGCATCCTCTGCTCCATCTGACCCTCTCCTTTGCATCATCTGCTCCATATGACCCTCTCCTCTGTTTAATGTCATGTCCTTTTCCCTCTACACAAAGTAAAATGTGTAGCATAGAGACGCAAAGGAAACAGTAACGGTATAAAAGGGCATGGATTGAACTCATTCAAGGCTTAGAGTTTTAAAGTAGATGATAGAACCAAAAGAACTCTGTCCATTGACCAACCTCAGCTTAAAGCAATGGCATTAAGAAGTTGTGGAATAACTCCTTTAGCTTGTGGATCAGTACAAATGCTCCTGGATTTGACATTTTAAAAATTCCATTAGTTTATTGTAGAATGTAATTTGATTAAGAAACGTCGAGCCCTGTAGGACTGCAGCTCAGAGTAGTGATGTGCGATTCATTCACTCGTTTGCTGCTGCTTTAATACGTTAGATCAGTAGTTCCCAAACTTGATCACATATAATACAATATCTATTTCATACAGTATTACAGTGAACTCGAGCAGGTTTTCCACATTTAGACTATGTGATAGGCTGTTATGAATATGTAAATACAAAAACATTAAATGAAAATGCCAGTGTTGAAGTGTTTTAAGTGTGAATGGGTAAAGAGTGTTTTGCTTTGTCCCAGTGACCAGCTCATTCTGAACATCAGACTCTGCGCTCTGGCCCCGCCCCCTGGGCGTCTCCCTCAGTCGTAATGTCAAACCACCGGTAGATAGGAATGTGCTGGTTAATGCAAAGATAATGTAAACACAGGACATTACCCTCTAGGTGGCGCTGTGCAGACATATTGTCAATGCAAATGATTCATGATAAGAATGGTTTTGCCCTGCTTTATACGGCCGTGCATTAGGGCACAATGTTGAGGCAAAGTTTACATTTAAACTGATTTGTACTTTCTACTTAGAATACTAATTTAAGACTGAGAAACTAATACTTTTATTGGGGTTGTGTGTGCCATATATTGTTTGTGGGTACCTGAATATGTACCACTAGATGGCACCCGGGGTCACGGGATTTGGGACCACAGGATTTGCGTACCTGTGAGATTTAAATGGCCATAGGTATTTTGTTAGAGGGTTGTTGGAGTGGCGAGAGCAAATGGTTTTTGACCGTGCAATGTATGCCGGAATTTTGTATATTTCACATGTGAAATGCATTGCATGTGAATTGCATTGCATTGCACGGTTCAGGTACCCACAAACAATATATGGCACACACAGGGGTTATATTTAGACCACAATTGTCTTTTCCTCAACTCATGAAATCAAGTACTTTGACCACCTCTGGAGATGAGCCTTTACGTTTTACATTTGTGGAGCCTAGCACTGACTAAACCCAGGTCTGACCCCAGGTTTTTCACTAACATGTTTTGTTTCTCATTCAACAGTGGCCGAGTTGAAAGTGAAGCCCCTGAAACGCAGTGCCAGCTATGAGTTTCTGCCTCCTCATTGTAAGTTAAAGCTCATAAGAACTCAACAAATACAGTACACTGAAGAAATGGTTCAGTTCTGTGTCATTGTCATTTATACACTATGGGCTTGAACATTGTTTTACGTCAATATTGTCATTATTAGATATATTTCATGTAAATGCTCCCAATGGCCCTCCTTTATCAACATTGCGTAAATGGTGTATAAAAAAATGTATAAATTCGACCACATTACAAAGCGTGGCTATAACGCTGCAGTCAGAGCAGACTCTGGACCAGGATCTGAACCAGTAAAAGCAGCTCAGCTCCGCGGACTCAGCGCTGGAGCCGGGGCAGGACTACAGGTCTTTCAGCCTGAGCAGAGCTTTCCTCCGGGAGGAAACGGGTGCGTGGAGAGCTGACAGCCGACCAGAACCTAACGGACCCGTCCGGACCGAAGACAGCCCTTTATTCCCCTGAGAGAGCAGAGCAGACCCTGTCCCGCTCAAACCCGGACATTATGAATCCGTCCGGACCGACGAAAGCTGTCGAAGGATTTGTTTGACGCCCGGGATACTCGCGAGCACGGAATACGGTCCACAAACTCAAACCAACCAGAACACGTCTCTGGGTCTCTGGTCCAGGTTCTAGAGAGTCTCTGGTCCGGGCTGAGCCTCTGGGCCCGGCCCGTGGCCTGGAGGAGCATGATGTTGATGCAACATTGAATCAAGTCTGTCCATAAACATTAACACTGTACCTTGTTTCATGTTTAAATCACTAATGAGGATCATATGTGATTCATGCTGTTAAAAACTGTTTTCCTGCTGTTTAGTGTTTAGTTAAATTGGAGTATCATGTTCCACCTCCTGACTTGGTGTAGGATCTGAGCACCGTACGCCAGGTGTACTTAATATGGGGCCAATTGACTTTAAATCTATTTCATTCGGTCTTATTTTACACAATCTTTCCTCTGAATCTGCCCGGTATAAAAGCATCAAAAAAGTCAGGAGTCCGGGCTAAAGTTTAGTCTTCAGAGTGGTCTGGAGCCTGTGTCTCCTCTTCAGCTCAGTGCGAGGAGCAGCTACAGGCGGAGCTGAACCGTTCACTCGTGCTGATCTCCACACCACAAGCAGAAACACCAGGGTTCATGGAGAAATACATGAATGACCCACAGATAAGAGACATGATCATCAAATGTAAGTACAGATATCTGCACCTGAAGAACCTGGAGTTAAAAGAACTTTTAACACGATTAACCCAAATTGTTAAAGAAAAAGATGGAGAGCATGTTAGATGTTTGTCCACTCTGAACCTGGTCCTGTGTGGGAGCAGAGGAGCAGAGAAGAGCTCATTAATTCAGTCCATTCGAGAGGTGTGTGGGCGCTGGGTGTCTCTGGTGGAGCTGCCGGCTCTGTCTGGAAAACCTCTGGAGGAAGTGATGCAGCAGTGCCTCAGCTGCATCTCCCTCTGTGGTCCTGAGGGCGTCCATGCCTTCATCCTGGTTCTACCGGTGGGTCCCCTCACCGACGAAGACCAGGCAGAGCGAGAAATGATCCTGGACACGTTCGGCGCTCGGGTCAGAGGCTTCACTGTGGGGCTGTTCACTGTGGACTCAGACTCAGACTCAACTGTGAACATCTCCAAAGAAACCAGTGTGAACGTGCAGGAGCTGTGTGAGAGCTGTGGAGAAGGATCTCTGTATCTGAACACCAGGGACAAGCAGCAGGTTCAGGAGCTTTTAAAGGCAGTGGAGAGTCTGACAGAGGGGGGCGCCAGAGCTTTCACCAAAGACATGTTTATGGAAGCTCAGATAGAGAAGGTTGTTAAAGACAAAGAAACTCCAGAGAAGAGTTTGAGTCCCATGGGTCTGAGGCTCGTCCTGATCGGGAAAAGCGGCAGTGGGAAAAGTGCCACCGCCAACACCATTTTACGAACGAAACGTTTCAAACCAAAACCTGCTCCTAAAAAAGCAAACCCGAGCTGTGAGAAAGTGTGTGGGACAGTAGAAGGACGCCATGTGGCTGTTGTGAACACGCCTCCTTTGTTGGACAAGAGTTTTAACATTGAGGAACTTTCCAAATGCTTCTCTCTGCTCGCTCCCGGGCCTCACGCCTTTTTACTGCTGCTGCCCATCGGGAACATCAACAAAGAAGACAAAGACTCCCTGGAACTCATCAAACAGATGTTCGGCAGAAAGGCTGCGGATTTGGTCATGGTGGTTTTCACCAAAGGCGACCAACTGGAGGGTCAGCCGTTCGAGAACTACCTTAAGGAGTGCGACAGCTTTATTAAGGACACGTTAAAGGAATGTCAGGGCAGGTGCCACGTCTTTAACAACAAAGATGACACAAATCATACGCAAGTTCTGGAGCTACTGAGCAAGGTCGACAAAATGGTGCAGACAAATTGTGGAATCACGAGAGAAATGTGTGAAATGGAAAGAAAGGAGGAGAAGACGAAGCTGCAGCATGAAAGGACGGTCATGGAGCTGAAGGATCAGATCAGCGAGTGCAATAAAAAGCTCGAAGTGAGAGACCGGCAGCTGAAGGAAAAAGACGAGGAACGGCAGGAGAGGAGGAGAGAGCTGGAGGAGGGGGTGAAGAGGCGCAGGGAACTGGAGGAGCTGTGGAAAGAAATGGAGCGTAATCGGCAGGACTGGGACAGAGAGAAGCAGGACATCCTGGAACGTCACAATCAGGAGCTCAAACGTCACAATCAGGAGCTCAAGCAGAGCCTGGAGGAGACGTCGGGGAGCTACAAGCAGCTGCAGGAGGAGTACCTCCACAAACACAAGAAGTGGACGTATATTCTGTTCGTGTCACTGATGTTTACTTTGTTTTTGGGCTACCATTTGCTAATGAGCCACAGATAAAGACCATGGCCTCATTCACGACACGAACAAACTGTAAATGTTCTTAACATTCTTAGGAAGGTTTTTGGCTTTCACAAAATCTCCAGTTCTGTTCTCCATCTCGCTCCTGATGGAACCCAATATCATTTGATAAAAAAAGTGCACCATGTTGATTAATTCCAGGCAACATGTAAATACAATATATTCAGGAATAAGTTGGTAATATCACTTGATACAACGATGCATTTGCAATGAATGCCACTGCTTTTAAATTGGACTAAATGCTGCTTTGACGTTATTTGATATAGACAAACTAAACATCGGCCTCGATCTCCCAAACAAGTGGGACGCACTCCTCGATGAGCCACGCGGACGTCACGCAGATTCAACTCCTGATATTCAGTGTCCGGGACGGACCCGCACTCACATGTGAGGTGAGAAGGAAGACGTTTCTGTGACGTACAGGTCTTATTTATGGAATCATTTTATAAAGAGGGAGAGCTGGCCCGGCCCAAAGATTTGAGTGGGTTATTTTTTTCTCCTTTTGAGGTTTTCTCGGTTATTCGTTTTGGATTTGAGTTTTTCACACTGTATTGTTTTGTGTCCTTTAATGGTGAATTAGTCCTGACACGCGGGCACTTCCCATTTGGCTTCACCAACCTCAGCACACAGGTGAAGGATTTTCTACTTAAGAACGTGTTTTTTTTTAAGATGTTCATGAATGAGGCCCAATGTTGCACACAAAAGGGACAGTGTCGAGAGTAGAGGTGGGCGATATAGCTTCTAGACTCTACAAGATAATATCGTCAATATTAATGTCAATGCAAATTTACAAAATCAAGAAACCAACAAAACATTTGCAGAAACAATAAAAATCTAATATCTTTGATGTGTAATCTCTCCAAGAAGTGTTGGAATCGTTCTCATAGTTTATTCAGATCAATCACCTTTTTGAACAAAAAAGAAATCTAAATTCAGAATCAGAATCAGAATAGATTTTATTTCCATTGTTTGAGAACAGGTTTACAAACTAGGAATTTTTCTTGATGCGGACGTGCAACATAAAACATATAACACAGAATTTAGATCAAATTAAGCTATAACACTTTAAACTATAAGGCTTTAGGGGCATGGATAAGGATTATTAATAAATAAGATACAAAATAAAAAGTAAAAGGTAAAATATGGTGAGACGACAACAATAGACTTCGAACAACAGTGGGATTATATTTACAGATGAGTATGAGTATAAAGTAAAGTGATAAAGTGTTATAAAGTGATGAGTGATATCAGCGGGTCTGAGTGTGGACTCACCAACAGCAGCAGAGACTTGTTATTGTTCATGAGTCTGATGGCGGAGGGAAAAAAAACTGTTCAAGTGGCGGGAGGTATGGGTCTGGATAGACCGTAGCCTCCTGCCTGAGGGGAGAGGGGTGAATAGTCCGTGTCCAGGGTGAGAAGGGTCAGCTGTGATCCGACCCACACGCCTCCGGGTCCTGGAGGTGAACAGGTCCTGGAGAGATGGGAGCCCACAGCCAATCACCTTCTCTGCAGCAGCACAATGCACTGCAGTCGGTGCTTGTCCCGTTCTGTAGATGATGGTTTACAAAAATCTCTCTTTATTATCGTTCTGGAGAAAGCTCTCCAAAATACTGAGATATACTTTGTGTATACATTAGTTTCAACACAATTGATACCACGCTATATCAATATAGCTGTCACCAGCAGGAACATTCTTCATTCAATCTTGGTCCGGGACTTCATTTTGAGATGGTTGTTGGCTGTCACTGATACTTCTCATTCATGTGTTTTTATTTTTATAATCCTGAGCAGTTTTCCTCTCACTGAGGATTTGCTTCACATTTCTGAACTAGAATAAATGAGCTCAGTCAGTGAGTTTGCTTTTTTCAGGCTCACTGCTGTAATGCTGTCTCACCACCAGAGGGCGCCTATACAATGTGTCCTACAGCACTGTGTGATAAAGTATTGGGGAAATACTTTGTATTGTATGTAGTTACTGAATACTGAAATGTATTTTGTAATGTATTCCATTTCTTTGTCTAATCAGTATTCTGAATACTTTTAAAATACTTTCACATTGATTGTCATTATACTTGTATATAAATATGTGTATAATTACAGAATTGAAGACTACACTTGTTATAAACTCACTTACCATTAATGAGGAACTCTAACTCTCTTGGTCACAGCATCATTTGAGTTCAGTTTGGTTTTGTTATTTTTTGATATTTTATGTGTCACTTTTTTTGTGCTTTTTTGTCATGTTTTTGACACGTTTTGTCACTTATTGTCGCTGTTTTGTCACTTTCTTATCATGCTTATTATGTTGCTTTTCTGGCATGTTTGTGTCACTCTTGTTGCCGCTTTGTTGTTTTGTAACTTTTTTGTCGCATATTTGTGGCTTTTTTGTCGTATTTTTGTTGCGTTTTCATCCTCGGTTTTATCACTATTTTGACACTTTGAGAAGCGTTGGGTGATGTTGAACTGGAGAAAATGTGCTCGGTTCAGGCGGGGGGTAAGAGGTTAAAAACATTGTGCTATATGGAGTTAAAATGTAATCAAGTAACTGTATTCTAAATACTCTCAAATGAAAGTGTAACTTTACCAGAATACAATTACTCCAAATGAGTATTCTAAATATGTATTCTAAATACATGTATTTAGTTACTCCTCAACACTGACTGTGATACAGAGAAATACAGGTATGAAAGTGTGTGAGGAATCCTCTCCCCATCACTCCCATGTACCAACACGTCATGATGATCATTTGGTTTACTGCGCCCTCGTGTAAATAAAGGTCCATGTTTGTATCATGAAGCAAATATCAAGCGGTTTGCTTTGGTAATATTAAACATTAAACACATCTTATAACATTGAAAATAAAACCAGTAATCCATTCATGTTCTTGTTTTTCAATTAAAGCGTGACTGCCTAAGTTTCCTCAGTGCAGAATCGAACCCCAAACCTTCTACTTCCAACCAGAATCAGAAGGTCCTGCTGGTGTCTGGAGAGTGGGACTCTTGGGTGGGGTTGTTCCTGACGTGAAAGAGGCAGCTGGTTTTGACTGGGACTCTCCCTTTTATTTGAGAAGTGAAATACAGCAAAGGCATATTTACAGACTCTATGGATAGAGAAGAGAAAGCGGCGCATTGTAGCTCAGATCAACATTACAGAACAGCAAAACCCCACTTCCTGTTACTCTTCCTCTTCCTCTGCAGCTAAAGCACAGGGCTGGTACTGGTAAACAATGCAATTCAACAATTTAACCACAAAAAGTAGGTACTACTAGTGTATATATATAAAAAAAAGATACAGGATTAGAACATCGTGAAAAAGTTCATTTATTTTTTACTTAAAATGTGAAAATAATATATGATATAGACTCATTACATGCAAAGTGACATTGGTTAAGCCTTTATTTGTTTTAATATTGATGATTATCAAAATGAGAACAAATAAAGGATATACATATACACTTTGCATGTAATGAGTCTATATCATATATTAGTTTCACAGTTTAAGTTGAATAACAGAAGTGAATGACCTTTTTCATGATTCTATTTATAGGACGAGCACCTGTAGTATCTAAAGTAAGCGCTGAAAAAACAATCAATCTTTAAATCCAAGTTTTGATGCAGTTGGTCCAGAGACCGGATTAAAGGAAGTCACTTTGTTTCAGCTCAAACAAAAGATTTTTTTTTTTTTGCCCAATGTTTGCCCACTTTCCCAATTTTTAAATTTTTTTTTTTCTTATTTTGCCCCAATCTTTGCATGTTTTCACAGGTCCCCTATTTCCCCCATTACCTTTTTTTTCTATTTTTTTTTTTACACAATTTTCCCTTAATTTTGCCACAGTTCCTCCCACATTTTGTTGTACAGGTATCAGAAAAAGTATTGTTCAGGTATCAGTATCAAAATCAAAAAATACTTGAGAAGCACTGCCCTAGAGGATTTTTAGCCTGTTATTGAGCGCGATTTGTCTCATCCATGGCCGACTCACTGTGAGAGCACAGGCCGCTGGTGCTGTCCAATATCTGGCATGTTCATTCAGGAGGAGGACGGACACACAACCAACGTCCATCACCATGAAGAGGTTCCTCTCTGGGACATCTTCATCTGTCTCTACTTCACGCTGACACTGGGCTCGCCGGCCGCAGAGGCTAAACAGGACAGGTCAGGAGCAATGATCACGTCCCAGGGCACTTTGTATCTCGTTTTAAAATCCTCCAGTGTGTCCCGGCCTTTAGATCAGACTTCATTCATCTCACAGTGGAGACG
Source organism: Proterorhinus semilunaris (assembly GCA_021464625.1). NCBI lineage: Eukaryota > Metazoa > Chordata > Actinopteri > Gobiiformes > Gobiidae > Proterorhinus > Proterorhinus semilunaris. Next base: position 39,776,818 of record CM038345.1, on the reverse strand, counting down.
TTCAATCAACGTGGACTTTGTTTTCTACAGTTCCACATGGGTTTGATGTGCAATGGTTAAGACCTGCAATAAATGTCGCTTTATCCAATCACAATCCCCTGCACCGTGACTGTAAACGTCTATAACCTATTTATTCTGATATATTATTTTAATTTTAATTTAATTTTACTAGAGCTGAAGTGAATGTGTCCATTGTGAGATCAATAAAGTCTGATCTTCTCTTTCATTTCCCTCCTGGCTCAGTGACTAATTTTGAATGTGGAGGTAGGAGTTCTCAAACCACTGCAGATAATAATAATAATGATGAGGCCACAGATCTGTGACTTCCTCCTGAGCTTCCTCAAAGCCCTGAAATGTGATGAACCGGTCGTTTCTGGGCACAGTGACGGCGTCCTTCATGCAGAACCTCACGCTCTCTCTGAGCTCATCATCATGGAACCCCAGCACCTGAAACACAACACACCGCTTTAACATCGGGGAGACTGGGGGTTAGATTCCTGCCACCGACCTATTCAGATTCAGACAACACCGGGTGGAGCAGCTTGTAACTATGGTAACCGTCTTTATGCAGATTCCTAGTCTTAGTTTGTTGCTCATGAGTTCAAAGTCCTCTCACCCAGCTCATATGAACTATGGTCTAATTATTTCCTCATAAAGGCGTCCAAAAGTGGAGACCATAGTTAAAAACATGTGCGTGATGTTGGTCAGTAGAACAAGAATAAATATGTCAGGTTTGTGAATCCAATCACTGTCAAATAATGACCAGGTAAAACATTTGGACATTTTCTTTTTGGGAACTTCTTTCAAAAACCTCTCTCCCGTAGATACAGTCCGGCACGGGTCATACAGGGGGCGTGGCCTAGCCGAGGGGGAAGAAAACCTTTCGTTGGAATCATATTTTTTCACTCTATAAACATATTTATCACACGCCAATAAAGTCAGGCCATAATCAGTTTTTTTTGCAGCAGACTGTTCAGCAGAAGCGAAAAACGGCACTCTGAAGTGAATATGAAGCTAACGTTAGCTTTGCTAGCTTCCTGGTTAGCATTTGTTGGTCAATTAAGGGGCTGTTGAATCATACTGTTAGACTGTTGAACCAGGTAGTGTTGGAGTAATTATAGAAGGTTTATCTTCAATGAAGGTTCTTGAGTCATCTACTCTGTAGTTGAAATCAAACGTTTCGCCTCTCATCCAAAAGGCTTCGTCAGCGGCTAAAGTTCCGCTCAGCCCGCAGACCAGTTATAGACCACAGGGAGGAGTTCAGCCTGGCTTAGTCCCTCCCCTCTAGTAACAGCTACTCTTACCTGAAAGTAAACATCTTTGTAAATTTGAGACTTTGTAGTTCTAAGTCCTAACGTATGGAGGATTGAAAGTGCCACAATTAAATAAATAAATACACCATTAAATAATTAAATACATGTGTCATTAATTAATTAAATGTTTCATTAATTAATTAAATATGGAATTAAATAAATAAATGCACCATTAAATAATTAAATAAATGTGTCATTAATTAATTAAATGTGTCATTAATTAATTAAATTACCAATGATTCTGTGTAAAAAAATATATATAATTATTTATCTATTTAATTAATTATTTCATGGTCCTGTGTTGCAGTGTTTCATGAATTAATTTTATCTGTCAAACTCGCCCATCAAAGTTTGAGGGGTGGGTCCTAACACCTGATTGGTCATCCTGCTCATCGAGTCAAGGCAAATCAATTCCAGAATAATGGATTGATGCAGACTAGTGAACATACTCCGATACGCTGGGTGGCGCTATTCTCCCTTACGTAGGTTTGAATACTCAAGCAAAAACAACTAAACACAAGCCTCGATCACTCCATCAAGGGATGTCAAGAAATAACTTTTTTTAAATTAATATCTGCTGTTTCTCAATAATCGTAAAGAGCACTCATCCGCCCGGTAGGTGGCGGTAAAACCAATGGATGCGGTACATTGCGACCGGGGCATTGAGGCAATGGCACATTCCGACTAGCACCCCTGTAGAGTACTTCTTCTAAAATTTCGGTCACTCTACGGTCAATGCCTTGGTCAGAAAGTGCGGAAATAACTCCAAGAACTTAGAACAAGAACAATAAATTCCTCCGCTTTATTCTGTATATGCTCGGGGTCTGCAGGTCCTGCTTCCACATACTCAGCAAGGTCTAAAATATCTCGCACCAACTCCCTTGAAACCTCATGAAGGTCCTCCATCAGCGTAGCCGCCATGTTTCCAAAAAACACTTCAGGCCAAAGCAATGGATTAGACAAGATTTGAGTTAACCAGGCTTTAGCCCGCCCACAACTTTTGATGGGCGAGTTTGACAGATAAAATTAATTCATGAAACACTGCAACACAGGACCATGAAATAATTAATTAAATAGATAAATAATTATATATATATTTTTACACAGAATCATTGGTAATTTAATTAATTAATGACACATTTATTTAATTAATGACACATTTATTTAATTAATGACACATTTATTTAATTATTTAATGGTGCATTTATTTATTTAATTGTGGCACTTTCAATCCTCCATACTAACGACCTAAATCACACCTTTGTGTAATTGAGGTCGTTAGGTTTAGATTTTAGTAGTAGATTCTTCTCTTCTTTGTTTTCCCTTCAACTGCTTCAACCATGACCATATAAGGGTGCTGTGAAAGAACTGTGTAAAGATATCCTCTGTATTGCATTTGTTTACTGTTGCTAAATGATGAATACAAGGATCTGTGTATGACTCTCTAACCCTGAGGTGCTTCAAACCATTCAAGCATTGTCTGTTTAGATAAACCCAGGAAGGTTTTTGAGCACTGAAGCTTGACTCAATGCTAAGGCCAAGCCAGGTGTCTTCAAGAGAGAAGGTTGCAAAGGTGGCCTGTCTGTCTGCTTATCTCAGTCCGTGTTTAAACAGTCACACGCTCTCTTTGACCCACCTTACTCTTGGGTCAGGAAACGAGGGGTAAGTCATTTACACCCCATCTCAGGAGGAAGGGGGGTTAAGGGTTATGACCCTGTGATGTAATGTAACCTTGTGTTGTGTTGGAAAGACTGGGCGTGCTTATTCTTCAATAAAGCCTTGTGAAAAATCTGAATGGATGGGATTTGAGCAGGATGACGGCGAGGCTGCCCTGGAGTCACTCTCTCATTCCCCCGATTCCGAGAAAGGTTCAAATCTGCCTTGTGTGTTTTTAATAAGTTATTATTCTGTGGCAGAAGTAACAGTTTCCAGATCTGTTGTGTCAGAGCTAAACAGGCACATGTTCTCACAGGTGCAATGAAAATATGTGGATGCTTGAAAGTTGTGTTTCATGTGATTGTCATTGGGGTAAACCTTATTGCTGCATTTCTCAAAGACCTTCTTCCTGCAGTCAGTCTCCGAAAGCAATACAGATGCAAACACCACACAACTGTGACTATAGGGCCATCACCTGTATGAAGGAACCCTTTGTAGGTATTGGTGTCTCCGTCTCCAACATCTTATTGAATTGTAATAGCTCTGGTCCAGGTAATCCCATGCTGAGCCTCTGGAATGTGTGAAACTACCAGACCTATGTTAATCAGCACCTGAGTGGCTGGTAGAAGCTTTTGTCCTCCAGACTAAGTCACACCCGCCTTTCCAATGTTCACTCCACATAATATAATGCTATTTAAACTGGGATGTTAGCTAGCTGCTGTTGCTCGCTCCGTCATGAATCGAGAAGTACATGTCAGTACCTGTTTCAGGTCTAAAACTTTAACCGCTGTTTGTCACATTCATTAAGTCGGAGCCGGCTCAGTAAATGTGTGCGTCCACAGGGATTGACTCGGGTCCGTGAAAAAGGCATTAGCGACCAATGTTAAAAATGAACTAATTAATACATGTTACTGCGACAGCTACAACCATAAACATTAAAACAATTATATATGATATTATTAACTGTCTGTGAAAGCCCGTCTACGGACAAGTGCTGCAAATTAGCTTCGGTTACTGTTTGTCGATGTCTTTGTATCAAATAAACCAAATATATGAATAAAGGAACCGACCCGATCGCCCACGTGCAGAGCCAGAGCCACGTGATCCCACACATAGTACGGCTTATATTCATATCCCTGAGTGACCCAGTCCCCATAGTAGTCCTCCTCCAGCCCAGACCTGAAAGACACACAGCACATGCATCACCTTTTTATTACCCGCCGAGCCACTTTAACACAACAAAAACATCAGAAAAGTGCGAAAGTGCGATTTTCCTCACGCTTTAAACTTTTCTCAGAGACTCAGTGGACATTTGCGAATAAGAGAACTCGTACATTCAAGTGTTGACGATGGTGCTGCCGCCTTCGAGGCCTTTTGTTGTCTGTTCTATCTCATAGCGAGCTCCTAACCACTTTTCAGAATGTATAGTAATGTAAATTAGTATTGAGTGCACCACTTTTTAATTTGAACACCACAACAAACTGGTGAAACCGCAAAATAGTGCACTGTGGCATGCATCGACCCGAATAAGGATTTAAATGGTCTTATATAATGCATTTTCCTCACACATGTTTTGTTGAATTGATGACAGCAGGCAGTTAATAGTCATTTTAACAGGCTCAGATGGGGTTATACTTTTTCAGAAGATAAATATTGAAATAATGATTCCCAGGTCATCCAGTGGTGTGGCAGGGCCACTCCCTGAGGCGCATTGGGACAGGAATGCTATAGACCACCGGACCTTCGGGACCTCCACACCTGATACACAGTGGCTTCTACACGCCCCCCCCCACCGGTTAGTTTTGCACTGTTAGCCTGCTGCTCCACACAACACAGACCAGAGGCAGAGCCAAGATAGCTGTGACCTTTTATACTTTCTACATAGAAGGCGCACGGGCAACTACAAAGATTATATAAATGCCATGAAACTGACAATATGTACTTTGCCATACTTTTACATAGAGCCTGGCTCCTCCTTTCATTCATATGGAGATAGAACATTCAATGTAAACATATCCAGTAAACCGGTGGCTAACACATGTATGCATTTGTAGGAACAGGTCAGAGAGCTCTGTGATTGGTGTGGAGCAGTAGGTAAAGTTCCTCTCTGTCCATACAGGAGGGAGGTGGACCGGCTGGCGTCCTGGTGCAGCCACAACAACCTGGAGCTGAACGCCCAGAAGACAGTGGAGATGATCGTGGACTTTAGGAAAGACACAGCCCCACCGTCCCCCCTCGCCCTGACAGACTCTCCCACCCCCATCTCCATCTCCATCCGACCATCTGATCCCTCATCAAGAAGGCCCAGCAGAGGATATTCTTCCTGCTGCAGCTGAGGAAACTTAAGCTGCCAACCAAGATGCTGGTGCAGTTCTACTAGGCCATCATCGAGTCCATCCTCACCTCCTCCATCACCGTGTGGTTCCCCGGCGCTACAGAACGGGACAAGCACCGTCTGCAGCGCATTGTGCTGCTGCAGAGAAGGTGATTGGCTGTGAGCTCCATCTCTCCAGGACCTGTTCACCTCCAGGACCCGGAGGTGTGTGGGTCGGATCACAGCTGACCCTTCTCACCCTGGACACGGACTATTCACCCCTCTCCCCTCAGGCAGGAGGCTACGGTCTATCCAGACCCATACCTCCCGCCACTTGAACAGTTTTTCCCCTCCGCCATCAGACTCATGAACAATAACAAGTCTCTGTAGCTCAGTCACAGACTCATGGATGTATCTGCTCGTTTGCTCTGTGTGGTGTTTCCACACTTAGACCCGCTGATATCACTTTATCACTTTACTCAACATCTGTAAATATAATCCCACTTTTTTTCTAAGTCTATTGTTGTCGTCTTACCATATTTTACTTTTTACTTTTTATTTTGTATCTTATTTATTAATATTCCTTATGCATGCCCCCTAAAGCCTTATAGTTTAAAGTTTTATAGCTTCATTCATCTAAATCCTGTGTTATATGTTTTATGTTGTACGTCCGCATCAAGAAAAATGTCTAGTCTGTGAACCTGTTCTCAAACAATGTCAATAAAAACGATTCTGATTCTGATTCTGATACCTGTGAGTCTCGCTCATGGCCTCTGGTCTCCAGACGAAGCGCGGCCACGGCTTCGCTCTGAAGGCACAGATGCTGTTAGGCGTGTCCTCCAGCAGGGGGAGATGTGAGAACTTCCACCAGTGCTTCGGCCTGTGGACCAGCACTGCATACATCACTTCCTGTTTGTAGAGGACGGTGCGATAGACTCTGAGGACCGGCGGCGCCCCTCCACAGAACTGCACAGACACACAGCAACAATCAGATCATTAACACAGAAAGAACTGAAAACATACGCTAAGCTAAAGTCCTAAAGGTCTGCAGAGTCACCTCACCCAAATGTCAATGGTGGACAACCCGATGAATTGATGGAAATGTCTCTGGCAGATTGAGTCCCTAATTCAGCTGTTTGAAGCTTGAACAGTTTGGAACAAAGCAGCTGTTATTTCACACTCATCACAGCAGGACAGTGGGCAGAGGTCCCAATGATGATGCATCTGTCTGCAGGAGCACACGTGTCCCTCATGTCTCTCATCTCCGCCTCTGCCGATCCCCTTTGCTCTTTGTGTCTATGCAAGAGGCTCTAAACTCTAGAGTCACGTGATCAGTGGAGCTCCACTTCTCCACAGGAAATGACATCACCTCCACTGTTTCTTCCGCTTCTCATTTCTTTCACATTCAAAATAAAGAGATCGATCCTAATGTTTGTTTGTTTCTTTCTTTTCTGGCGATTCGGTCGTTTGTCTGGACCCCCACTGGGAAAAATATAAATCTGCACCTTTGATGATAAAGAACGTACTGGTCGTTATGAATTACGGGATGAATTAAACTTTAGGATTCAGAAACATAACACAACTGTTTTTAGTCCAACAGTTAATGGTGAACAATTGTGGAATAAGCTGGAGATGGAGTTGCCACTAGGGGGAGCAGTGGGATCAATGATGTGTATTTTTTCCTCTATAATCTGGAAGAGTGTTGCTGCTCTGAACGGTTGTCATTCTATTGCTCAAATTCACAAATGGAGAATTAGGGTTGGCAGGTTATGGATCTGTTGAGAGGGATCCTCCCAACGACCTCAAAACCTTGTCCTTTAATGCACCACTCAGCATAGGAACATCATCTACCAAATCTACCTCTTCAACTGGCCCGCTCTACAATCTGGCTTTTTAATGCTTTGGATGAGGTCTTGTTGATGTTTTGTTCCTTCGGTACCATTGTGTGAAATGCACTAAATTTGGGGGGGGGGGGGGGGGGGGGGGGCGCTCATAAGCTTTTGCTTCAGCCCACTCCTTTTGAGCAGAATGTATACTGCTCAAATAAACAAATAAACGAAAAAAATAAAAGGTCAGAAAATGTAAACTTTTTTAATGTTTTTTAATTCAAAAGTGCTAAGGCCAATTCTGGATCTCATGTGCTCACTTTCTGACACTCAGCGTGTGTTTGGCAGAGAAATCACCGTTACCAATCTGAATTACAAGTATAAACGTTCATGTTGACACTTTGAAAGCTCATTTTGCACAATTCTCACCAGGAGTGCAACAATTCAATTCAATTCAATTCAATTGAATTCGCTCTCTTCCATTCAATACTGACAGGAAAAATGTCAAAATACAAGCTCATTGGGAAAATAAAGGGAACATCATATTTGGCGTTATCTCACCCTTTTGTTTCCTACATTTATAATAATAATCCGATGTGTCCATTCATAGCTTAATGTCTTACAATCTCACAATGCAAAGTTTTGAAAAGAAAGCAAAGCCGATCCATAACAGTTTTGGCTGGTACTGTACAGTGTGTTAGGTTAAGATACCGATGCCCCAGCCTTGAGCTGGGACACACTGCTCAAAGAAGAGTTTCTGCATATGTGACAAGTGTGTGTGAGGGTTCAGCCTGAACGATAAGGCTGAAAGAACAGAGCGACCGCTGACCCATCAGTGCTGAGGTGCCGCTCAAGGACGTGGATAAAAAAGCTGAGTGTTATGTGCGGCTCTGTCATTAAATGACTCAAAGCGGAGCTCGGCTCTTTGTCTTGTGCTTCTCCTGCGTGTTCAAATTGTTATTAGTCTGTAATGGTAGACTGTGGCTGCTGATAGTGTTTTCAGATGTTTCCCTTTTCAGATGTCTAGAAGAGCCAAGCACTTGGATATTTTGCACTAGCATGTACAGTATTTTGATACAGTAGTGATGCAGTAGTAATACAGTAGTAATGTAGTAGTGATACAGTAGTGATACAGTAGTGATGCAGTAGTGATGCAGTAGTGATACAGTAGTGATGCAGTAGTGATGCAGTAGTGATGCAGTATTTTGATGCAGTAGTGATGCAGTAGTGATGCAGTAGTGATGCAGTAGTGATGCAGTAGTGATACAGTAGTGATGCAGTAGTAATGTAGTAGTGATACAGTAGTGATGCAGTAGTGATACAGTAGAACAGTAGTGATGCAGTAGTGATGCAGTAGTGATACAGTAGTGATACAGTAGTGATGCAGTAGTGATACAGTAGTGATGCAGTAGTGATACAGTAGTGATACAGTAGTGATGCAGTAGTGATACAGTAGTGATGCAGTAGTGATACAGTAGTGATACAGTAGTGATGCAGTAGTAATACAGTAGTAATGTAGTAGTGATACAGTAATGATACAGTAGTGATGCAGTAGTGATGCAGTAGTGATGCAGTAGTGATGCAGTAGTGATACAGTAGTGATGCAGTAGTGATACAGTAGTGATACAGTAGTAATACAGTAGTAATGTAGTAGTGATACAGTAGTGATACAGTAGTAATGTAGTAGTGATGCAGTAGTGATGCAGTAGTGATACAGTAGTGATGCAGTAGTAATACAGTAGTAATGTAGTAGTGATACAGTAGTGATACAGTAGTAATGTAGTAGTGATGCAGTAGTGATGCAGTAGTGATGCAGTAGTGATGCAGTAGTGATACAGTAGTGATACAGTAGTGATGCAGTAGTGATACAGTAGTGATACAGTAGTGATGCAGTAGTGATACAGTAGTGATACAGTAGTGATGCAGTAGTGATGCAGTAGTGATGCAGTAGTGCAGAACCTGTGTGAAGTTCACCCCCATAATGTCAGAGTCACTTTAAAATGGCGTCATTGGTTAAATGAGCCATTGATGATTACAGGACCCTCACGGGGTGTCCTAACAGACGACAAAGCTTTTATGGTCCCACATGGGTCCCTTTTTAGTCACCAAGAACACATGTCCCATAACCCTCATTTAACAAGTCTGGAGGTGTTTATACCTCAGTGGTCAGGTAATCGGACACTTGAGATTCCTAAAAACAGGTGTGTTGCACCATTAAAATGGTTTTGCATTTACATTTTTCCATTGAAAGAAATGACGAGGCACACCACCAGCAGAAAATGTAGAAACAATTTAACTCTGTAGCTTATATTCACAATATAAAGTGTTTTTCATCAAGTGTCTTGAATAGGAACACCGTATAGTCTCGCTGTCGCATCATGCAGACCTTATTCTCTAGTCTCAGAGAAATGAACTTCCTGCGGACACTTACTGATGGAAGAGGATCACAAGACAGCACAGAGACTTGACAATGGCACATTATTTGGGGATCATAATTTTGTGGTTGAAAAACACTGATATAGGGCTTTCTGGCTTGGGCCTCTTGGGACCCTTGCTACGCCTCTGCCTGACCTGTCGCCTCCCTATCTTCCTATCTTGGAGATGTCCCGGTGTCTGTATCGCGTCTCTAAATAATGTGCTCGAGATTAGTCCTTGAGCAGAACACTCTTCGTGTTCGTTGGTCTGCGTTCTCTCTGTGCTCTTGTATAATAAATCACCACTTGATTCAGACTTCAGTCCTCTTAAATTTGTTCCACAGTTAGACACACGTTAAACAGAAAATCCACAACATCCCCGAAGATAATTCCAGGTTTGTGAACCTGTTCACCAACAACTCATTCCTCCCCATTTCAGTGGGTCTCCTGACCTCGGGCTTTAGTTTTGTAATAGTTTTGTTATGGCTGTCTGAAATGTGCTGTGTTGAATGTCCTTGTCATTATGTCATTGTGTTTGTTTTTTTGCCTTTAGGACAAATACAATAAACCTTGAGTCTGAACTGTGCACAGGTTTCAGCAGATCGTGTCATTTTGTCTTTAGTTGGTTTGACCTGTTAGCACAACGAAAACATATTGATTGGAGAAAACAAACGTACCCTGTACTTTAAATGTTTTGAACTGGATGTAAATCTATCAGAATACGTCTCGCGGACAGACTCACCTGGGTGCTGTAATTGTCCAGGACGTCTCTGAGGCTGAAGGTGAAGCGAAAGGAGCCGTATCTGGAGCTGGAGCTGAAGGCTGGAGACGTGGCGAAGTCCTGGAGTTGAACCCCGGCTGGCCTTATGTTCTCCACTTGTCCTCCAGGGTGCACCAGAGTCATGTCCCTGTCCTCGGCCTTCCTCAGCTCGGTAGGAGAAGCCGTCAGACTGAACCACACCATCTTGGGCTCTTGAGAGTAGTTTGGGTTCCTGAAGCCTCCATCTGCCTTGATGCCCCACAGGCCCTCGAGGTCAGTGCTGTGGCTGACGCGGGACACGTGCAGCTCCGGCCTGGGGTAAGTGGGAATGTTTCTCTTTCTAATATATTTATGAGCAATATGCTCCTGGTTTAGCTCCCACTTTAAGGCAGGCAAAGGCAGGTGCGCTCCATCACAACTGTAGACCTCCATGGCAGCAGAAATAGTCTGGTTTTAGAAGGTTCTGGTCACGGCACATCCACAGCAGTTTGTCCTTTTGAATGTGTAATCCTGAAGAAAACGAAACACAGAAATGAATAGACTTTATACCTCCCACTGTACTTACGTATACTCGAGTCATATTGTAATGAAGTATCTCTGCTCTTACTTGTGTTCTACGTGGGGCAAAGCCTCTGTCTACTGGCCAATGAATCCAAAAGTACACTTCATTTAAAATAGTTATAGTCAATAATTAGTCAAAAGTAATATTGTACTGAGAGGCCAAGGCAACTCAATGTGCCTTACAAAAGGTGTGCTGTTACAATATTCAGGAAATGTAATTAATGCTTAAAGCAGAAATAACACATAATGAATCTGATATTTTAAAGTCAATAAAAACAATAGATACAGTGGGGCAAAAAAGTATTTGGCCAAAATCCAATAGGACGTCTATGGGGAACTAATGAAATACTTGTTTGCCCCACAGCATATTTCTTTAGACCAGAAAAGTAAATGCAGTTATTTTGAAGTTCTATTTTGAAGCGTTGTCACTTCCGGATTTACTCACAGTGGAAAGAGTAACTAAATGTTTTACTCAAGTAAAGTCAGTCACTTCTAAAATAATACGACTCAAATAGAAGTAATAAAATGTGATAAAACAAAAATGACACTCAGTCACACACAAGTACTTGAGTACATGTACAAAGACAGACATGAGGGAATGTTGTGATGGCAAATACATTGGCTTCTCTAAAATGTTGATAGACGTTATGTTGACTGTTATAATGGTCATAGCTGGGGACGATGCTGTCGGGACTTTTATAGTATATATATATATATATATATATATATATATATATATATATGTGTGTGTGTGTGTGTGTGTGTAACTTCAGTGTGTTATGAGCAAATAGACTTGATAAACAGGATCATGTACATGTTCAACTGATGACAGTGGTTTCATTGTATTTGGCTGGTGCTGACAAAGTGACTTTAGGTTTCGTTTTCCACATTGATCCTGGCAGAGCTTTTGCTGCAAACATGTACCTCCATTTAGTTCATCTCAGCTATGAAACAGGACTGTGTTGTGTAGCCTCAGTATAATCTGTACTGTTCTACTGTACATGAAATCCTTGTAGTCCGCAGTACTGTCTGCTAGTCGTCCTATCTCTTTGGGGTTTAGATAAATATCAATGCTATGAACGAAATATTTTTATCAGCCAAAAATCATTGATAATAAACCAGAAACCAGAGCTCAGTGCCTCTGAGGCCTCCCAGGAGGGCAGTGGTTCCCAAAGCATCTTTATCAAAAGGACACTAAATACACAGATGTATCAGATGACTATGTGGAAATATATGACTTCTTGTTTATGCATTTTGAAAATAATAAAATGTGTTCTTTGGCTTAAAGTGAAAGAATAGTTGTCTGTTTACAATATCATGTGACCTCCTGCTGACCTAAGTTGGTCTTCTGCTGACCTGAGTGACCACATTAGCAGATCGCTCAGCCAGGCCATTGCCATCGTGCTCTTCTATAGCAGCCATATACATGGCATCTGTGGAAAGTCCGAGGTCCATCTGGTTAAAGGCTTTTCTGTAGACCTGATAAACCAGATCAGCTTCTGTTAGACACTCCTGTGATACCACCATGAAGTCCTTTTGGGTTAATAAAGGCTTTAAGAACCGCTTTGCTCTTTAGTGTTTTTGTTATAGCTAGTTGTTAAGTTTACGACTTCAACTGCCTGATTAGAAATCTGCTGACCAACCTCAGATCAGAGAGCAGGGCACAGGCCTAATCTCACCAGAGAGCTGCTCTCCCTCTTTACAACAGTTCAGAGTATTTCAAATGAATGCATACAGAGACATGTACTTCCACACTGCTTATACCACAGAGTTCTTATCTCACAGAGGCCACACACAGCTGTATCTGTCCGGCAGGTCAACGTACCCAGCACTGTATGACCGGACAGCTGATATTTCACTTTGAGTACCAGTGCATGCAGTTCTATCTCCACATACGTGAGGTTATCAGATTAACTTCCCCGGCTCACAGTTCAATCCTTTTATTTGGTTCTTAAACTGCCACCCTGCTTTCCTTTAAACATGATGGAACCTGCTCGTATGGGGCAGGGCAGAGGCAAGTTAGGCTTTTTCTACAAAACAATATAATACGTCACGTTCTCTTCAGGATGTGTCCCAACTGTTGGCTTCACTCACACACATTTAAGAACATCTTGTTTGAAATACATTTGCCTTTCAATGTAAATGATCGAGTCTCACTTTAGCCTTGGGGCGAGGAAAGTGGAACCCACTGTCCTCACAAAGGGGACGCATGAAAATGTGCATGCGTCCCCTTTGTGATTTAAATTCTGTAATGCTGCACCAAGCAGCTTAAGGTAAACATTTCAGTTTCAGTTTTCTTGTCTTAGACTCAAACTCAGAAAACAATGGGTATTTTGTTCTTCTGCTTTCATACCAGGTACAATGTCCCACCAACAAGCCTTTGTAACAATCCCTGGAGGTTATTTTCAGGCCAATGTATCCACTTCTTAACCTCTTAACCCCCAGGTGCACCGAGCGCATTTTCTCCAGTTTGGCTTTACACAAATCTAAAACTGTTTTATTTTTTTAAGCATCAAAATAGCGACAAAACGTGGAGGAAAAGCAACAAAAATAAAACGTGAAGAAAACATGACCCAAAAAAAGCTATTAAAAAAGAGCGACAAAAACGGGACCAAAAAGTCATGTTACTTTTTTTTCTTATAGTCAGACGTGTTAGTGTTAGTTTCGTACCTGATCATAAAAAAGTGATGCAAAAGCAAAAAACAAACAAAACAAACGAGAGGAAAACACGGTGACGACAGGTCGCGGTCCCTCCGGGTCTGCGCTTTCATACGAGGCGTCGCGCTGCTGCTCTCCAGTCCAGAGGTAGGGCGTCGGATCACTATCATGAGGGCGCAAATATAACATCAGCGCGCGCGGGTGCACAGGGATCGAGGGCGCATGCGCTAAAAGTGAGCGCAAAAACGATGACAGCGCGCGTATACGCTCGGTGTTTACATTTCGGCCCGCAGCGCCCTCGCTCTTCCACAGTCTGACCGCTCGGTTTCTTTTTCATTCAGCACGTTACTTCATCAGAATAAGGCTGACTAGTGGATCACAGAGTCACAATGCAGAAGTATCCAGATCTGACAGTGAACACGAACAACACGAACAACAACTACATATATCCAATAATTAGTTAAGAATATTCTATTTTTTATCTTTAATGTACTTGAGTAACTTTTTGAACTTTTCTTCAAGTAGTTTTATCATACAATACTTTTTATCTCTACTTTAGTTATCAAATCAAATCAAATCATACTTTATTTATAGAGCGCTTTTCATACAAAATGTAACACAAAGTGCTTTACAGTGCTTAAAAATCATTAAAAATAATAAAAATCGTCCCCACCAGTAAATATACATAAATAACTACAACCCCCACCACCCACCACCCGCACACACAGACACACAGACACATATACGTACAGACAGCCAGCAGTTAAAAGTCTTAAATAAAAATGGACATAGAGTTGAGTATTTAAGGCTGGGTACAGATGGACCGAAAGAGGAAACATCATCCAAGGAGCCGTCTGCACCAGGAGCAGCCCATCGGCAACAGCCACAGAGCGCCAACTCAGGGGGCCCGGAGTAGGTGTAGGAGAGACGTCCTACCTCCATCCAGGCACCCCCAGGAGAGCGCCCGCACGGCCACAGCCAACCAGCACTCCCGGGGCAGAGGGCTCCCTCAGAGGAACCACTAGGAGAACATAAAAAATAAATAAATAAAATAACTAAAAAAATAGATAAATAAATATTTAATAAGAGATACATTAAAAACAGCTAAAACTGTGCGTGAAATAGCACAGGATAAAAAGAGGGAAACTAAAGAAATAATAGAGCTAAAACCGGTAAATAAGGTTAATATAAGTAAATATTAGTTAAAAGCTAAACTAAAAAGGTGGGTCTTGAGCCTGCTCTTAAAAACATGAACGTTCTCTGTGGTCCTGAGCTCCTCCTCAGGTCGTTCCAGAGGCGAGGGCCATAGTATTGGAAAGACGCCTCGCCGCGAGTCTTTCTGTTGACTTTAGGAATAACTAGGAGACCCCTGCCAGAGGAGCGAAGGGACCGCGAAGGTTCATAAGGTAAAAGCAGTTCTGAAAGATAAGAAGGACCAAGACCATTAAGACATTTAAAAACCATTAAAAGAACTTTAAAATGGATCCTGAAACACACGGGGAGCCAATGCAGCGACTCTAAAACCGGTGTAATGTGGTCCCGCCTCCTGGTCTTCGTCAGGACATGAGCTGCTGAATTTTGTAAAAGTTGTAAACCTGAGATACTCTTTTTGGGAAGACCAGAAAGCAGGGCATTACAGTAGTCAATACGACTGGTGATAAAAGCATGCATGAGCGTCTCCGTGTTGGCCCGAGAGAGAATGGGGCGGACTCTGGCTATGTTCTTTAGATGTAAAAACCTATCTTTGTGATATTCTTAATGTGTGGAATTAAAGTCAGCTCAGAGTCAAACATCACACCCAGGTCCTTCACCTGTGAGGAAGGATTAAAAGACAATGACTGTAGTTTGGGTAAAAGTTTCTCTCTCTGGGCCTCAGGACCGATGACTAAAACTTCAGTTTTGTCCTGGTTAAGCTGGAGAAAGTTTTCTGCCATCCAGGATTTAATATCTAAAATGCAGTTAAAAAGTGCATCCATTGGCCTGGTGTCATCAGGAGACATGGAGATGTACAACTGTGTATCATCAGCGTAACTATGAAAGTTGACTCCATGTCTCCTGATGACATCACCAAGAGGGAGCATATACAGGTTAAAAAGCACTGGGCCTAAAATCGAACCCTGGGGCACACCACATGTAATGTTATGGACCTTAGAGGAGCAGGTATCCACACTCACCATGAATGTCCTGTCTGTGAGGTAGGATGTAAACCATTTGTGGACAGCACCAGAGGCCGATGTGTTTTAGACGAGTTAAAAGAATAGTATGGTCGACTGTATCAAAGGCAGCGCTCAGATCCAGTAGAACCAACACTGTCAGCCTTTTGGAATCATAATTTAATCTAAGAAGGAAGTCTTGGTGCTGTGGTTTACCCTAAAGCCAGACTGAAATTTCTCAAGGACGTCATGTGCATTTATAAAGTCGCTAAATTGGGTAAAAACAAGTTTTTCTAAGATTTTGCTTAAAAATGGTAAGTTGGATACCGGTCTAAAGTTGTTAAAATTATTACAGTCCAAATTGCTCTTCTTCAGCAGAGGCCTCACCACCGCCCCCTTAAAGGCAGCAGGGAAGACCCCCGTCTGAAGAGAGCAATTCATCATAAAAGCTCATCTCTAAGAGATCCATAGAAAGTTAAATTCTAATGAAGTATCTGTTTCTTACTTTAGTAAAAGTAGTTGTTACTTTTTCCACTTTGAATAAATATTGAAGCTCCTTGTTCTTTAGAATGATTTAGTTTTTCTGTATGTTCTGCCATTTTCTTGGATTTTTCTTTGTAAATATCACAATTTCCACAGGATTTAATGTTTTGGTTCACACCATTTATGGCATCATAGTAAATACATTGGACTTGAACAATAATATAGTAAATAATGAATTATAATAGCTATTATAATTAATTAGCCGATTATACTAGCTTGATATGATATACTTTTTTCATTTTTGGTATTGGGTCAAATATATTGATGTCTTTTTCAGTCCTTTTATACATTAGTAGTTTGATAACGTTTTAGTATATGTGCGATACACTAGACAGTCTTATTCTGATGACGTAACGTGCTGAATGAAGTAGAAAACAGCGCGCGCTGAAATGCAAACACCGGACGTATGAAGGGACTTGAGCCTCTGTCACAGTTTTTGCGCTCACTTTTAGCGCATGCGCCCTCGACCCCTGTGTTCTGCGCGGGTTGATGTTATATTTGCGCCCTCAGCTTAAAGATAGTGATTTGGGTCGAAGTGACCCGGGGGCAGTGCGCTCGGCTCAGGTGGGGGTTAAGAGGTTTTAAGAGGCTCAAACAGCAAAGACAAAGTCAGACTCACCGTGCCTGTTGGAGACAGAGAGAGAGAGAACAGTCCTGCGTGTCGGGGCTGGAGCTCAGAGTTTCTGATGAAATGAAACTCAAGTGAGACAGTCGGGCTGAGGGGGGGGGGGGGGGGGGGCTCGGAGGAGGAAGTAACACAGTCAGGAAAAGTGCTTCACATTATTATTACTAGTACTTTTTATTTTATTTTAAAACCTGGGTCTTTTCTGACTCGCCGGTGAATGACTCCAGGTAACGGGACGCGGAGTGAAATAAAGGTGAGCTCAAAAATGAGACGTGAATGAAAATGCAGCCTGATAAAAGCGTTAAAGAGCGACACAAGTGCACTGAAAAAAAAGCAACGAAACGGTTTCTAAAAAAAAGAGGCGGGAAACAGATGACAAAAAAGCAACAAGAACACGACAAAAGTGAGAACAATGTGGCGCTAACTGCTGTGATAGTGCGCCCCCTGCTGGTAGGAGCAGATCCACGACGGTATTACATGTGAATATTTTATGTCTTACAATCAGTGACGGACTGGCCATTGGGCAATGTGGGCAAATGCCACTGCGGCCGCCTGGTCTCATCACTTGTTGTGGCCTCATCACAAACAAATAAATAGGCTAAATAAAGCGAGGAAGCGGCCGCCTATTGGCGCATTTAGAACAGTCCATTGCTTTATACGTGTCAGTTCTACGTTTTCGCTTTGCTGCTGCAAATGCTCCGTGTATTTGTGCTGTATTGACTGACTTTTGGCATTTCTTTCCAAACTTTCGATACGTCGCTAATGTCATAACACACGGGGTTCATCGCTGCTGCACCCGCGGTCTGTCTGAGCCCGGGTCCGAGGCTGTCTGTCTCCCCGCGCCGCTGTGCTCTGAGCCCGGGTCTGAAGCTGTCTGTCTCCCCGCGCCGCTGTGCTCTGAGCCCGGGTCCGAGGCTGTCTGTCTCCCCGCGCCGCTGTGCTCTGAGCCCGGGTCCGAGGCTGTCTCTCCCCCCGCGCCGCTGTGCTCTGAGCCCGGGTCCGAGGCTGTCTGTCTCCCCGCGCCGCTGTGCTCTGAGCCCGGGTCCGAGGCTGTCTGTCTCCCCGCGCCGCTGTGCTCTGAGCCCGGGGCTGAAGCTGTCTGTCTCCCCGCGCCGCTGTGCTCTGAGCCCGGGTCCGAGGCTGTCTGTCTCCCCGCGCCGCTGTGCTCTGAGCCCGGGTCCGAGGCTGTCTGTCTCCCCACGCCGCTGTGCTCTGAGCCCGGGTCTGAAGCTGTCTGTCTCCCCGCGCCGCTGTGCTCTGAGCCCGGGTCTGAAGCTGTCTGTCTCCCCGCGCCGCTGTGCTCTGAGCCCGGGTCTGAAGCTGTCTGTCTCCCCGCGCCGCTGTGCTCTGAGCCCGGGTCCGAGGCTGTCTGTCTCCCCGCGCCGCTATGCTCAGAGCCCGGGTCCGAGGCTGTCTGTCTCCCCGCGCCGCTGTGCTCTGAGCCCGGGTCCGAGGCTGACTGTCCCCGTTCTGAGCGCTCAGGCCCGGGGCTCAGAGCGGAGGCTGCGGGTGCCTGTCCCCGCCCTGTGCGCACTGCGAGCGGGTCTAACCTCTGCCCGTCCCCGCTGAGTGGCTACAAGAACTTTGTGATACCTTTCAGTATGAAAAGCGCTTTATAAATGAAGTTTGATAGATTGATGAGCGGATCGGCTGATCTCTGGCAGCTCTGGCTGCCACAGCGACACACGGACAGGGGGAAGGAGAATGAAGCAGAAATTGATGACAATCTGTAGGGTTTGGGCTGAGTTTAGGTGCTTGTTTAGGTGTTACAAAACAGCATCAATCAAGTGATGAACTGGTTCAGTAGAAACATGCTATACAGACAAGTAGGCTTGCTTTTTATTTACATAACCAGATTCATCTGTGTTAATAGTAAATGCAGTCAAATGGAGGGCTGTCCCATTTCTTAGGGCGGTCTTTTCAACCCTCGCCCTTAGCCCTTGGTTTCAGGGTGTAGGGAAAGGGCAAGGGCTAGGGCTAGGGGTAGAAAAGAGAATTGAGATTGGGCCAAAAAGGCTAAATAAATAAATAAAGCGGAGATGCGGCCGCCTTTTGGCGGATTGGCCGCCCGCAGATGACTTGAGAAGACAAATGCCAGGGCCTCTTTTTGGTGCCAGTCCGCCACTGCTTACAATTATTGTTAGAGTTAGTTTAAAATCGTTAGGATTAGGGTTAAGGTTAGGTTAGGGTGGTTAGGTTCAGGATTAGGTTAAAGTTAGGATCGTTTAGGAACAAAAATAACAAGCGTGTATGTGTTTGCTGTTCAAAGTGATGTTAACTTTATTAATCAACAGATCAACAGAAAATCATAAGAATTGTGTTTTGTTTTCAGATATTACACCTGTGTCCCCAGTGCAACCCCTGCTCAACAGACTGGAGACCGGAGACTTAAGAGGGACAGGAGGAGACTGGAGACTTAAGAGGGACAAAGAAGAGGACAGGAGGAGACTGGAGACTTAAGAGGGACAGAGAAGAGGACAGGAGGAGACTTAAGAGGAGCAGAGAAGAGGACAGGAGGAGACTTAAGAGGAGCAGAGAAGAGGACAGGAGGAGACTGGAGACTTAAGAGGGACAGGAGGAGACCGGAGACTTAAGAGGAGCAGAGAAGAGGACAGGAGGAGACCGGAGACTTAAGAGGAGCAGAGAAGAGGACAGGAGGAGACCGGAGACTTAAGAGGAGCAGAGAAGAGGACAGGAGGAGACCGGAGACTTAAGAGGGACAGGAGGAGACCGGAGACTTTAGAGGGACAGGAGGAGATCGGAGACTTAAGAGGGACAGGAGGAGACCGGAGACTTTAGAGGGACAGGAGGAGACCGGAGACTTTAGAGGGACAGGAGGAGACCGGAGACTTAAGAGGGACAGGAGGAGACCGGAGACTTTAGAGGGACAGGAGGAGACCGGAGACTTAAGAGGGACAGGAGGAGACCGGAGACTTAAGAGGGACAGGAGGAGACCGGAGACTTTAGAGGGACAGGAGGAGACCGGAGACTTAAGAGGGAAAGGAGGAGACCGGAGACTTAAGAGGAGCAGAGAAGAGGACAGGAGGAGACCGGAGACTTTAGAGGGACAGGAGGAGACCGGAGACTTAAGAGGAACAGAGAAGAGGACAGGAGGAGACCGGAGACTTAAGAGGAACAGAGAAGAGGACAGGAGGAGACCGGAGACTTAAGAGGAGCAGAGAAGAGGACAGGAGGAGACCGGAGACTTAAGAGGAACAGAGAAGAGGACAGGAGGAGACTGGAGACTTTAGAGGGACAGGAGGAGACCGGAGACTTTAGAGGGACAGGAGGAGACCGGAGACTTAAGAGGGACAGGAGGAGACCGGAGACTTTAGAGGGACAGGAGGAGACCGGAGACTTTAGAGGGACAGGAGGAGACCGGAGACTTAAGAGGGACAGGAGGAGACCGGAGACTTTAGAGGGACAGGAGGAGACCGGAGACTTAAGAGGAACAGAGAAGAGGACAGGAGGAGACCGGAGACTTAAGAGGAACAGAGAAGAGGACAGGAGGAGACCGGAGACTTAAGAGGAACAGAGAAGAGGACAGGAGGAGACTGGAGACTTTAGAGGGACAGGAGGAGACCGGAGACTTAAGAGGGACAGGAGGAGACCGGAGACTTTAGAGGGACAGGAGGAGACCGGAGACTTTAGAGGGACAGGAGGAGACCGGAGACTTAAGAGGAGCAGAGAAGAGGACAGGAGGAGACCGGAGACTTAAGAGGAGCAGAGAAGAGGACAGGAGGAGACCGGAGACTTAAGAGGAGCAGAGAAGAGGACAGGAGGAGACCGGAGACTTAAGAGGAGCAGAGAAGAGGACAGGAGGAGACCGGAGACTTAAGAGGGACAGGAGGAGACCGGAGACTTTAGAGGGACAGGAGGAGATCGGAGACTTAAGAGGGACAGGAGGAGACCGGAGACTTTAGAGGGACAGGAGGAGACCGGAGACTTTAGAGGGAAAGGAGGAGACCGGAGACTTAAGAGGAGCAGAGAAGAGGACAGGAGGAGACCGGAGACTTTAGAGGGACAGGAGGAGACCGGAGACTTAAGAGGGACAGGAGGAGACCGGAGACTTAAGAGGGACAGGAGGAGACCGGAGACTTTAGAGGGACAGGAGGAGACCGGAGACTTAAGAGGGAAAGGAGGAGACCGGAGACTTAAGAGAAGCAGAGAAGAGGACAGGAGGAGACCGGAGACTTTAGAGGGACAGGAGGAGACCGGAGACTTTAGAGGGACAGGAGGAGACAGGAGACTTAAGAGGAACAGAGAAGAGGACAGGAGGAGACCGGAGACTTAAGACGAACAGAGAAGAGGACAGGAGGAGACTGGAGACTTTAGAGGGACAGGAGGAGACCGGAGACTTTAGAGGGACAGGAGGAGACCGGAGACTTTAGAGGGACAGGAGGAGACCGGAGACTTTAGAGGGACAGGAGGAGACCGGAGACTTTAGAGGGACAGGAGGAGACCGGACACTTAAGAGGGACAGGAGGAGACCGGAGACTTTAGAGGGACAGGAGGAGACCGGAGACTTAAGAGGAGCAGAGAAGAGGACAGGAGGAGACCGGAGACTTAAGAGGAGCAGAGAAGAGGACAGGAGGAGACCGGAGACTTAAGAGGAACAGAGAAGAGGACAGGAGGAGACTGGAGACTTTAGAGGGACAGGAGGAGACCGGAGACTTTAGAGGGACAGGAGGAGACCGGAGACTTAAGAGGGACAGGAGGAGACCGGAGACTTTAGAGGGACAGGAGGAGACCGGAGACTTTAGAGGGACAGGAGGAGACCGGAGACTTTAGAGGGACAGGAGGAGACCGGAGACTTAAGAGGGACAGGAGGAGACCGGAGACTTTAGAGGGACAGGAGGAGACCGGAGACTTAAGAGGAACAGAGAAGAGGACAGGAGGAGACCGGAGACTTAAGAGGAACAGAGAAGAGGACAGGAGGAGACTGGAGACTTTAGAGGGACAGGAGGAGACCGGAGACTTTAGAGGGACAGGAGGAGACCGGAGACTTTAGAGGGACAGGAGGAGACCGGAGACTTTAGAGGGACAGGAGGAGACCGGAGACTTTAGAGGGACAGGAGGAGACCGGACACTTAAGAGGGACAGGAGGAGACCGGAGACTTTAGAGGGACAGGAGGACACCGGAGACTTTAGAGGGACAGGAGGAGACCGGAGACTTAAGAGGAGCAGAGAAGAGGACAGGAGGAGACCGGAGACTTAAGAGGAGCAGAGAAGAGGACAGGAGGAGACCGGAGACTTAAGAGGAACAGAGAAGAGGACAGGAGGAGACTGGAGACTTTAGAGGGACAGGAGGAGACCGGAGACTTTAGAGGGACAGGAGGAGACCGGAGACTTTAGAGGGACAGGAGGAGACCGGAGACTTTAGAGGGACAGGAGGAGACCGGAGACTTAAGAGGGACAGGAGGAGACCGGAGACTTTAGAGGGACAGGAGGAGACCGGAGACTTAAGAGGAGCAGAGAAGAGGACAGGAGGAGACCGGAGACTTTAGAGGGACAGGAGGAGACCGGAGACTTAAGAGGAACAGAGAAGAGGACAGGAGGAGACCGGAGACTTAAGAGGAACAGAGAAGAGGACAGGAGGAGACTGGAGACTTTAGAGGGACAGGAGGAGACCGGAGACTTTAGAGGGACAGGAGGAGACCGGAGACTTAAGAGGGACAGGAGGAGACCGGAGACTTTAGAGGGACAGGAGGAGACCGGAGACTTTAGAGGGACAGGAGGAGACCGGAGACTTTAGAGGGACAGGAGGAGACCGGAGACTTAAGAGGAGCAGAGAAGAGGACAGGAGGAGACCGGAGACTTAAGAGGAGCAGAGAAGAGGACAGGAGGAGACTGGAGACTTTAGAGGGACAGGAGGAGACCGGAGACTTTAGAGGGACAGGAGGAGACCGGAGACTTAAGAGGAACAGAGAAGAGGACAGGAGGAGACCGGAGACTTAAGAGGAACAGAGAAGAGGACAGGAGGAGACTGGAGACTTTAGAGGGACAGGAGGAGACTGGAGACTTTAGAGGGACAGGAGGAGACCGGAGACTTAAGAGGGACAGGAGGAGACCGGAGACTTTAGAGGGACAGGAGGAGACCGGACACTTAAGAGGGACAGGAGGAGACCGGAGACTTAAGAGGGACAGGAGGAGACCGGAGACTTTAGAGGGACAGGAGGACACCGGAGACTTTAGAGGGACAGGAGGAGACCGGAGACTTAAGAGGAGCAGAGAAGAGGACAGGAGGAGACCGGAGACTTAAGAGGAACAGAGAAGAGGACAGGAGGAGACTGGAGACTTTAGAGGGACAGGAGGAGACCGGAGACTTTAGAGGGACAGGAGGAGACCGGAGACTTAAGAGGGACAGGAGGAGACCGGAGACTTTAGAGGGACAGGAGGAGACCGGAGACTTAAGAGGGACAGGAGGAGACCGGAGACTTAAGAGGGACAGGAGGAGACCGGAGACTTTAGAGGGACAGGAGGAGACCGGAGACTTAAGAGGAGCAGAGAAGAAGACAGGAGGAGACCGGAGACTTAAGAGGAGCAGAGAAGAGGACAGGAGGAGACCGGAGACTTAAGAGGAGCAGAGAAGAGGACAGGAGGAGACCTGAGACTTAAGAGGAGCAGAGAAGAGGACAGGAGGAGACCGGAGACTTAAGAGGGACAGGAGGAGACCGGAGACTTTAGAGGGACAGGAGGAGATCGGAGACTTAAGAGGGACAGGAGGAGACCGGAGACTTTAGAGGGACAGGAGGAGACCGGAGACTTAAGAGGGACAGGAGGAGACCGGAGACTTTAGAGGGACAGGAGGAGACCGGAGACTTAAGAGGGACAGGAGGAGACCGGAGACTTAAGAGGGACAGGAGGAGTCCGGAGTCTTTAGAGGGACAGGAGGAGACCGGAGACTTAAGAGGGAAAGGAGGAGACCGGAGACTTTAGAGGGACAGGAGGAGACCGGAGACTTTAGAGGGACAGGAGGAGACCGGAGACTTAAGAGGAACAGAGAAGAGGACAGGAGGAGACTGGAGACTTTAGAGGGACAGGAGGAGACCGGAGACTTAAGAGGGACAGGAGGAGACCGGAGACTTTAGAGGGACAGGAGGAGACCGGAGACTTTAGAGGGACAGGAGGAGATCGGAGACTTAAGAGGGACAGGAGGAGACCGGAGACTTTAGAGGGACAGGAGGAGACCGGAGACTTTAGAGGGACAGGAGGAGACCGGAGACTTTAGAGGGACAGGAGGAGACCGGAGACTTTAGAGGGACAGGAGGAGACCGGAGACTTAAGAGGGACAGGAGGAGACCGGAGACTTTAGAGGGACAGGAGGAGACCGGAGACTTAAGAGGGACAGGAGGAGACCGGAGACTTTAGAGGGACAGGAGGAGACCGGAGACTTTAGAGGGACAGGAGGAGACCGGAGACTTAAGAGGGACAGGAGGAGACCGGAGACTTTAGAGGGACAGGAGGAGACCAGAGACTTAAGAGGAGCAGAGAAGAGGACAGGAGGAGACCGGAGACTTAAGAGGAGCAGAGAAGAGGACAGGAGGAGACCGGAGACTTAAGAGGAGCAGAGAAGAGGACAGGAGGAGACCGGAGACTTAAGAGGAGCAGAGAAGAGGACAGGAGGAGACCGGAGACTTAAGAGGGACAGGAGGAGACCGGAGACTTTAGAGGGACAGGAGGAGATCGGAGACTTAAGAGGGACAGGAGGAGACCGGAGACTTAAGAGGGACAGGAGGAGATCGGAGACTTTAGAGGGACAGGAGGAGACCGGAGACTTAAGAGGGAAAGGAGGAGACCGGAGACTTAAGAGGGACAGGAGGAGACCGGAGACTTAAGAGGAGCAGAGAAGAGGACAGGAGGAGACCGGAGACTTAAGAGGGACAGGAGGAGACCGGAGACTTTAGAGGGACAGGAGGAGATCGGAGACTTAAGAGGGACAGGAGGAGACCGGAGACTTAAGAGGGACAGGAGGAGATCGGAGACTTTAGAGGGACAGGAGGAGACCGGAGACTTAAGAGGGAAAGGAGGAGACCGGAGACTTAAGAGGGAAAGGAGGAGACCGGAGACTTAAGAGGGAAAGGAGGAGACCGGAGACTTTAGAGGGACAGGAGGAGATCGGAGACTTAAGAGGGACAGGAGGAGACAGGAGACTTAAGAGGGACAGGAGGAGACCGGAGACTTTAGAGGGACAGGAGGAGACCGGAGACTTAAGAGGGAAAGGAGGAGACCGGAGACTTAAGAGGGACAGGAGGAGACCGGAGACTTAAGAGGAGCAGAGAAGAGGACAGGAGGAGACCGGAGACTTAAGAGGGACAGGAGGAGACCGGAGACTTTAGAGGGACAGGAGGAGATCGGAGACTTAAGAGGGACAGGAGGAGACCGGAGACTTAAGAGGGACAGGAGGAGATCGGAGACTTTAGAGGGACAGGAGGAGACCGGAGACTTAAGAGGGAAAGGAGGAGACCGGAGACTTAAGAGGGAAAGGAGGAGACCGGAGACTTAAGAGGGAAAGGAGGAGACCGGAGACTTTAGAGGGACAGGAGGAGATCGGAGACTTAAGAGGGACAGGAGGAGACCGGAGACTTAAGAGGGACAGGAGGAGACCGGAGACTTTAGAGGGACAGGAGGAGATCGGAGACTTTAGAGGGACAGGAGGAGACCGGAGACTTAAGAGGGAAAGGAGGAGACCGGAGACTTTAGAGGGACAGGAGGAGACCGGAGACTTTAGAGGGACAGGAGGAGACCGGAGACTTAAGAGGAACAGAGAAGAGGACAGGAGGAGACTGGAGACTTTAGAGGGACAGGAGGAGACCGGAGACTTTAGAGGGACAGGAGGAGACCGGAGACTTAAGAGGGACAGGAGGAGACCGGAGACTTAAGAGGAACAGAGAAGAGGACAGGAGGAGACTGGAGACTTTAGAGGGACAGGAGGAGACCGGAGACTTTAGAGGGACAGGAGGAGACCGGAGACTTTAGAGGGACAGGAGGAGACCGGAGACTTTAGAGGGACAGGAGGAGACCGGACACTTAAGAGGGACAGGAGGAGACCGGAGACTTAAGAGGGACAGGAGGAGACCGGAGACTTTAGAGGGACAGGAGGAGACCGGAGACTTTAGAGGGACAGGAGGAGACCGGAGACTTTAGAGGGACAGGAGGAGACCGGAGACTTAAGAGGGACAGGAGGAGACCGGAGACTTAAGAGGGACAGGAGGAGACCGGAGACTTTAGAGGGACAGGAGGAGACCGGAGACTTAAGAGGAGCAGAGAAGAGGACAGGAGGAGACCGGAGACTTTAGAGGGACAGGAGGAGACCGGAGACTTAAGAGGAACAGAGAAGAGGACAGGAGGAGACCGGAGACTTAAGAGGAACAGAGAAGAGGACAGGAGGAGACTGGAGACTTTAGAGGGACAGGAGGAGACCGGAGACTTTAGAGGGACAGGAGGAGACCGGAGACTTAAGAGGGACAGGAGGAGACCGGAGACTTTAGAGGGACAGGAGGAGACCGGAGACTTTAGAGGGACAGGAGGAGACCGGAGACTTTAGAGGGACAGGAGGAGACCGGAGACTTAAGAGGAGCAGAGAAGAGGACAGGAGGAGACCGGAGACTTAAGAGGAACAGAGAAGAGGACAGGAGGAGACTGGAGACTTTAGAGGGACAGGAGGAGACCGGAGACTTTAGAGGGACAGGAGGAGACCGGAGACTTTAGAGGGACAGGAGGAGACCGGAGACTTTAGAGGGACAGGAGGAGACCGGAGACTTAAGAGGGACAGGAGGAGACCGGAGACTTTAGAGGGACAGGAGGAGATCGGAGACTTAAGAGGGACAGGAGGAGACCGGAGACTTAAGAGGGACAGGAGGAGATCGGAGACTTTAGAGGGACAGGAGGAGACCGGAGACTTAAGAGGGAAAGGAGGAGACCGGAGACTTAAGAGGGACAGGAGGAGACCGGAGACTTAAGAGGAGCAGAGAAGAGGACAGGAGGAGACCGGAGACTTAAGAGGGACAGGAGGAGACCGGAGACTTTAGAGGGACAGGAGGAGATCGGAGACTTAAGAGGGACAGGAGGAGACCGGAGACTTAAGAGGGACAGGAGGAGATCGGAGACTTTAGAGGGACAGGAGGAGACCGGAGACTTAAGAGGGAAAGGAGGAGACCGGAGACTTAAGAGGGAAAGGAGGAGACCGGAGACTTTAGAGGGACAGGAGGAGATCGGAGACTTAAGAGGGACAGGAGGAGACAGGAGACTTAAGAGGGACAGGAGGAGACCGGAGACTTTAGAGGGACAGGAGGAGACCGGAGACTTAAGAGGGAAAGGAGGAGACCGGAGACTTAAGAGGGACAGGAGGAGACCGGAGACTTAAGAGGAGCAGAGAAGAGGACAGGAGGAGACCGGAGACTTAAGAGGGACAGGAGGAGACCGGAGACTTTAGAGGGACAGGAGGAGATCGGAGACTTAAGAGGGACAGGAGGAGACCGGAGACTTAAGAGGGACAGGAGGAGATCGGAGACTTTAGAGGGACAGGAGGAGACCGGAGACTTAAGAGGGAAAGGAGGAGACCGGAGACTTAAGAGGGAAAGGAGGAGACCGGAGACTTAAGAGGGAAAGGAGGAGACCGGAGACTTTAGAGGGACAGGAGGAGACCGGAGACTTTAGAGGGACAGGAGGAGACCGGAGACTTAAGAGGAGCAGAGAAGAGGACAGGAGGAGACCGGAGACTTAAGAGGAGCAGAGAAGAGGACAGGAGGAGACCGGAGACTTAAGAGGAGCAGAGAAGAGGACAGGAGGAGACCGGAGACTTAAGAGGAGCAGAGAAGAGGACAGGAGGAGACCGGAGACTTAAGAGGGACAGGAGGAGACCGGAGACTTTAGAGGGACAGGAGGAGATCGGAGACTTAAGAGGGACAGGAGGAGACCGGAGACTTTAGAGGGACAGGAGGAGACCGGAGACTTTAGAGGGAAAGGAGGAGACCGGAGACTTAAGAGGAGCAGAGAAGAGGACAGGAGGAGACCGGAGACTTTAGAGGGACAGGAGGAGACCGGAGACTTAAGAGGGACAGGAGGAGACCGGAGACTTAAGAGGGACAGGAGGAGACCGGAGACTTTAGAGGGACAGGAGGAGACCGGAGACTTAAGAGGGAAAGGAGGAGACCGGAGACTTAAGAGAAGCAGAGAAGAGGACAGGAGGAGACCGGAGACTTTAGAGGGACAGGAGGAGACCGGAGACTTTAGAGGGACAGGAGGAGACAGGAGACTTAAGAGGAACAGAGAAGAGGACAGGAGGAGACCGGAGACTTAAGACGAACAGAGAAGAGGACAGGAGGAGACTGGAGACTTTAGAGGGACAGGAGGAGACCGGAGACTTTAGAGGGACAGGAGGAGACCGGAGACTTTAGAGGGACAGGAGGAGACCGGAGACTTTAGAGGGACAGGAGGAGACCGGAGACTTTAGAGGGACAGGAGGAGACCGGACACTTAAGAGGGACAGGAGGAGACCGGAGACTTTAGAGGGACAGGAGGAGACCGGAGACTTAAGAGGAGCAGAGAAGAGGACAGGAGGAGACCGGAGACTTAAGAGGAGCAGAGAAGAGGACAGGAGGAGACCGGAGACTTAAGAGGAACAGAGAAGAGGACAGGAGGAGACTGGAGACTTTAGAGGGACAGGAGGAGACCGGAGACTTTAGAGGGACAGGAGGAGACCGGAGACTTAAGAGGGACAGGAGGAGACCGGAGACTTTAGAGGGACAGGAGGAGACCGGAGACTTTAGAGGGACAGGAGGAGACCGGAGACTTTAGAGGGACAGGAGGAGACCGGAGACTTAAGAGGGACAGGAGGAGACCGGAGACTTTAGAGGGACAGGAGGAGACCGGAGACTTAAGAGGAACAGAGAAGAGGACAGGAGGAGACCGGAGACTTAAGAGGAACAGAGAAGAGGACAGGAGGAGACTGGAGACTTTAGAGGGACAGGAGGAGACCGGAGACTTTAGAGGGACAGGAGGAGACCGGAGACTTTAGAGGGACAGGAGGAGACCGGAGACTTTAGAGGGACAGGAGGAGACCGGAGACTTTAGAGGGACAGGAGGAGACCGGACACTTAAGAGGGACAGGAGGAGACCGGAGACTTTAGAGGGACAGGAGGACACCGGAGACTTTAGAGGGACAGGAGGAGACCGGAGACTTAAGAGGAGCAGAGAAGAGGACAGGAGGAGACCGGAGACTTAAGAGGAGCAGAGAAGAGGACAGGAGGAGACCGGAGACTTAAGAGGAACAGAGAAGAGGACAGGAGGAGACTGGAGACTTTAGAGGGACAGGAGGAGACCGGAGACTTTAGAGGGACAGGAGGAGACCGGAGACTTTAGAGGGACAGGAGGAGACCGGAGACTTTAGAGGGACAGGAGGAGACCGGAGACTTAAGAGGGACAGGAGGAGACCGGAGACTTTAGAGGGACAGGAGGAGACCGGAGAATTAAGAGGAGCAGAGAAGAGGACAGGAGGAGACCGGAGACTTTAGAGGGACAGGAGGAGACCGGAGACTTAAGAGGAACAGAGAAGAGGACAGGAGGAGACCGGAGACTTAAGAGGAACAGAGAAGAGGACAGGAGGAGACTGGAGACTTTAGAGGGACAGGAGGAGACCGGAGACTTTAGAGGGACAGGAGGAGACCGGAGACTTAAGAGGGACAGGAGGAGACCGGAGACTTTAGAGGGACAGGAGGAGACCGGAGACTTTAGAGGGACAGGAGGAGACCGGAGACTTTAGAGGGACAGGAGGAGACCGGAGACTTAAGAGGAGCAGAGAAGAGGACAGGAGGAGACCGGAGACTTAAGAGGAGCAGAGAAGAGGACAGGAGGAGACTGGAGACTTTAGAGGGACAGGAGGAGACCGGAGACTTTAGAGGGACAGGAGGAGACCGGAGACTTAAGAGGAACAGAGAAGAGGACAGGAGGAGACCGGAGACTTAAGAGGAACAGAGAAGAGGACAGGAGGAGACTGGAGACTTTAGAGGGACAGGAGGAGACTGGAGACTTTAGAGGGACAGGAGGAGACCGGAGACTTAAGAGGGACAGGAGGAGACCGGAGACTTTAGAGGGACAGGAGGAGACCGGACACTTAAGAGGGACAGGAGGAGACCGGAGACTTAAGAGGGACAGGAGGAGACCGGAGACTTTAGAGGGACAGGAGGACACCGGAGACTTTAGAGGGACAGGAGGAGACCGGAGACTTAAGAGGAGCAGAGAAGAGGACAGGAGGAGACCGGAGACTTAAGAGGAACAGAGAAGAGGACAGGAGGAGACTGGAGACTTTAGAGGGACAGGAGGAGACCGGAGACTTTAGAGGGACAGGAGGAGACCGGAGACTTAAGAGGGACAGGAGGAGACCGGAGACTTTAGAGGGACAGGAGGAGACCGGAGACTTAAGAGGGACAGGAGGAGACCGGAGACTTAAGAGGGACAGGAGGAGACCGGAGACTTAAGAGGGACAGGAGGAGACCGGAGACTTAAGAGGAGCAGAGAAGAAGACAGGAGGAGACCGGAGACTTAAGAGGAGCAGAGAAGAGGACAGGAGGAGACCGGAGACTTAAGAGGAGCAGAGAAGAGGACAGGAGGAGACCTGAGACTTAAGAGGAGCAGAGAAGAGGACAGGAGGAGACCGGAGACTTAAGAGGGACAGGAGGAGACCGGAGACTTTAGAGGGACAGGAGGAGATCGGAGACTTAAGAGGGACAGGAGGAGACCGGAGACTTTAGAGGGACAGGAGGAGACCGGAGACTTAAGAGGGACAGGAGGAGACCGGAGACTTTAGAGGGACAGGAGGAGACCGGAGACTTAAGAGGGACAGGAGGAGACCGGAGACTTAAGAGGGACAGGAGGAGTCCGGAGTCTTTAGAGGGACAGGAGGAGACCGGAGACTTAAGAGGGAAAGGAGGAGACCGGAGACTTTAGAGGGACAGGAGGAGACCGGAGACTTTAGAGGGACAGGAGGAGACCGGAGACTTAAGAGGAACAGAGAAGAGGACAGGAGGAGACTGGAGACTTTAGAGGGACAGGAGGAGACCGGAGACTTAAGAGGGACAGGAGGAGACCGGAGACTTTAGAGGGACAGGAGGAGACCGGAGACTTTAGAGGGACAGGAGGAGATCGGAGACTTAAGAGGGACAGGAGGAGACCGGAGACTTTAGAGGGACAGGAGGAGACCGGAGACTTTAGAGGGACAGGAGGAGACCGGAGACTTTAGAGGGACAGGAGGAGACCGGAGACTTTAGAGGGACAGGAGGAGACCGGAGACTTAAGAGGGACAGGAGGAGACCGGAGACTTTAGAGGGACAGGAGGAGACCGGAGACTTAAGAGGGACAGGAGGAGACCGGAGACTTTAGAGGGACAGGAGGAGACCGGAGACTTTAGAGGGACAGGAGGAGACCGGAGACTTAAGAGGGACAGGAGGAGACCGGAGACTTTAGAGGGACAGGAGGAGACCAGAGACTTAAGAGGAGCAGAGAAGAGGACAGGAGGAGACCGGAGACTTAAGAGGAGCAGAGAAGAGGACAGGAGGAGACCGGAGACTTAAGAGGAGCAGAGAAGAGGACAGGAGGAGACCGGAGACTTAAGAGGAGCAGAGAAGAGGACAGGAGGAGACCGGAGACTTAAGAGGGACAGGAGGAGACCGGAGACTTTAGAGGGACAGGAGGAGATCGGAGACTTAAGAGGGACAGGAGGAGACCGGAGACTTAAGAGGGACAGGAGGAGATCGGAGACTTTAGAGGGACAGGAGGAGACCGGAGACTTAAGAGGGAAAGGAGGAGACCGGAGACTTAAGAGGGACAGGAGGAGACCGGAGACTTAAGAGGAGCAGAGAAGAGGACAGGAGGAGACCGGAGACTTAAGAGGGACAGGAGGAGACCGGAGACTTTAGAGGGACAGGAGGAGATCGGAGACTTAAGAGGGACAGGAGGAGACCGGAGACTTAAGAGGGACAGGAGGAGATCGGAGACTTTAGAGGGACAGGAGGAGACCGGAGACTTAAGAGGGAAAGGAGGAGACCGGAGACTTAAGAGGGAAAGGAGGAGACCGGAGACTTAAGAGGGAAAGGAGGAGACCGGAGACTTTAGAGGGACAGGAGGAGATCGGAGACTTAAGAGGGACAGGAGGAGACAGGAGACTTAAGAGGGACAGGAGGAGACCGGAGACTTTAGAGGGACAGGAGGAGACCGGAGACTTAAGAGGGAAAGGAGGAGACCGGAGACTTAAGAGGGACAGGAGGAGACCGGAGACTTAAGAGGAGCAGAGAAGAGGACAGGAGGAGACCGGAGACTTAAGAGGGACAGGAGGAGACCGGAGACTTTAGAGGGACAGGAGGAGATCGGAGACTTAAGAGGGACAGGAGGAGACCGGAGACTTAAGAGGGACAGGAGGAGATCGGAGACTTTAGAGGGACAGGAGGAGACCGGAGACTTAAGAGGGAAAGGAGGAGACCGGAGACTTAAGAGGGAAAGGAGGAGACCGGAGACTTAAGAGGGAAAGGAGGAGACCGGAGACTTTAGAGGGACAGGAGGAGATCGGAGACTTAAGAGGGACAGGAGGAGACCGGAGACTTAAGAGGGACAGGAGGAGACCGGAGACTTTAGAGGGACAGGAGGAGATCGGAGACTTTAGAGGGACAGGAGGAGACCGGAGACTTAAGAGGGAAAGGAGGAGACCGGAGACTTTAGAGGGACAGGAGGAGACCGGAGACTTTAGAGGGACAGGAGGAGACCGGAGACTTAAGAGGAACAGA
Source organism: Proterorhinus semilunaris (assembly GCA_021464625.1). NCBI lineage: Eukaryota > Metazoa > Chordata > Actinopteri > Gobiiformes > Gobiidae > Proterorhinus > Proterorhinus semilunaris. The sequence goes on along the minus strand of CM038345.1, from coordinate 39,744,219 downwards.
GAAGAGGACAGGAGGAGACTGGAGACTTTAGAGGGACAGGAGGAGACCGGAGACTTTAGAGGGACAGGAGGAGACCGGAGACTTAAGAGGGACAGGAGGAGACCGGAGACTTAAGAGGAACAGAGAAGAGGACAGGAGGAGACTGGAGACTTTAGAGGGACAGGAGGAGACCGGAGACTTTAGAGGGACAGGAGGAGACCGGAGACTTTAGAGGGACAGGAGGAGACCGGAGACTTTAGAGGGACAGGAGGAGACCGGACACTTAAGAGGGACAGGAGGAGACCGGAGACTTAAGAGGGACAGGAGGAGACCGGAGACTTTAGAGGGACAGGAGGAGACCGGAGACTTTAGAGGGACAGGAGGAGACCGGAGACTTTAGAGGGACAGGAGGAGACCGGAGACTTAAGAGGGACAGGAGGAGACCGGAGACTTAAGAGGGACAGGAGGAGACCGGAGACTTTAGAGGGACAGGAGGAGACCGGAGACTTAAGAGGAGCAGAGAAGAGGACAGGAGGAGACCGGAGACTTTAGAGGGACAGGAGGAGACCGGAGACTTAAGAGGAACAGAGAAGAGGACAGGAGGAGACCGGAGACTTAAGAGGAACAGAGAAGAGGACAGGAGGAGACTGGAGACTTTAGAGGGACAGGAGGAGACCGGAGACTTTAGAGGGACAGGAGGAGACCGGAGACTTAAGAGGGACAGGAGGAGACCGGAGACTTTAGAGGGACAGGAGGAGACCGGAGACTTTAGAGGGACAGGAGGAGACCGGAGACTTTAGAGGGACAGGAGGAGACCGGAGACTTAAGAGGAGCAGAGAAGAGGACAGGAGGAGACCGGAGACTTAAGAGGAACAGAGAAGAGGACAGGAGGAGACTGGAGACTTTAGAGGGACAGGAGGAGACCGGAGACTTTAGAGGGACAGGAGGAGACCGGAGACTTTAGAGGGACAGGAGGAGACCGGAGACTTTAGAGGGACAGGAGGAGACCGGAGACTTAAGAGGGACAGGAGGAGACCGGAGACTTTAGAGGGACAGGAGGAGATCGGAGACTTAAGAGGGACAGGAGGAGACCGGAGACTTAAGAGGGACAGGAGGAGATCGGAGACTTTAGAGGGACAGGAGGAGACCGGAGACTTAAGAGGGAAAGGAGGAGACCGGAGACTTAAGAGGGACAGGAGGAGACCGGAGACTTAAGAGGAGCAGAGAAGAGGACAGGAGGAGACCGGAGACTTAAGAGGGACAGGAGGAGACCGGAGACTTTAGAGGGACAGGAGGAGATCGGAGACTTAAGAGGGACAGGAGGAGACCGGAGACTTAAGAGGGACAGGAGGAGATCGGAGACTTTAGAGGGACAGGAGGAGACCGGAGACTTAAGAGGGAAAGGAGGAGACCGGAGACTTAAGAGGGAAAGGAGGAGACCGGAGACTTAAGAGGGAAAGGAGGAGACCGGAGACTTTAGAGGGACAGGAGGAGATCGGAGACTTAAGAGGGACAGGAGGAGACAGGAGACTTAAGAGGGACAGGAGGAGACCGGAGACTTTAGAGGGACAGGAGGAGACCGGAGACTTAAGAGGGAAAGGAGGAGACCGGAGACTTAAGAGGGACAGGAGGAGACCGGAGACTTAAGAGGAGCAGAGAAGAGGACAGGAGGAGACCGGAGACTTAAGAGGGACAGGAGGAGACCGGAGACTTTAGAGGGACAGGAGGAGATCGGAGACTTAAGAGGGACAGGAGGAGACCGGAGACTTAAGAGGGACAGGAGGAGATCGGAGACTTTAGAGGGACAGGAGGAGACCGGAGACTTAAGAGGGAAAGGAGGAGACCGGAGACTTAAGAGGGAAAGGAGGAGACCGGAGACTTAAGAGGGAAAGGAGGAGACCGGAGACTTTAGAGGGACAGGAGGAGATCGGAGACTTAAGAGGGACAGGAGGAGACCGGAGACTTAAGAGGGACAGGAGGAGACCGGAGACTTTAGAGGGACAGGAGGAGATCGGAGACTTTAGAGGGACAGGAGGAGACCGGAGACTTAAGAGGGAAAGGAGGAGACCGGAGACTTTAGAGGGACAGGAGGAGACCGGAGACTTTAGAGGGACAGGAGGAGACCGGAGACTTAAGAGGAACAGAGAAGAGGACAGGAGGAGACTGGAGACTTTAGAGGGACAGGAGGAGACCGGAGACTTTAGAGGGACAGGAGGAGACCGGAGACTTAAGAGGGACAGGAGGAGACCGGAGACTTAAGAGGAACAGAGAAGAGGACAGGAGGAGACTGGAGACTTTAGAGGGACAGGAGGAGACCGGAGACTTTAGAGGGACAGGAGGAGACCGGAGACTTTAGAGGGACAGGAGGAGACCGGAGACTTTAGAGGGACAGGAGGAGACCGGACACTTAAGAGGGACAGGAGGAGACCGGAGACTTAAGAGGGACAGGAGGAGACCGGAGACTTTAGAGGGACAGGAGGAGACCGGAGACTTTAGAGGGACAGGAGGAGACCGGAGACTTTAGAGGGACAGGAGGAGACCGGAGACTTAAGAGGGACAGGAGGAGACCGGAGACTTAAGAGGGACAGGAGGAGACCGGAGACTTAAGAGGAGCAGAGAAGAGGACAGGAGGAGACCGGAGACTTTAGAGGGACAGGAGGAGACCGGAGACTTAAGAGGAACAGAGAAGAGGACAGGAGGAGACCGGAGACTTAAGAGGAACAGAGAAGAGGACAGGAGGAGACTGGAGACTTTAGAGGGACAGGAGGAGACCGGAGACTTTAGAGGGACAGGAGGAGACCGGAGACTTAAGAGGGAAAGGAGGAGACCGGAGACTTAAGAGGGACAGGAGGAGACCGGAGACTTAAGAGGAGCAGAGAAGAGGACAGGAGGAGACCGGAGACTTAAGAGGGACAGGAGGAGACCGGAGACTTTAGAGGGACAGGAGGAGATCGGAGACTTAAGAGGGACAGGAGGAGACCGGAGACTTAAGAGGGACAGGAGGAGATCGGAGACTTTAGAGGGACAGGAGGAGACCGGAGACTTAAGAGGGAAAGGAGGAGACCGGAGACTTAAGAGGGAAAGGAGGAGACCGGAGACTTAAGAGGGAAAGGAGGAGACCGGAGACTTTAGAGGGACAGGAGGAGATCGGAGACTTAAGAGGGAAAGGAGGAGACCGGAGACTTAAGAGGGACAGGAGGAGACCGGAGACTTAAGAGGAGCAGAGAAGAGGACAGGAGGAGACCGGAGACTTAAGAGGGACAGGAGGAGACCGGAGACTTTAGAGGGACAGGAGGAGATCGGAGACTTAAGAGGGACAGGAGGAGACCGGAGACTTAAGAGGGACAGGAGGAGATCGGAGACTTTAGAGGGACAGGAGGAGACCGGAGACTTAAGAGGGAAAGGAGGAGACCGGAGACTTAAGAGGGAAAGGAGGAGACCGGAGACTTAAGAGGGAAAGGAGGAGACCGGAGACTTTAGAGGGACAGGAGGAGATCGGAGACTTAAGAGGGACAGGAGGAGACCGGAGACTTAAGAGGGACAGGAGGAGACCGGAGACTTTAGAGGGACAGGAGGAGATCGGAGACTTTAGAGGGACAGGAGGAGACCGGAGACTTAAGAGGGAAAGGAGGAGACCGGAGACTTTAGAGGGACAGGAGGAGACCGGAGACTTTAGAGGGACAGGAGGAGACCGGAGACTTAAGAGGAACAGAGAAGAGGACAGGAGGAGACTGGAGACTTTAGAGGGACAGGAGGAGACCGGAGACTTTAGAGGGACAGGAGGAGACCGGAGACTTAAGAGGGACAGGAGGAGACCGGAGACTTAAGAGGAACAGAGAAGAGGACAGGAGGAGACTGGAGACTTTAGAGGGACAGGAGGAGACCGGAGACTTTAGAGGGACAGGAGGAGACCGGAGACTTTAGAGGGACAGGAGGAGACCGGAGACTTTAGAGGGACAGGAGGAGACCGGACACTTAAGAGGGACAGGAGGAGACCGGAGACTTAAGAGGGACAGGAGGAGACCGGAGACTTTAGAGGGACAGGAGGAGACCGGAGACTTTAGAGGGACAGGAGGAGACCGGAGACTTTAGAGGGACAGGAGGAGACCGGAGACTTAAGAGGGACAGGAGGAGACCGGAGACTTAAGAGGAGCAGAGAAGAGGACAGGAGGAGACCGGAGACTTAAGAGGGACAGGAGGAGACCGGAGACTTTAGAGGGACAGGAGGAGATCGGAGACTTAAGAGGGACAGGAGGAGACCGGAGACTTAAGAGGGACAGGAGGAGATCGGAGACTTTAGAGGGACAGGAGGAGACCGGAGACTTAAGAGGGAAAGGAGGAGACCGGAGACTTAAGAGGGAAAGGAGGAGACCGGAGACTTAAGAGGGAAAGGAGGAGACCGGAGACTTTAGAGGGACAGGAGGAGATCGGAGACTTAAGAGGGACAGGAGGAGACCGGAGACTTAAGAGGGACAGGAGGAGACCGGAGACTTTAGAGGGACAGGAGGAGATCGGAGACTTTAGAGGGACAGGAGGAGACCGGAGACTTAAGAGGGAAAGGAGGAGACCGGAGACTTTAGAGGGACAGGAGGAGACCGGAGACTTTAGAGGGACAGGAGGAGACCGGAGACTTAAGAGGAACAGAGAAGAGGACAGGAGGAGACTGGAGACTTTAGAGGGACAGGAGGAGACCGGAGACTTTAGAGGGACAGGAGGAGACCGGAGACTTAAGAGGGACAGGAGGAGACCGGAGACTTAAGAGGAACAGAGAAGAGGACAGGAGGAGACTGGAGACTTTAGAGGGACAGGAGGAGACCGGAGACTTTAGAGGGACAGGAGGAGACCGGAGACTTTAGAGGGACAGGAGGAGACCGGAGACTTTAGAGGGACAGGAGGAGACCGGACACTTAAGAGGGACAGGAGGAGACCGGAGACTTAAGAGGGACAGGAGGAGACCGGAGACTTTAGAGGGACAGGAGGAGACCGGAGACTTTAGAGGGACAGGAGGAGACCGGAGACTTTAGAGGGACAGGAGGAGACCGGAGACTTAAGAGGGACAGGAGGAGACCGGAGACTTAAGAGGGACAGGAGGAGACCGGAGACTTTAGAGGGACAGGAGGAGACCGGAGACTTAAGAGGAGCAGAGAAGAGGACAGGAGGAGACCGGAGACTTTAGAGGGACAGGAGGAGACCGGAGACTTAAGAGGAACAGAGAAGAGGACAGGAGGAGACCGGAGACTTAAGAGGAACAGAGAAGAGGACAGGAGGAGACTGGAGACTTTAGAGGGACAGGAGGAGACCGGAGACTTTAGAGGGACAGGAGGAGACCGGAGACTTAAGAGGGACAGGAGGAGACCGGAGACTTTAGAGGGACAGGAGGAGACCGGAGACTTTAGAGGGACAGGAGGAGACCGGAGACTTTAGAGGGACAGGAGGAGACCGGAGACTTAAGAGGAGCAGAGAAGAGGACAGGAGGAGACCGGAGACTTAAGAGGAACAGAGAAGAGGACAGGAGGAGACTGGAGACTTTAGAGGGACAGGAGGAGACCGGAGACTTTAGAGGGACAGGAGGAGACCGGAGACTTTAGAGGGACAGGAGGAGACCGGAGACTTTAGAGGGACAGGAGGAGACCGGAGACTTAAGAGGGACAGGAGGAGACCGGAGACTTTAGAGGGACAGGAGGAGACCGGAGACTTAAGAGGAGCAGAGAAGAGGACAGGAGGAGACCGGAGACTTTAGAGGGACAGGAGGAGACCGGAGACTTAAGAGGAACAGAGAAGAGGACAGGAGGAGACCGGAGACTTAAGAGGAACAGAGAAGAGGACAGGAGGAGACTGGAGACTTTAGAGGGACAGGAGGAGACCTGAGACTTTAGAGGGACAGGAGGAGACCGGAGACTTAAGAGGGACAGGAGGAGACCGGAGACTTTAGAGGGACAGGAGGAGACCGGAGACTTTAGAGGGACAGGAGGAGACCGGAGACTTTAGAGGGACAGGAGGAGACCGGAGACTTAAGAGGAGCAGAGAAGAGGACAGGAGGAGACCGGAGACTTAAGAGGAGCAGAGAAGAGGACAGGAGGAGACTGGAGACTTTAGAGGGACAGGAGGAGACCGGAGACTTAAGAGGGACAGGAGGAGACCGGAGACTTTAGAGGGACAGGAGGAGACCGGAGACTTAAGAGGAACAGAGAAGAGGACAGGAGGAGACCGGAGACTTAAGAGGAACAGAGAAGAGGACAGGAGGAGACTGGAGACTTTAGAGGGACAGGAGGAGACTGGAGACTTTAGAGGGACAGGAGGAGACTGGAGACTTAAGAGGGACAGGAGGAGACCGGAGACTTTAGAGGGACAGGAGGAGACCGGACACTTAAGAGGGACAGGAGGAGACCGGAGACTTAAGAGGGACAGGAGGAGACCGGAGACTTTAGAGGGACAGGAGGACACCGGAGACTTTAGAGGGACAGGAGGAGACCGGAGACTTAAGAGGAGCAGAGAAGAGGACAGGAGGAGACCGGAGACTTAAGAGGAACAGAGAAGAGGACAGGAGGAGACTGGAGACTTTAGAGGGACAGGAGGAGACCGGAGACTTTACAGGGACAGGAGGAGACCGGAGACTTTAGAGGGACAGGAGGAGACCGGAGACTTTAGAGGGACAGGAGGAGACCGGAGACTTTAGAGGGACAGGAGGAGACCGGAGACTTAAGAGGGACAGGAGGAGACCGGAGACTTTAGAGGGACAGGAGGAGACCAGAGACTTAAGAGGAGCAGAGAAGAGGACAGGAGGAGACCGGAGACTTAAGAGGAGCAGAGAAGAGGACAGGAGGAGACCGGAGACTTAAGAGGAGCAGAGAAGAGGACAGGAGGAGACCGGAGACTTAAGAGGAGCAGAGAAGAGGACAGGAGGAGACCGGAGACTTAAGAGGGACAGGAGGAGACCGGAGACTTTAGAGGGACAGGAGGAGATCGGAGACTTAAGAGGGACAGGAGGAGACCGGAGACTTTAGAGGGACAGGAGGAGACCGGAGACTTAAGAGGGACAGGAGGAGACCGGAGACTTTAGAGGGACAGGAGGAGACCGGAGACTTAAGAGGGACAGGAGGAGTCCGGAGTCTTTAGAGGGACAGGAGGAGACCGGAGACTTAAGAGGGAAAGGAGGAGACAGGAGACTTTAGAGGGACAGGAGGAGACCGGAGACTTTAGAGGGACAGGAGGAGACCGGAGACTTAAGAGGAACAGAGAAGAGGACAGGAGGAGACTGGAGACTTTAGAGGGACAGGAGGAGACCGGAGACTTAAGAGGGACAGGAGGAGACCGGAGACTTTAGAGGGACAGGAGGAGACCGGAGACTTTAGAGGGACAGGAGGAGATCGGAGACTTAAGAGGGACAGGAGGAGACCGGAGACTTTAGAGGGACAGGAGGAGACCGGAGACTTTAGAGGGACAGGAGGAGACCGGAGACTTTAGAGGGACAGGAGGAGACCGGACACTTAAGAGGGACAGGAGGAGACCGGAGACTTAAGAGGGACAGGAGGAGACCGGAGACTTTAGAGGGACAGGAGGAGACCGGAGACTTTAGAGGGACAGGAGGAGACCGGAGACTTAAGAGGGACAGGAGGAGACCGGAGACTTTAGAGGGACAGGAGGAGACCGGAGACTTTAGAGGGACAGGAGGAGACCGGAGACTTAAGAGGAACAGAGAAGAGGACAGGAGGAGACCGGAGACTTAAGAGGAACAGAGAAGAGGACAGGAGGAGACTGGAGACTTTAGAGGGACAGGAGGAGACCGGAGACTTTAGAGGGACAGGAGGAGACCGGAGACTTAAGAGGGACAGGAGGAGACCGGAGACTTTAGAGGGACAGGAGGAGACCGGAGACTTAAGAGGGACAGGAGGAGACCGGAGACTTTAGAGGGACAGGAGGAGACCGGAGACTTTAGAGGGACAGGAGGAGACCGGAGACTTAAGAGGGACAGGAGGAGACCGGAGACTTTAGAGGGACAGGAGGAGACCAGAGACTTAAGAGGAGCAGAGAAGAGGACAGGAGGAGACCGGAGACTTAAGAGGAGCAGAGAAGAGGACAGGAGGAGACCGGAGACTTAAGAGGAGCAGAGAAGAGGACAGGAGGAGACCGGAGACTTAAGAGGAGCAGAGAAGAGGACAGGAGGAGACCGGAGACTTAAGAGGGACAGGAGGAGACCGGAGACTTTAGAGGGACAGGAGGAGATCGGAGACTTAAGAGGGACAGGAGGAGACCGGAGACTTAAGAGGGACAGGAGGAGATCGGAGACTTTAGAGGGACAGGAGGAGACCGGAGACTTAAGAGGGAAAGGAGGAGACCGGAGACTTAAGAGGGACAGGAGGAGACCGGAGACTTAAGAGGAGCAGAGAAGAGGACAGGAGGAGACCGGAGACTTAAGAGGGACAGGAGGAGACCGGAGACTTTAGAGGGACAGGAGGAGATCGGAGACTTAAGAGGGACAGGAGGAGACCGGAGACTTAAGAGGGACAGGAGGAGATCGGAGACTTTAGAGGGACAGGAGGAGACCGGAGACTTAAGAGGGAAAGGAGGAGACCGGAGACTTAAGAGGGAAAGGAGGAGACCGGAGACTTAAGAGGGAAAGGAGGAGACCGGAGACTTTAGAGGGACAGGAGGAGATCGGAGACTTAAGAGGGACAGGAGGAGACAGGAGACTTAAGAGGGACAGGAGGAGACCGGAGACTTTAGAGGGACAGGAGGAGACCGGAGACTTAAGAGGGAAAGGAGGAGACCGGAGACTTAAGAGGGACAGGAGGAGACCGGAGACTTAAGAGGAGCAGAGAAGAGGACAGGAGGAGACCGGAGACTTAAGAGGGACAGGAGGAGACCGGAGACTTTAGAGGGACAGGAGGAGATCGGAGACTTAAGAGGGACAGGAGGAGACCGGAGACTTAAGAGGGACAGGAGGAGATCGGAGACTTTAGAGGGACAGGAGGAGACCGGAGACTTAAGAGGGAAAGGAGGAGACCGGAGACTTAAGAGGGAAAGGAGGAGACCGGAGACTTAAGAGGGAAAGGAGGAGACCGGAGACTTTAGAGGGACAGGAGGAGATCGGAGACTTAAGAGGGACAGGAGGAGACCGGAGACTTAAGAGGGACAGGAGGAGACCGGAGACTTTAGAGGGACAGGAGGAGATCGGAGACTTTAGAGGGACAGGAGGAGACCGGAGACTTAAGAGGGAAAGGAGGAGACCGGAGACTTTAGAGGGACAGGAGGAGACCGGAGACTTTAGAGGGACAGGAGGAGACCGGAGACTTAAGAGGAACAGAGAAGAGGACAGGAGGAGACTGGAGACTTTAGAGGGACAGGAGGAGACCGGAGACTTTAGAGGGACAGGAGGAGACCGGAGACTTAAGAGGGACAGGAGGAGACCGGAGACTTAAGAGGAACAGAGAAGAGGACAGGAGGAGACTGGAGACTTTAGAGGGACAGGAGGAGACCGGAGACTTTAGAGGGACAGGAGGAGACCGGAGACTTTAGAGGGACAGGAGGAGACCGGAGACTTTAGAGGGACAGGAGGAGACCGGAGACTTTAGAGGGACAGGAGGAGACCGGACACTTAAGAGGGACAGGAGGAGACCGGAGACTTAAGAGGGACAGGAGGAGACCGGAGACTTTAGAGGGACAGGAGGAGACCGGAGACTTTAGAGGGACAGGAGGAGACCGGAGACTTTAGAGGGACAGGAGGAGACCGGAGACTTAAGAGGGACAGGAGGAGACCGGAGACTTAAGAGGGACAGGAGGAGACCGGAGACTTTAGAGGGACAGGAGGAGACCGGAGACTTAAGAGGAGCAGAGAAGAGGACAGGAGGAGACCGGAGACTTTAGAGGGACAGGAGGAGACCGGAGACTTAAGAGGAACAGAGAAGAGGACAGGAGGAGACCGGAGACTTAAGAGGAACAGAGAAGAGGACAGGAGGAGACTGGAGACTTTAGAGGGACAGGAGGAGACCGGAGACTTTAGAGGGACAGGAGGAGACCGGAGACTTAAGAGGGACAGGAGGAGACCGGAGACTTTAGAGGGACAGGAGGAGACCGGAGACTTTAGAGGGACAGGAGGAGACCGGAGACTTTAGAGGGACAGGAGGAGACCGGAGACTTAAGAGGAGCAGAGAAGAGGACAGGAGGAGACCGGAGACTTAAGAGGAGCAGAGAAGAGGACAGGAGGAGACTGGAGACTTTAGAGGGACAGGAGGAGACCGGAGACTTAAGAGGGACAGGAGGAGACCGGAGACTTTAGAGGGACAGGAGGAGACCGGAGACTTTAGAGGGACAGGAGGAGACCGGAGACTTTAGAGGAACAGAGAAGAGGACAGGAGGAGACTGGAGACTTTAGAGGAACAGAGAAGAGGACAGGAGGAGACCGGAGACTTAAGAGGAACAGAGAAGAGGACAGGAGGAGACTGGAGACTTTAGAGGGACAGGAGGAGACCGGAGACTTAAGAGGGACAGGAGGAGACCGGAGACTTAAGAGGAGCAGAGAAGAGGACAGGAGGAGACCGGAGACTTAAGAGGAACAGAGAAGAGGACAGGAGGAGACCGGAGACTTAAGAGGAGCAGAGAAGGGGACAGGAGGAGACTGGAGACTTTAGAGGGACAGGAGGAGACCGGAGACTTAAGAGGGACAGGAGGAGACCGGAGACTTTAGAGGGACAGGAGGAGACCGGAGACTTTAGAGGGACAGGAGGAGATCGGAGACTTAAGAGGGACAGGAGGAGACCGGAGACTTTAGAGGGACAGGAGGAGACCGGAGACTTTAGAGGGACAGGAGGAGACCGGAGACTTAAGAGGGACAGGAGGAGAACGGAGACTTTAGAGGGACAGGAGGAGACCGGAGACTTAAGAGGGACAGGAGGAGACCGGAGACTTAAGAGGGACAGGAGGAGACCGGAGACTTTAGAGGGACAGGAGGAGAACGGAGACTTAAGAGGGAAAGGAGGAGACCGGAGACTTTAGAGGGACAGGAGGAGACCGGAGACTTTAGAGGGACAGGAGGAGACCGGAGACTTAAGAGGAACAGAGAAGAGGACAGGAGGAGACTTAAGAGGAACAGAGAAGAGGACAGGAGGAGACTGGAGACTTTAGAGGGACAGGAGGAGACCGGAGACTTAAGAGGGACAGGAGGAGACCGGAGACTTTAGAGGGACAGGAGGACACCGGAGACTTTAGAGGGACAGGAGGAGACCGGAGACTTAAGAGGGACAGGAGGAGACCGGAGACTTAAGAGGGACAGGAGGAGACCGGAGACTTTAGAGGGACAGGAGGAGACCGGAGACTTAAGAGGAGCAGAGAAGAGGACAGGAGGAGACCGGAGACTTAAGAGGAGCAGAGAAGAGGACAGGAGGAGACCGGAGACTTAAGAGGAGCAGAGAAGAGGACAGGAGGAGACCGGAGACTTAAGAGGAGCAGAGAAGAGGACAGGAGGAGACCGGAGACTTAAGAGGAGCAGAGAAGAGGACAGGAGGAGACTGGAGACTTTAGAGGGACAGGAGGAGACCGGAGACTTTAGAGGGACAGGAGGAGACCGGAGACTTAAGAGGAACAGAGAAGAGGACAGGAGGAGACTGGAGACTTTAGAGGGACAGGAGGAGACCGGAGACTTTAGAGGGACAGGAGGAGACCGGAGACTTAAGAGGGACAGGAGGAGACCGGAGACTTTAGAGGGACAGGAGGAGACCGGAGACTTAAGAGGGACAGGAGGAGACCGGAGACTTTAGAGGGACAGGAGGAGACCGGAGACTTTAGAGGGACAGGAGGAGACCGGAGACTTTAGAGGGACAGGAGGAGACCGGACACTTAAGAGGGACAGGAGGAGACCGGAGACTTAAGAGGGACAGGAGGAGACCGGAGACTTTAGAGGGACAGGAGGAGACCGGAGACTTTAGAGGGACAGGAGGAGACCGGAGACTTTAGAGGGACAGGAGGAGACCGGAGACTTAAGAGGAACAGAGAAGAGGACAGGAGGAGACCGGAGACTTAAGAGGAACAGAGAAGAGGACAGGAGGAGACTGGAGACTTTAGAGGGACAGGAGGAGACCGGAGACTTTAGAGGGACAGGAGGAGACCGGAGACTTAAGAGGGACAGGAGGAGACCGGAGACTTTAGAGGGACAGGAGGAGACCGGAGACTTAAGAGGGACAGGTGGAGACCGGAGACTTTAGAGGGACAGGAGGAGACCGGAGACTTAAGAGGGACAGGAGGAGACCGGAGACTTAAGAGGGACAGGAGGAGACCGGAGACTTTAGAGGGACAGGAGGAGACCGGAGACTTTAGAGGGACAGGAGGAGACCGGAGACTTTAGAGGGACAGGAGGAGACCGGAGACTTAAGAGGGACAGGAGGAGACCGGAGACTTTAGAGGGACAGGAGGAGACCAGAGACTTAAGAGGAGCAGAGAAGAGGACAGGAGGAGACCGGAGACTTAAGAGGAGCAGAGAAGAGGACAGGAGGAGACCGGAGACTTAAGAGGAGCAGAGAAGAGGACAGGAGGAGACCGGAGACTTAAGAGGAGCAGAGAAGAGGACAGGAGGAGACCGGAGACTTAAGAGGGACAGGAGGAGACCGGAGACTTTAGAGGGACAGGAGGAGATCGGAGACTTAAGAGGGACAGGAGGAGACCGGAGACTTAAGAGGAGCAGAGAAGAGGACAGGAGGAGACCGGAGACTTAAGAGGAGCAGAGAAGAGGACAGGAGGAGACCGGAGACTTAAGAGGAGCAGAGAAGAGGACAGGAGGAGACCGGAGACTTAAGAGGAGCAGAGAAGAGGACAGGAGGAGACCGGAGACTTAAGAGGGACAGGAGGAGACCGGAGACTTTAGAGGGACAGGAGGAGATCGGAGACTTAAGAGGGACAGGAGGAGACCGGAGACTTTAGAGGGACAGGAGGAGACCGGAGACTTTAGAGGGACAGGAGGAGACCGGAGACTTAAGAGGGACAGGAGGAGACCGGAGACTTTAGAGGGACAGGAGGAGACCGGAGACTTAAGAGGGACAGGAGGAGACCGGAGCCTTAAGAGGGACAGGAGGAGACCGGAGACTTAAGAGGAACAGAGAAGAGGACAGGAGGAGACCGGAGACTTAAGAGGAACAGAGAAGAGGACAGGAGGAGACTGGAGACTTTAGAGGGACAGGAGGAGACCGGAGACTTTAGAGGGACAGGAGGAGACCGGAGACTTAAGAGGGACAGGAGGAGACCGGAGACTTTAGAGGGACAGGAGGAGACCGGAGACTTAAGAGGGACAGGAGGAGACCGGAGACTTTAGAGGGACAGGAGGAGACCGGAGACTTAAGAGGAACAGAGAAGAGGACAGGAGGAGACCGGAGACTTAAGAGGAACAGAGAAGAGGACAGGAGGAGACTGGAGACTTTAGAGGGACAGGAGGAGACCGGAGACTTTAGAGGGACAGGAGGAGACCGGAGACTTAAGAGGGACAGGAGGAGACCGGAGACTTTAGAGGGACAGGAGGAGATCGGAGACTTAAGAGGGACAGGAGGAGACCGGAGACTTAAGAGGGACAGGAGGAGATCGGAGACTTTAGAGGGACAGGAGGAGACCGGAGACTTAAGAGGGAAAGGAGGAGACCGGAGACTTAAGAGGGAAAGGAGGAGACCGGAGACTTAAGAGGGAAAGGAGGAGACCGGAGACTTTAGAGGGATAGGAGGAGATCGGAGACTTAAGAGGGACAGGAGGAGACCGGAGACTTAAGAGGGACAGGAGGAGACCGGAGACTTTAGAGGGACAGGAGGAGATCGGAGACTTTAGAGGGACAGGAGGAGACCGGAGACTTAAGAGGGAAAGGAGGAGACCGGAGACTTTAGAGGGACAGGAGGAGACCGGAGACTTTAGAGGGACAGGAGGAGACCGGAGACTTAAGAGGAACAGAGAAGAGGACAGGAGGAGACTGGAGACTTTAGAGGGACAGGAGGAGACCGGAGACTTTAGAGGGACAGGAGGAGACCGGAGACTTAAGAGGGACAGGAGGAGACCGGAGACTTAAGAGGAACAGAGAAGAGGACAGGAGGAGACTGGAGACTTTAGAGGGACAGGAGGAGACCGGAGACTTTAGAGGGACAGGAGGAGACCGGAGACTTAAGAGGGACAGGAGGAGACCGGAGACTTTAGAGGGACAGGAGGAGACCGGAGACTTTAGAGGGACAGGAGGAGACCGGAGACTTTAGAGGGACAGGAGGAGACCGGACACTTAAGAGGGACAGGAGGAGACCGGAGACTTAAGAGGGACAGGAGGAGACCAGAGACTTTAGAGGGACAGGAGGAGACCGGAGACTTAAGAGGGACAGGAGGAGACCGGAGACTTAAGAGGAACAGAGAAGAGGACAGGAGGAGACTGGAGACTTTAGAGGGACAGGAGGAGACCGGAGACTTTAGAGGGACAGGAGGAGACCGGAGACTTAAGAGGGACAGGAGGAGACCGGAGACTTTAGAGGGACAGGAGGAGATCGGAGACTTAAGAGGGACAGGAGGAGACCGGAGACTTAAGAGGGACAGGAGGAGATCGGAGACTTTAGAGGGACAGGAGGAGACCGGAGACTTAAGAGGGAAAGGAGGAGACCGGAGACTTAAGAGGGAAAGGAGGAGACCGGAGACTTAAGAGGGAAAGGAGGAGACCGGAGACTTTAGAGGGATAGGAGGAGATCGGAGACTTAAGAGGGACAGGAGGAGACCGGAGACTTAAGAGGGACAGGAGGAGACCGGAGACTTTAGAGGGACAGGAGGAGATCGGAGACTTTAGAGGGACAGGAGGAGACCGGAGACTTAAGAGGGAAAGGAGGAGACCGGAGACTTTAGAGGGACAGGAGGAGACCGGAGACTTTAGAGGGACAGGAGGAGACCGGAGACTTAAGAGGAACAGAGAAGAGGACAGGAGGAGACTGGAGACTTTAGAGGGACAGGAGGAGACCGGAGACTTTAGAGGGACAGGAGGAGACCGGAGACTTAAGAGGGACAGGAGGAGACCGGAGACTTAAGAGGAACAGAGAAGAGGACAGGAGGAGACTGGAGACTTTAGAGGGACAGGAGGAGACCGGAGACTTTAGAGGGACAGGAGGAGACCGGAGACTTAAGAGGGACAGGAGGAGACCGGAGACTTTAGAGGGACAGGAGGAGACCGGAGACTTTAGAGGGACAGGAGGAGACCGGAGACTTTAGAGGGACAGGAGGAGACCGGACACTTAAGAGGGACAGGAGGAGACCGGAGACTTAAGAGGGACAGGAGGAGACCAGAGACTTTAGAGGGACAGGAGGAGACCGGAGACTTAAGAGGGACAGGAGGAGACCGGAGACTTAAGAGGAACAGAGAAGAGGACAGGAGGAGACTGGAGACTTTAGAGGGACAGGAGGAGACCGGAGACTTAAGAGGGTCAGGAGGAGACCGGAGACTTAAGAGGGACAGGAGGAGACCGGAGACTTTAGAGGGACAGGAGGAGACCGGAGACTTAAGAGGGACAGGAGGAGACCGGAGACTTTAGAGGGACAGGAGGAGACCGGAGACTTTAGAGGGACAGGAGGAGACCGGACACTTAAGAGGGACAGGAGGAGACCGGAGACTTAAGAGGGACAGGAGGAGACCGGAGACTTTAGAGGGACAGGAGGAGACCGGAGACTTTAGAGGGACAGGAGGAGACCGGAGACTTTAGAGGGACAGGAGGAGACCGGAGACTTTAGAGGGACAGGAGGAGACCGGAGACTTAAGAGGGACAGGAGGAGACCGGAGACTTTAGAGGGACAGGAGGAGACCGTAGACTTTAGAGGGACAGGAGGAGACCGGAGACTTTAGAGGGACAGGAGGAGACCGGACACTTAAGAGGGACAGGAGGAGACCGGAGACTTAAGAGGGACAGGAGGAGACCGGAGACTTTAGAGGGACAGGAGGAGACCGGAGACTTTAGAGGGACAGGAGGAGACCGGAGACTTTAGAGGGACAGGAGGAGACCGGAGACTTAAGAGGAACAGAGAAGAGGACAGGAGGAGACCGGAGACTTAAGAGGAACAGAGAAGAGGACAGGAGGAGACTGGAGACTTTAGAGGGACAGGAGGAGACCGGAGACTTTAGAGGGACAGGAGGAGACCGGAGACTTAAGAGGGACAGGAGGAGACCGGAGACTTTAGAGGGACAGGAGGAGACCGGAGACTTTAGAGGGACAGGAGGAGACCGGAGACTTTAGAGGGACAGGAGGAGACCGGAGACTTAAGAGGAGCAGAGAAGAGGACAGGAGGAGACCGGAGACTTAAGAGGAACAGAGAAGAGGACAGGAGGAGACTGGAGACTTTAGAGGGACAGGAGGAGACCGGAGACTTTAGAGGGACAGGAGGAGACCGGAGACTTTAGAGGGACAGGAGGAGACCGGAGACTTTAGAGGGACAGGAGGAGACCGGAGACTTAAGAGGGACAGGAGGAGACCGGAGACTTTAGAGGGACAGGAGGAGATCGGAGACTTAAGAGGGACAGGAGGAGACCGGAGACTTAAGAGGGACAGGAGGAGATCGGAGACTTTAGAGGGACAGGAGGAGACCGGAGACTTAAGAGGGAAAGGAGGAGACCGGAGACTTAAGAGGGACAGGAGGAGACCGGAGACTTAAGAGGAGCAGAGAAGAGGACAGGAGGAGACCGGAGACTTAAGAGGGACAGGAGGAGACCGGAGACTTTAGAGGGACAGGAGGAGATCGGAGACTTAAGAGGGACAGGAGGAGACCGGAGACTTAAGAGGGACAGGAGGAGATCGGAGACTTTAGAGGGACAGGAGGAGACCGGAGACTTAAGAGGGAAAGGAGGAGACCGGAGACTTAAGAGGGAAAGGAGGAGACCGGAGACTTAAGAGGGAAAGGAGGAGACCGGAGACTTTAGAGGGACAGGAGGAGATCGGAGACTTAAGAGGGACAGGAGGAGACAGGAGACTTAAGAGGGACAGGAGGAGACCGGAGACTTTAGAGGGACAGGAGGAGACCGGAGACTTAAGAGGGAAAGGAGGAGACCGGAGACTTAAGAGGGACAGGAGGAGACCGGAGACTTAAGAGGAGCAGAGAAGAGGACAGGAGGAGACCGGAGACTTAAGAGGGACAGGAGGAGACCGGAGACTTTAGAGGGACAGGAGGAGATCGGAGACTTAAGAGGGACAGGAGGAGACCGGAGACTTAAGAGGGACAGGAGGAGATCGGAGACTTTAGAGGGACAGGAGGAGACCGGAGACTTAAGAGGGAAAGGAGGAGACCGGAGACTTAAGAGGGAAAGGAGGAGACCGGAGACTTAAGAGGGAAAGGAGGAGACCGGAGACTTTAGAGGGACAGGAGGAGATCGGAGACTTAAGAGGGACAGGAGGAGACCGAAGACTTAAGAGGGACAGGAGGAGACCGGAGACTTTAGAGGGACAGGAGGAGATCGGAGACTTTAGAGGGACAGGAGGAGACCGGAGACTTAAGAGGGAAAGGAGGAGACCGGAGACTTTAGAGGGACAGGAGGAGACCGGAGACTTTAGAGGGACAGGAGGAGACCGGAGACTTAAGAGGAACAGAGAAGAGGACAGGAGGAGACTGGAGACTTTAGAGGGACAGGAGGAGACCGGAGACTTTAGAGGGACAGGAGGAGACCGGAGACTTAAGAGGGACAGGAGGAGACCGGAGACTTAAGAGGAACAGAGAAGAGGACAGGAGGAGACTGGAGACTTTAGAGGGACAGGAGGAGACCGGAGACTTTAGAGGGACAGGAGGAGACCGGAGACTTTAGAGGGACAGGAGGAGACCGGAGACTTTAGAGGGACAGGAGGAGACCGGACACTTAAGAGGGACAGGAGGAGACCGGAGACTTAAGAGGGACAGGAGGAGACCGGAGACTTTAGAGGGACAGGAGGAGACCGGAGACTTTAGAGGGACAGGAGGAGACCGGAGACTTTAGAGGGACAGGAGGAGACCGGAGACTTAAGAGGGACAGGAGGAGACCGGAGACTTTAGAGGGACAGGAGGAGACCGGAGACTTAAGAGGAGCAGAGAAGAGGACAGGAGGAGACCGGAGACTTTAGAGGGACAGGAGGAGACCGGAGACTTAAGAGGAACAGAGAAGAGGACAGGAGGAGACCGGAGACTTAAGAGGAACAGAGAAGAGGACAGGAGGAGACTGGAGACTTTAGAGGGACAGGAGGAGACCGGAGACTTTAGAGGGACAGGAGGAGACCGGAGACTTAAGAGGGAAAGGAGGAGACCGGAGACTTAAGAGGGACAGGAGGAGACCGGAGACTTAAGAGGAGCAGAGAAGAGGACAGGAGGAGACCGGAGACTTAAGAGGGACAGGAGGAGACCGGAGACTTTAGAGGGACAGGAGGAGATCGGAGACTTAAGAGGGACAGGAGGAGACCGGAGACTTAAGAGGGACAGGAGGAGATCGGAGACTTTAGAGGGACAGGAGGAGACCGGAGACTTAAGAGGGAAAGGAGGAGATCGGAGACTTTAGAGGGACAGGAGGAGACCGGAGACTTAAGAGGGAAAGGAGGAGACCGGAGACTTAAGAGGGAAAGGAGGAGACCGGAGACTTAAGAGGGAAAGGAGGAGACCGGAGACTTTAGAGGGACAGGAGGAGATCGGAGACTTAAGAGGGACAGGAGGAGACCGGAGACTTAAGAGGGACAGGAGGAGACCGGAGACTTTAGAGGGACAGGAGGAGATCGGAGACTTTAGAGGGACAGGAGGAGACCGGAGACTTAAGAGGGAAAGGAGGAGACCGGAGACTTTAGAGGGACAGGAGGAGACCGGAGACTTTAGAGGGACAGGAGGAGACCGGAGACTTAAGAGGAACAGAGAAGAGGACAGGAGGAGACTGGAGACTTTAGAGGGACAGGAGGAGACCGGAGACTTTAGAGGGACAGGAGGAGTCCGGAGACTTAAGAGGGACAGGAGGAGACCGGAGACTTAAGAGGAACAGAGAAGAGGACAGGAGGAGACTGGAGACTTTAGAGGGACAGGAGGAGACCGGAGACTTTAGAGGGACAGGAGGAGACCGGAGACTTTAGAGGGACAGGAGGAGACCGGAGACTTTAGAGGGACAGGAGGAGACCGGACACTTAAGAGGGACAGGAGGAGACCGGAGACTTAAGAGGGACAGGAGGAGACCGGAGACTTTAGAGGGACAGGAGGAGACCGGAGACTTTAGAGGGACAGGAGGAGACCGGAGACTTTAGAGGGACAGGAGGAGACCGGAGACTTAAGAGGGACAGGAGGAGACCGGAGACTTAAGAGGGACAGGAGGAGACCGGAGACTTTAGAGGGACAGGAGGAGACCGGAGACTTAAGAGGAGCAGAGAAGAGGACAGGAGGAGACCGGAGACTTTAGAGGGACAGGAGGAGACCGGAGACTTAAGAGGAACAGAGAAGAGGACAGGAGGAGACCGGAGACTTAAGAGGAACAGAGAAGAGGACAGGAGGAGACTGGAGACTTTAGAGGGACAGGAGGAGACCGGAGACTTTAGAGGGACAGGAGGAGACCGGAGACTTAAGAGGGACAGGAGGAGATCGGAGACTTTAGAGGGACAGGAGGAGACCGGAGACTTTAGAGGGACAGGAGGAGACCGGAGACTTTAGAGGGACAGGAGGAGACCGGAGACTTAAGAGGAGCAGAGAAGAGGACAGGAGGAGACCGGAGACTTAAGAGGAACAGAGAAGAGGACAGGAGGAGACTGGAGACTTTAGAGGGACAGGAGGAGACCGGAGACTTTAGAGGGACAGGAGGAGACCGGAGACTTTAGAGGGACAGGAGGAGACCGGAGACTTTAGAGGGACAGGAGGAGACCGGAGACTTAAGAGGGACAGGAGGAGACCGGAGACTTTAGAGGGACAGGAGGAGACCGGAGACTTAAGAGGAGCAGAGAAGAGGACAGGAGGAGACCGGAGACTTTAGAGGGACAGGAGGAGACCGGAGACTTAAGAGGAACAGAGAAGAGGACAGGAGGAGACCGGAGACTTAAGAGGAACAGAGAAGAGGACAGGAGGAGACTGGAGACTTTAGAGGGACAGGAGGAGACCTGAGACTTTAGAGGGACAGGAGGAGACCGGAGACTTAAGAGGGACAGGAGGAGACCGGAGACTTTAGAGGGACAGGAGGAGACCGGAGACTTTAGAGGGACAGGAGGAGACCGGAGACTTTAGAGGGACAGGAGGAGACCGGAGACTTAAGAGGAGCAGAGAAGAGGACAGGAGGAGACCGGAGACTTAAGAGGAGCAGAGAAGAGGACAGGAGGAGACTGGAGACTTTAGAGGGACAGGAGGAGACCGGAGACTTAAGAGGGACAGGAGGAGACCGGAGACTTTAGAGGGACAGGAGGAGACCGGAGACTTAAGAGGAACAGAGAAGAGGACAGGAGGAGACCGGAGACTTAAGAGGAACAGAGAAGAGGACAGGAGGAGACTGGAGACTTTAGAGGGACAGGAGGAGACTGGAGACTTTAGAGGGACAGGAGGAGACCGGAGACTTAAGAGGGACAGGAGGAGACCGGAGACTTTAGAGGGACAGGAGGAGACCGGACACTTAAGAGGGACAGGAGGAGACCGGAGACTTAAGAGGGACAGGAGGAGACCGGAGACTTTAGAGGGACAGGAGGACACCGGAGACTTTAGAGGGACAGGAGGAGACCGGAGACTTAAGAGGAGCAGAGAAGAGGACAGGAGGAGACCGGAGACTTAAGAGGAACAGAGAAGAGGACAGGAGGAGACTGGAGACTTTAGAGGGACAGGAGGAGACCGGAGACTTTACAGGGACAGGAGGAGACCGGAGACTTAAGAGGGACAGGAGGAGACCGGAGACTTTAGAGGGACAGGAGGAGACCGGAGACTTAAGAGGGACAGGAGGAGACCGGAGACTTAAGAGGGACAGGAGGAGACCGGAGACTTTAGAGGGACAGGAGGAGACCGGAGACTTAAGAGGAGCAGAGAAGAAGACAGGAGGAGACCGGAGACTTAAGAGGAGCAGAGAAGAGGACAGGAGGAGACCGGAGACTTAAGAGGAGCAGAGAAGAGGACAGGAGGAGACCTGAGACTTAAGAGGAGCAGAGAAGAGGACAGGAGGAGACCGGAGACTTAAGAGGGACAGGAGGAGACCGGAGACTTTAGAGGGACAGGAGGAGATCGGAGACTTAAGAGGGACAGGAGGAGACCGGAGACTTTAGAGGGACAGGAGGAGACCGGAGACTTAAGAGGGACAGGAGGAGACCGGAGACTTTAGAGGGACAGGAGGAGACCGGAGACTTAAGAGGGACAGGAGGAGACCGGAGACTTAAGAGGGACAGGAGGAGTCCGGAGTCTTTAGAGGGACAGGAGGAGACCGGAGACTTAAGAGGGAAAGGAGGAGACAGGAGACTTTAGAGGGACAGGAGGAGACCGGAGACTTTAGAGGGACAGGAGGAGACCGGAGACTTAAGAGGAACAGAGAAGAGGACAGGAGGAGACTGGAGACTTTAGAGGGACAGGAGGAGACCGGAGACTTAAGAGGGACAGGAGGAGACCGGAGACTTTAGAGGGACAGGAGGAGACCGGAGACTTTAGAGGGACAGGAGGAGATCGGAGACTTAAGAGGGACAGGAGGAGACCGGAGACTTTAGAGGGACAGGAGGAGACCGGAGACTTTAGAGGGACAGGAGGAGACCGGACACTTAAGAGGGACAGGAGGAGACCGGAGACTTAAGAGGGACAGGAGGAGACCGGAGACTTTAGAGGGACAGGAGGAGACCGGAGACTTTAGAGGGACAGGAGGAGACCGGAGACTTAAGAGGGACAGGAGGAGACCGGAGACTTTAGAGGGACAGGAGGAGACCGGAGACTTTAGAGGGACAGGAGGAGACCGGAGACTTAAGAGGAACAGAGAAGAGGACAGGAGGAGACCGGAGACTTAAGAGGAACAGAGAAGAGGACAGGAGGAGACTGGAGACTTTAGAGGGACAGGAGGAGACCGGAGACTTTAGAGGGACAGGAGGAGACCGGAGACTTAAGAGGGACAGGAGGAGACCGGAGACTTTAGAGGGACAGGAGGAGACCGGAGACTTAAGAGGGACAGGAGGAGACCGGAGACTTTAGAGGGACAGGAGGAGACCGGAGACTTTAGAGGGACAGGAGGAGACCGGAGACTTAAGAGGGACAGGAGGAGACCGGAGACTTTAGAGGGACAGGAGGAGACCAGAGACTTAAGAGGAGCAGAGAAGAGGACAGGAGGAGACCGGAGACTTAAGAGGAGCAGAGAAGAGGACAGGAGGAGACCGGAGACTTAAGAGGAGCAGAGAAGAGGACAGGAGGAGACCGGAGACTTAAGAGGAGCAGAGAAGAGGACAGGAGGAGACCGGAGACTTAAGAGGGACAGGAGGAGACCGGAGACTTTAGAGGGACAGGAGGAGATCGGAGACTTAAGAGGGACAGGAGGAGACCGGAGACTTAAGAGGGACAGGAGGAGATCGGAGACTTTAGAGGGACAGGAGGAGACCGGAGACTTAAGAGGGAAAGGAGGAGACCGGAGACTTAAGAGGGACAGGAGGAGACCGGAGACTTAAGAGGAGCAGAGAAGAGGACAGGAGGAGACCGGAGACTTAAGAGGGACAGGAGGAGACCGGAGACTTTAGAGGGACAGGAGGAGATCGGAGACTTAAGAGGGACAGGAGGAGACCGGAGACTTAAGAGGGACAGGAGGAGATCGGAGACTTTAGAGGGACAGGAGGAGACCGGAGACTTAAGAGGGAAAGGAGGAGACCGGAGACTTAAGAGGGAAAGGAGGAGACCGGAGACTTAAGAGGGAAAGGAGGAGACCGGAGACTTTAGAGGGACAGGAGGAGATCGGAGACTTAAGAGGGACAGGAGGAGACAGGAGACTTAAGAGGGACAGGAGGAGACCGGAGACTTTAGAGGGACAGGAGGAGACCGGAGACTTAAGAGGGAAAGGAGGAGACCGGAGACTTAAGAGGGACAGGAGGAGACCGGAGACTTAAGAGGAGCAGAGAAGAGGACAGGAGGAGACCGGAGACTTAAGAGGGACAGGAGGAGACCGGAGACTTTAGAGGGACAGGAGGAGATCGGAGACTTAAGAGGGACAGGAGGAGACCGGAGACTTAAGAGGGACAGGAGGAGATCGGAGACTTTAGAGGGACAGGAGGAGACCGGAGACTTAAGAGGGAAAGGAGGAGACCGGAGACTTAAGAGGGAAAGGAGGAGACCGGAGACTTAAGAGGGAAAGGAGGAGACCGGAGACTTTAGAGGGACAGGAGGAGATCGGAGACTTAAGAGGGACAGGAGGAGACCGGAGACTTAAGAGGGACAGGAGGAGACCGGAGACTTTAGAGGGACAGGAGGAGATCGGAGACTTTAGAGGGACAGGAGGAGACCGGAGACTTAAGAGGGAAAGGAGGAGACCGGAGACTTTAGAGGGACAGGAGGAGACCGGAGACTTTAGAGGGACAGGAGGAGACCGGAGACTTAAGAGGAACAGAGAAGAGGACAGGAGGAGACTGGAGACTTTAGAGGGACAGGAGGAGACCGGAGACTTTAGAGGGACAGGAGGAGACCGGAGACTTAAGAGGGACAGGAGGAGACCGGAGACTTAAGAGGAACAGAGAAGAGGACAGGAGGAGACCGGAGACTTTAGAGGGACAGGAGGAGACCGGAGACTTTAGAGGGACAGGAGGAGACCGGAGACTTTAGAGGGACAGGAGGAGACCGGAGACTTTAGAGGGACAGGAGGAGACCGGAGACTTTAGAGGGACAGGAGGAGACCGGACACTTAAGAGGGACAGGAGGAGACCGGAGACTTAAGAGGGACAGGAGGAGACCGGAGACTTTAGAGGGACAGGAGGAGACCGGAGACTTTAGAGGGACAGGAGGAGACCGGAGACTTTAGAGGGACAGGAGGAGACCGGAGACTTAAGAGGGACAGGAGGAGACCGGAGACTTAAGAGGGACAGGAGGAGACCGGAGACTTTAGAGGGACAGGAGGAGACCGGAGACTTAAGAGGAGCAGAGAAGAGGACAGGAGGAGACCGGAGACTTTAGAGGGACAGGAGGAGACCGGAGACTTAAGAGGAACAGAGAAGAGGACAGGAGGAGACCGGAGACTTAAGAGGAACAGAGAAGAGGACAGGAGGAGACTGGAGACTTTAGAGGGACAGGAGGAGACCGGAGACTTTAGAGGGACAGGAGGAGACCGGAGACTTAAGAGGGACAGGAGGAGACCGGAGACTTTAGAGGGACAGGAGGAGACCGGAGACTTTAGAGGGACAGGAGGAGACCGGAGACTTTAGAGGGACAGGAGGAGACCGGAGACTTAAGAGGAGCAGAGAAGAGGACAGGAGGAGACCGGAGACTTAAGAGGAGCAGAGAAGAGGACAGGAGGAGACTGGAGACTTTAGAGGGACAGGAGGAGACCGGAGACTTAAGAGGGACAGGAGGAGACCGGAGACTTTAGAGGGACAGGAGGAGACCGGAGACTTTAGAGGGACAGGAGGAGACCGGAGACTTTAGAGGAACAGAGAAGAGGACAGGAGGAGACTGGAGACTTTAGAGGAACAGAGAAGAGGACAGGAGGAGACCGGAGACTTAAGAGGAACAGAGAAGAGGACAGGAGGAGACTGGAGACTTTAGAGGGACAGGAGGAGACCGGAGACTTAAGAGGGACAGGAGGAGACCGGAGACTTAAGAGGAGCAGAGAAGAGGACAGGAGGAGACCGGAGACTTAAGAGGAACAGAGAAGAGGACAGGAGGAGACCGGAGACTTAAGAGGAGCAGAGAAGGGGACAGGAGGAGACTGGAGACTTTAGAGGGACAGGAGGAGACCGGAGACTTAAGAGGGACAGGAGGAGACCGGAGACTTAAGAGGGACAGGAGGAGACCGGAGACTTAAGAGGGACAGGAGGAGACCGGAGACTTAAGAGGGACAGGAGGAGATCGGAGACTTTAGAGGGACAGGAGGAGACCGGAGACTTAAGAGGGAAAGGAGGAGACCGGAGACTTAAGAGGGAAAGGAGGAGACCGGAGACTTAAGAGGGAAAGGAGGAGACCGGAGACTTTAGAGGGACAGGAGGAGATCGGAGACTTAAGAGGGACAGGAGGAGACCGGAGACTTAAGAGGGACAGGAGGAGACCGGAGACTTTAGAGGGACAGGAGGAGATCGGAGACTTTAGAGGGACAGGAGGAGACCGGAGACTTAAGAGGGAAAGGAGGAGACCGGAGACTTTAGAGGGACAGGAGGAGACCGGAGACTTTAGAGGGACAGGAGGAGACCGGAGACTTAAGAGGAACAGAGAAGAGGACAGGAGGAGACTGGAGACTTTAGAGGGACAGGAGGAGACCGGAGACTTTAGAGGGACAGGAGGAGACCGGAGACTTAAGAGGGACAGGAGGAGACCGGAGACTTAAGAGGAACAGAGAAGAGGACAGGAGGAGACTGGAGACTTTAGAGGGACAGGAGGAGACCGGAGACTTTAGAGGGACAGGAGGAGACCGGAGACTTTAGAGGGACAGGAGGAGACCGGAGACTTTAGAGGGACAGGAGGAGACCGGACACTTAAGAGGGACAGGAGGAGACCGGAGACTTAAGAGGGACAGGAGGAGACCGGAGACTTTAGAGGGACAGGAGGAGACCGGAGACTTTAGAGGGACAGGAGGAGACCGGAGACTTTAGAGGGACAGGAGGAGACCGGAGACTTAAGAGGGACAGGAGGAGACCGGAGACTTAAGAGGGACAGGAGGAGACCGGAGACTTTAGAGGGACAGGAGGAGACCGGAGACTTAAGAGGAGCAGAGAAGAGGACAGGAGGAGACCGGAGACTTTAGAGGGACAGGAGGAGACCGGAGACTTAAGAGGAACAGAGAAGAGGACAGGAGGAGACCGGAGACTTAAGAGGAACAGAGAAGAGGACAGGAGGAGACTGGAGACTTTAGAGGGACAGGAGGAGACCGGAGACTTTAGAGGGACAGGAGGAGACCGGAGACTTAAGAGGGAAAGGAGGAGACCGGAGACTTAAGAGGGACAGGAGGAGACCGGAGACTTAAGAGGAGCAGAGAAGAGGACAGGAGGAGACCGGAGACTTAAGAGGGACAGGAGGAGACCGGAGACTTTAGAGGGACAGGAGGAGATCGGAGACTTAAGAGGGACAGGAGGAGACCGGAGACTTAAGAGGGACAGGAGGAGATCGGAGACTTTAGAGGGACAGGAGGAGACCGGAGACTTAAGAGGGAAAGGAGGAGATCGGAGACTTTAGAGGGACAGGAGGAGACCGGAGACTTAAGAGGGAAAGGAGGAGACCGGAGACTTAAGAGGGAAAGGAGGAGACCGGAGACTTAAGAGGGAAAGGAGGAGACCGGAGACTTTAGAGGGACAGGAGGAGATCGGAGACTTAAGAGGGACAGGAGGAGACCGGAGACTTAAGAGGGACAGGAGGAGACCGGAGACTTTAGAGGGACAGGAGGAGATCGGAGACTTTAGAGGGACAGGAGGAGACCGGAGACTTAAGAGGGAAAGGAGGAGACCGGAGACTTTAGAGGGACAGGAGGAGACCGGAGACTTTAGAGGGACAGGAGGAGACCGGAGACTTAAGAGGAACAGAGAAGAGGACAGGAGGAGACTGGAGACTTTAGAGGGACAGGAGGAGACCGGAGACTTTAGAGGGACAGGAGGAGACCGGAGACTTAAGAGGGACAGGAGGAGACCGGAGACTTAAGAGGAACAGAGAAGAGGACAGGAGGAGACTGGAGACTTTAGAGGGACAGGAGGAGACCGGAGACTTTAGAGGGACAGGAGGAGACCGGAGACTTTAGAGGGACAGGAGGAGACCGGACACTTAAGAGGGACAGGAGGAGACCGGAGACTTAAGAGGGACAGGAGGAGACCGGAGACTTTAGAGGGACAGGAGGAGACCGGAGACTTTAGAGGGACAGGAGGAGACCGGAGACTTTAGAGGGACAGGAGGAGACCGGAGACTTAAGAGGGACAGGAGGAGACCGGAGACTTAAGAGGGACAGGAGGAGACCGGAGACTTTAGAGGGACAGGAGGAGACCGGAGACTTAAGAGGAGCAGAGAAGAGGACAGGAGGAGACCGGAGACTTTAGAGGGACAGGAGGAGACCGGAGACTTAAGAGGAACAGAGAAGAGGACAGGAGGAGACCGGAGACTTAAGAGGAACAGAGAAGAGGACAGGAGGAGACTGGAGACTTTAGAGGGACAGGAGGAGACCGGAGACTTTAGAGGGACAGGAGGAGACCGGAGACTTAAGAGGGACAGGAGGAGACCGGAGACTTTAGAGGGACAGGAGGAGACCGGAGACTTTAGAGGGACAGGAGGAGACCGGAGACTTTAGAGGGACAGGAGGAGACCGGAGACTTAAGAGGAGCAGAGAAGAGGACAGGAGGAGACCGGAGACTTAAGAGGAACAGAGAAGAGGACAGGAGGAGACTGGAGACTTTAGAGGGACAGGAGGAGACCGGAGACTTTAGAGGGACAGGAGGAGACCGGAGACTTTAGAGGGACAGGAGGAGACCGGAGACTTTAGAGGGACAGGAGGAGACCGGAGACTTAAGAGGGACAGGAGGAGACCGGAGACTTTAGAGGGACAGGAGGAGACCGGAGACTTAAGAGGAGCAGAGAAGAGGACAGGAGGAGACCGGAGACTTTAGAGGGACAGGAGGAGACCGGAGACTTAAGAGGAACAGAGAAGAGGACAGGAGGAGACCGGAGACTTAAGAGGAACAGAGAAGAGGACAGGAGGAGACTGGAGACTTTAGAGGGACAGGAGGAGACCTGAGACTTTAGAGGGACAGGAGGAGACCGGAGACTTAAGAGGGACAGGAGGAGACCGGAGACTTTAGAGGGACAGGAGGAGACCGGAGACTTTAGAGGGACAGGAGGAGACCGGAGACTTTAGAGGGACAGGAGGAGACCGGAGACTTAAGAGGAGCAGAGAAGAGGACAGGAGGAGACCGGAGACTTAAGAGGAGCAGAGAAGAGGACAGGAGGAGACTGGAGACTTTAGAGGGACAGGAGGAGACCGGAGACTTAAGAGGGACAGGAGGAGACCGGAGACTTTAGAGGGACAGGAGGAGACCGGAGACTTAAGAGGAACAGAGAAGAGGACAGGAGGAGACCGGAGACTTAAGAGGAACAGAGAAGAGGACAGGAGGAGACTGGAGACTTTAGAGGGACAGGAGGAGACTGGAGACTTTAGAGGGACAGGAGGAGACCGGAGACTTAAGAGGGACAGGAGGAGACCGGAGACTTTAGAGGGACAGGAGGAGACCGGACACTTAAGAGGGACAGGAGGAGACCGGAGACTTAAGAGGGACAGGAGGAGACCGGAGACTTTAGAGGGACAGGAGGACACCGGAGACTTTAGAGGGACAGGAGGAGACCGGAGACTTAAGAGGAGCAGAGAAGAGGACAGGAGGAGACCGGAGACTTAAGAGGAACAGAGAAGAGGACAGGAGGAGACTGGAGACTTTAGAGGGACAGGAGGAGACCGGAGACTTTACAGGGACAGGAGGAGACCGGAGACTTAAGAGGGACAGGAGGAGACCGGAGACTTTAGAGGGACAGGAGGAGACCGGAGACTTAAGAGGGACAGGAGGAGACCGGAGACTTAAGAGGGACAGGAGGAGACCGGAGACTTTAGAGGGACAGGAGGAGACCGGAGACTTAAGAGGAGCAGAGAAGAAGACAGGAGGAGACCGGAGACTTAAGAGGAGCAGAGAAGAGGACAGGAGGAGACCGGAGACTTAAGAGGAGCAGAGAAGAGGACAGGAGGAGACCTGAGACTTAAGAGGAGCAGAGAAGAGGACAGGAGGAGACCGGAGACTTAAGAGGGACAGGAGGAGACCGGAGACTTTAGAGGGACAGGAGGAGATCGGAGACTTAAGAGGGACAGGAGGAGACCGGAGACTTTAGAGGGACAGGAGGAGACCGGAGACTTAAGAGGGACAGGAGGAGACCGGAGACTTTAGAGGGACAGGAGGAGACCGGAGACTTAAGAGGGACAGGAGGAGACCGGAGACTTAAGAGGGACAGGAGGAGTCCGGAGTCTTTAGAGGGACAGGAGGAGACCGGAGACTTAAGAGGGAAAGGAGGAGACAGGAGACTTTAGAGGGACAGGAGGAGACCGGAGACTTTAGAGGGACAGGAGGAGACCGGAGACTTAAGAGGAACAGAGAAGAGGACAGGAGGAGACTGGAGACTTTAGAGGGACAGGAGGAGACCGGAGACTTAAGAGGGACAGGAGGAGACCGGAGACTTTAGAGGGACAGGAGGAGACCGGAGACTTTAGAGGGACAGGAGGAGATCGGAGACTTAAGAGGGACAGGAGGAGACCGGAGACTTTAGAGGGACAGGAGGAGACCGGAGACTTTAGAGGGACAGGAGGAGACCGGAGACTTTAGAGGGACAGGAGGAGACCGGACACTTAAGAGGGACAGGAGGAGACCGGAGACTTAAGAGGGACAGGAGGAGACCGGAGACTTTAGAGGGACAGGAGGAGACCGGAGACTTTAGAGGGACAGGAGGAGACCGGAGACTTAAGAGGGACAGGAGGAGACCGGAGACTTTAGAGGGACAGGAGGAGACCGGAGACTTTAGAGGGACAGGAGGAGACCGGAGACTTAAGAGGAACAGAGAAGAGGACAGGAGGAGACCGGAGACTTAAGAGGAACAGAGAAGAGGACAGGAGGAGACTGGAGACTTTAGAGGGACAGGAGGAGACCGGAGACTTTAGAGGGACAGGAGGAGACCGGAGACTTAAGAGGGACAGGAGGAGACCGGAGACTTTAGAGGGACAGGAGGAGACCGGAGACTTAAGAGGGACAGGAGGAGACCGGAGACTTTAGAGGGACAGGAGGAGACCGGAGACTTTAGAGGGACAGGAGGAGACCGGAGACTTAAGAGGGACAGGAGGAGACCGGAGACTTTAGAGGGACAGGAGGAGACCAGAGACTTAAGAGGAGCAGAGAAGAGGACAGGAGGAGACCGGAGACTTAAGAGGAGCAGAGAAGAGGACAGGAGGAGACCGGAGACTTAAGAGGAGCAGAGAAGAGGACAGGAGGAGACCGGAGACTTAAGAGGAGCAGAGAAGAGGACAGGAGGAGACCGGAGACTTAAGAGGGACAGGAGGAGACCGGAGACTTTAGAGGGACAGGAGGAGATCGGAGACTTAAGAGGGACAGGAGGAGACCGGAGACTTAAGAGGGACAGGAGGAGATCGGAGACTTTAGAGGGACAGGAGGAGACCGGAGACTTAAGAGGGAAAGGAGGAGACCGGAGACTTAAGAGGGACAGGAGGAGACCGGAGACTTAAGAGGAGCAGAGAAGAGGACAGGAGGAGACCGGAGACTTAAGAGGGACAGGAGGAGACCGGAGACTTTAGAGGGACAGGAGGAGATCGGAGACTTAAGAGGGACAGGAGGAGACCGGAGACTTAAGAGGGACAGGAGGAGATCGGAGACTTTAGAGGGACAGGAGGAGACCGGAGACTTAAGAGGGAAAGGAGGAGACCGGAGACTTAAGAGGGAAAGGAGGAGACCGGAGACTTAAGAGGGAAAGGAGGAGACCGGAGACTTTAGAGGGACAGGAGGAGATCGGAGACTTAAGAGGGACAGGAGGAGACAGGAGACTTAAGAGGGACAGGAGGAGACCGGAGACTTTAGAGGGACAGGAGGAGACCGGAGACTTAAGAGGGAAAGGAGGAGACCGGAGACTTAAGAGGGACAGGAGGAGACCGGAGACTTAAGAGGAGCAGAGAAGAGGACAGGAGGAGACCGGAGACTTAAGAGGGACAGGAGGAGACCGGAGACTTTAGAGGGACAGGAGGAGATCGGAGACTTAAGAGGGACAGGAGGAGACCGGAGACTTAAGAGGGACAGGAGGAGATCGGAGACTTTAGAGGGACAGGAGGAGACCGGAGACTTAAGAGGGAAAGGAGGAGACCGGAGACTTAAGAGGGAAAGGAGGAGACCGGAGACTTAAGAGGGAAAGGAGGAGACCGGAGACTTTAGAGGGACAGGAGGAGATCGGAGACTTAAGAGGGACAGGAGGAGACCGGAGACTTAAGAGGGACAGGAGGAGACCGGAGACTTTAGAGGGACAGGAGGAGATCGGAGACTTTAGAGGGACAGGAGGAGACCGGAGACTTAAGAGGGAAAGGAGGAGACCGGAGACTTTAGAGGGACAGGAGGAGACCGGAGACTTTAGAGGGACAGGAGGAGACCGGAGACTTAAGAGGAACAGAGAAGAGGACAGGAGGAGACTGGAGACTTTAGAGGGACAGGAGGAGACCGGAGACTTTAGAGGGACAGGAGGAGACCGGAGACTTAAGAGGGACAGGAGGAGACCGGAGACTTAAGAGGAACAGAGAAGAGGACAGGAGGAGACTGGAGACTTTAGAGGGACAGGAGGAGACCGGAGACTTTAGAGGGACAGGAGGAGACCGGAGACTTTAGAGGGACAGGAGGAGACCGGAGACTTTAGAGGGACAGGAGGAGACCGGACACTTAAGAGGGACAGGAGGAGACCGGAGACTTAAGAGGGACAGGAGGAGACCGGAGACTTTAGAGGGACAGGAGGAGACCGGAGACTTTAGAGGGACAGGAGGAGACCGGAGACTTTAGAGGGACAGGAGGAGACCGGAGACTTAAGAGGGACAGGAGGAGACCGGAGACTTAAGAGGGACAGGAGGAGACCGGAGACTTTAGAGGGACAGGAGGAGACCGGAGACTTAAGAGGAGCAGAGAAGAGGACAGGAGGAGACCGGAGACTTTAGAGGGACAGGAGGAGACCGGAGACTTAAGAGGAACAGAGAAGAGGACAGGAGGAGACCGGAGACTTAAGAGGAACAGAGAAGAGGACAGGAGGAGACTGGAGACTTTAGAGGGACAGGAGGAGACCGGAGACTTTAGAGGGACAGGAGGAGACCGGAGACTTAAGAGGGACAGGAGGAGACCGGAGACTTTAGAGGGACAGGAGGAGACCGGAGACTTTAGAGGGACAGGAGGAGACCGGAGACTTTAGAGGGACAGGAGGAGACCGGAGACTTAAGAGGAGCAGAGAAGAGGACAGGAGGAGACCGGAGACTTAAGAGGAGCAGAGAAGAGGACAGGAGGAGACTGGAGACTTTAGAGGGACAGGAGGAGACCGGAGACTTAAGAGGGACAGGAGGAGACCGGAGACTTTAGAGGGACAGGAGGAGACCGGAGACTTTAGAGGGACAGGAGGAGACCGGAGACTTTAGAGGAACAGAGAAGAGGACAGGAGGAGACTGGAGACTTTAGAGGAACAGAGAAGAGGACAGGAGGAGACCGGAGACTTAAGAGGAACAGAGAAGAGGACAGGAGGAGACTGGAGACTTTAGAGGGACAGGAGGAGACCGGAGACTTAAGAGGGACAGGAGGAGACCGGAGACTTAAGAGGAGCAGAGAAGAGGACAGGAGGAGACCGGAGACTTAAGAGGAACAGAGAAGAGGACAGGAGGAGACCGGAGACTTAAGAGGAGCAGAGAAGGGGACAGGAGGAGACTGGAGACTTTAGAGGGACAGGAGGAGACCGGAGACTTAAGAGGGACAGGAGGAGACCGGAGACTTTAGAGGGACAGGAGGAGACCGGAGACTTTAGAGGGACAGGAGGAGATCGGAGACTTAAGAGGGACAGGAGGAGACCGGAGACTTTAGAGGGACAGGAGGAGACCGGAGACTTTAGAGGGACAGGAGGAGACCGGAGACTTAAGAGGGACAGGAGGAGAACGGAGACTTTAGAGGGACAGGAGGAGACCGGAGACTTAAGAGGGACAGGAGGAGACCGGAGACTTAAGAGGGACAGGAGGAGACCGGAGACTTTAGAGGGACAGGAGGAGAACGGAGACTTAAGAGGGAAAGGAGGAGACCGGAGACTTTAGAGGGACAGGAGGAGACCGGAGACTTTAGAGGGACAGGAGGAGACCGGAGACTTAAGAGGAACAGAGAAGAGGACAGGAGGAGACTTAAGAGGAACAGAGAAGAGGACAGGAGGAGACTGGAGACTTTAGAGGGACAGGAGGAGACCGGAGACTTAAGAGGGACAGGAGGAGACCGGAGACTTTAGAGGGACAGGAGGACACCGGAGACTTTAGAGGGACAGGAGGAGACCGGAGACTTAAGAGGGACAGGAGGAGACCGGAGACTTAAGAGGGACAGGAGGAGACCGGAGACTTTAGAGGGACAGGAGGAGACCGGAGACTTAAGAGGAGCAGAGAAGAGGACAGGAGGAGACCGGAGACTTAAGAGGAGCAGAGAAGAGGACAGGAGGAGACCGGAGACTTAAGAGGAGCAGAGAAGAGGACAGGAGGAGACCGGAGACTTAAGAGGAGCAGAGAAGAGGACAGGAGGAGACTGGAGACTTTAGAGGGACAGGAGGAGACCGGAGACTTTAGAGGGACAGGAGGAGACCGGAGACTTAAGAGGAACAGAGAAGAGGACAGGAGGAGACTGGAGACTTTAGAGGGACAGGAGGAGACCGGAGACTTTAGAGGGACAGGAGGAGACCGGAGACTTAAGAGGGACAGGAGGAGACCGGAGACTTTAGAGGGACAGGAGGAGACCGGAGACTTAAGAGGGACAGGAGGAGACCGGAGACTTTAGAGGGACAGGAGGAGACCGGAGACTTTAGAGGGACAGGAGGAGACCGGAGACTTTAGAGGGACAGGAGGAGACCGGACACTTAAGAGGGACAGGAGGAGACCGGAGACTTAAGAGGGACAGGAGGAGACCGGAGACTTTAGAGGGACAGGAGGAGACCGGAGACTTTAGAGGGACAGGAGGAGACCGGAGACTTTAGAGGGACAGGAGGAGACCGGAGACTTTAGAGGGACAGGAGGAGACCGGAGACTTAAGAGGAACAGAGAAGAGGACAGGAGGAGACCGGAGACTTAAGAGGAACAGAGAAGAGGACAGGAGGAGACTGGAGACTTTAGAGGGACAGGAGGAGACCGGAGACTTTAGAGGGACAGGAGGAGACCGGAGACTTAAGAGGGACAGGAGGAGACCGGAGACTTTAGAGGGACAGGAGGAGACCGGAGACTTAAGAGGGACAGGTGGAGACCGGAGACTTTAGAGGGACAGGAGGAGACCGGAGACTTAAGAGGGACAGGAGGAGACCGGAGACTTAAGAGGGACAGGAGGAGACCGGAGACTTTAGAGGGACAGGAGGAGACCGGAGACTTTAGAGGGACAGGAGGAGACCGGAGACTTTAGAGGGACAGGAGGAGACCGGAGACTTAAGAGGGACAGGAGGAGACCGGAGACTTTAGAGGGACAGGAGGAGACCAGAGACTTAAGAGGAGCAGAGAAGAGGACAGGAGGAGACCGGAGACTTAAGAGGAGCAGAGAAGAGGACAGGAGGAGACCGGAGACTTAAGAGGAGCAGAGAAGAGGACAGGAGGAGACCGGAGACTTAAGAGGAGCAGAGAAGAGGACAGGAGGAGACCGGAGACTTAAGAGGGACAGGAGGAGACCGGAGACTTTAGAGGGACAGGAGGAGATCGGAGACTTAAGAGGGACAGGAGGAGACCGGAGACTTAAGAGGAGCAGAGAAGAGGACAGGAGGAGACCGGAGACTTAAGAGGAGCAGAGAAGAGGACAGGAGGAGACCGGAGACTTAAGAGGAGCAGAGAAGAGGACAGGAGGAGACCGGAGACTTAAGAGGAGCAGAGAAGAGGACAGGAGGAGACCGGAGACTTAAGAGGGACAGGAGGAGACCGGAGACTTTAGAGGGACAGGAGGAGATCGGAGACTTAAGAGGGACAGGAGGAGACCGGAGACTTTAGAGGGACAGGAGGAGACCGGAGACTTTAGAGGGACAGGAGGAGACCGGAGACTTAAGAGGGACAGGAGGAGACCGGAGACTTTAGAGGGACAGGAGGAGACCGGAGACTTAAGAGGGACAGGAGGAGACCGGAGCCTTAAGAGGGACAGGAGGAGACCGGAGACTTAAGAGGAACAGAGAAGAGGACAGGAGGAGACCGGAGACTTAAGAGGAACAGAGAAGAGGACAGGAGGAGACTGGAGACTTTAGAGGGACAGGAGGAGACCGGAGACTTTAGAGGGACAGGAGGAGACCGGAGACTTAAGAGGGACAGGAGGAGACCGGAGACTTTAGAGGGACAGGAGGAGACCGGAGACTTAAGAGGGACAGGAGGAGACCGGAGACTTTAGAGGGACAGGAGGAGACCGGAGACTTAAGAGGAACAGAGAAGAGGACAGGAGGAGACCGGAGACTTAAGAGGAACAGAGAAGAGGACAGGAGGAGACTGGAGACTTTAGAGGGACAGGAGGAGACCGGAGACTTTAGAGGGACAGGAGGAGACCGGAGACTTAAGAGGGACAGGAGGAGACCGGAGACTTTAGAGGGACAGGAGGAGATCGGAGACTTAAGAGGGACAGGAGGAGACCGGAGACTTAAGAGGGACAGGAGGAGATCGGAGACTTTAGAGGGACAGGAGGAGACCGGAGACTTAAGAGGGAAAGGAGGAGACCGGAGACTTAAGAGGGAAAGGAGGAGACCGGAGACTTAAGAGGGAAAGGAGGAGACCGGAGACTTTAGAGGGATAGGAGGAGATCGGAGACTTAAGAGGGACAGGAGGAGACCGGAGACTTAAGAGGGACAGGAGGAGACCGGAGACTTTAGAGGGACAGGAGGAGATCGGAGACTTTAGAGGGACAGGAGGAGACCGGAGACTTAAGAGGGAAAGGAGGAGACCGGAGACTTTAGAGGGACAGGAGGAGACCGGAGACTTTAGAGGGACAGGAGGAGACCGGAGACTTAAGAGGAACAGAGAAGAGGACAGGAGGAGACTGGAGACTTTAGAGGGACAGGAGGAGACCGGAGACTTTAGAGGGACAGGAGGAGACCGGAGACTTAAGAGGGACAGGAGGAGACCGGAGACTTAAGAGGAACAGAGAAGAGGACAGGAGGAGACTGGAGACTTTAGAGGGACAGGAGGAGACCGGAGACTTTAGAGGGACAGGAGGAGACCGGAGACTTAAGAGGGACAGGAGGAGACCGGAGACTTTAGAGGGACAGGAGGAGACCGGAGACTTTAGAGGGACAGGAGGAGACCGGAGACTTTAGAGGGACAGGAGGAGACCGGACACTTAAGAGGGACAGGAGGAGACCGGAGACTTAAGAGGGACAGGAGGAGACCAGAGACTTTAGAGGGACAGGAGGAGACCGGAGACTTAAGAGGGACAGGAGGAGACCGGAGACTTAAGAGGAACAGAGAAGAGGACAGGAGGAGACTGGAGACTTTAGAGGGACAGGAGGAGACCGGAGACTTTAGAGGGACAGGAGGAGACCGGAGACTTAAGAGGGACAGGAGGAGACCGGAGACTTTAGAGGGACAGGAGGAGATCGGAGACTTAAGAGGGACAGGAGGAGACCGGAGACTTAAGAGGGACAGGAGGAGATCGGAGACTTTAGAGGGACAGGAGGAGACCGGAGACTTAAGAGGGAAAGGAGGAGACCGGAGACTTAAGAGGGAAAGGAGGAGACCGGAGACTTAAGAGGGAAAGGAGGAGACCGGAGACTTTAGAGGGATAGGAGGAGATCGGAGACTTAAGAGGGACAGGAGGAGACCGGAGACTTAAGAGGGACAGGAGGAGACCGGAGACTTTAGAGGGACAGGAGGAGATCGGAGACTTTAGAGGGACAGGAGGAGACCGGAGACTTAAGAGGGAAAGGAGGAGACCGGAGACTTTAGAGGGACAGGAGGAGACCGGAGACTTTAGAGGGACAGGAGGAGACCGGAGACTTAAGAGGAACAGAGAAGAGGACAGGAGGAGACTGGAGACTTTAGAGGGACAGGAGGAGACCGGAGACTTTAGAGGGACAGGAGGAGACCGGAGACTTAAGAGGGACAGGAGGAGACCGGAGACTTAAGAGGAACAGAGAAGAGGACAGGAGGAGACTGGAGACTTTAGAGGGACAGGAGGAGACCGGACACTTAAGAGGGACAGGAGGAGACCGGAGACTTAAGAGGGACAGGAGGAGACCAGAGACTTTAGAGGGACAGGAGGAGACCGGAGACTTAAGAGGGACAGGAGGAGACCGGAGACTTAAGAGGAACAGAGAAGAGGACAGGAGGAGACTGGAGACTTTAGAGGGACAGGAGGAGACCGGAGACTTAAGAGGGTCAGGAGGAGACCGGAGACTTAAGAGGGACAGGAGGAGACCGGAGACTTTAGAGGGACAGGAGGAGACCGGAGACTTAAGAGGGACAGGAGGAGACCGGAGACTTTAGAGGGACAGGAGGAGACCGGAGACTTTAGAGGGACAGGAGGAGACCGGACACTTAAGAGGGACAGGAGGAGACCGGAGACTTAAGAGGGACAGGAGGAGACCGGAGACTTTAGAGGGACAGGAGGAGACCGGAGACTTTAGAGGGACAGGAGGAGACCGGAGACTTTAGAGGGACAGGAGGAGACCGGAGACTTTAGAGGGACAGGAGGAGACCGGAGACTTAAGAGGGACAGGAGGAGACCGGAGACTTTAGAGGGACAGGAGGAGACCGTAGACTTTAGAGGGACAGGAGGAGACCGGAGACTTTAGAGGGACAGGAGGAGACCGGACACTTAAGAGGGACAGGAGGAGACCGGAGACTTAAGAGGGACAGGAGGAGACCGGAGACTTTAGAGGGACAGGAGGAGACCGGAGACTTTAGAGGGACAGGAGGAGACCGGAGACTTTAGAGGGACAGGAGGAGACCGGAGACTTAAGAGGAACAGAGAAGAGGACAGGAGGAGACCGGAGACTTAAGAGGAACAGAGAAGAGGACAGGAGGAGACTGGAGACTTTAGAGGGACAGGAGGAGACCGGAGACTTTAGAGGGACAGGAGGAGACCGGAGACTTAAGAGGGACAGGAGGAGACCGGAGACTTTAGAGGGACAGGAGGAGACCGGAGACTTAAGAGGGACAGGTGGAGACCGGAGACTTTAGAGGGACAGGAGGAGACCGGAGACTTAAGAGGGACAGGAGGAGACCGGAGACTTAAGAGGGACAGGAGGAGACCGGAGACTTTAGAGGGACAGGAGGAGACCGGAGACTTTAGAGGGACAGGAGGAGACCGGAGACTTTAGAGGGACAGGAGGAGACCGGAGACTTAAGAGGGACAGGAGGAGACCGGAGACTTTAGAGGGACAGGAGGAGACCGGAGACTTAAGAGGAGCAGAGAAGAGGACAGGAGGAGACCGGAGACTTAAGAGGAGCAGAGAAGAGGACAGGAGGAGACCGGAGACTTAAGAGGAGCAGAGAAGAGGACAGGAGGAGACCGGAGACTTAAGAGGAGCAGAGAAGAGGACAGGAGGAGACCGGAGACTTAAGAGGGACAGGAGGAGACCGGAGACTTTAGAGGGACAGGAGGAGATCGGAGACTTAAGAGGGACAGGAGGAGACCGGAGACTTAAGAGGAGCAGAGAAGAGGACAGGAGGAGACCGGAGACTTAAGAGGAGCAGAGAAGAGGACAGGAGGAGACCGGAGACTTAAGAGGAGCAGAGAAGAGGACAGGAGGAGACCGGAGACTTAAGAGGAGCAGAGAAGAGGACAGGAGGAGACCGGAGACTTTAGAGGGACAGGAGGAGACCGGAGACTTAAGAGGGACAGGAGGAGACCGGAGACTTTAGAGGGACAGGAGGAGACCGGAGACTTTAGAGGGACAGGAGGAGACCGGAGACTTAAGAGGGACAGGAGGAGACCGGAGACTTTAGAGGGACAGGAGGAAACCGGAGACTTAAGAGGAGCAGAGAAGAGGACAGGAGGAGACCGGAGACTTAAGAGGAGCAGAGAAGAGGACAGGAGGAGACCGGAGACTTAAGAGGAGCAGAGAAGAGGACAGGAGGAGACCGGAGACTTAAGAGGAGCAGAGAAGAGGACAGGAGGAGACCGGAGACTTAAGAGGGACAGGAGGAGACCGGAGACTTTAGAGGGACAGGAGGAGATCGGAGACTTAAGAGGGACAGGAGGAGACCGGAGACTTAAGAGGAGCAGAGAAGAGGACAGGAGGAGACCGGAGACTTAAGAGGAGCAGAGAAGAGGACAGGAGGAGACCGGAGACTTAAGAGGAGCAGAGAAGAGGACAGGAGGAGACCGGAGACTTAAGAGGGACAGGAGGAGACCGGAGACTTTAGAGGGACAGGAGGAGATCGGAGACTTAAGAGGGACAGGAGGAGACCGGAGACTTTAGAGGGACAGGAGGAGACCGGAGACTTTAGAGGGACAGGAGGAGACCGGAGACTTAAGAGGAACAGAGAAGAGGACAGGAGGAGACCGGAGACTTAAGAGGAACAGAGAAGTGGACAGGAGGAGACTGGAGACTTTAGAGGGACAGGAGGAGACCGGAGACTTTAGAGGGACAGGAGGAGACCGGAGACTTAAGAGGGACAGGAGGAGACCGGAGACATTAGAGGGACAGGAGGAGACCGGAGACTTAAGAGGGAAAGGAGGAGACCGGAGACTTAAGAGGGAAAGGAGGAGACCGGAGACTTAAGAGGGAAAGGAGGAGACCGGAGACTTTAGAGGGATAGGAGGAGATCGGAGACTTAAGAGGGACAGGAGGAGACCGGAGACTTAAGAGGGACAGGAGGAGACCGGAGACTTTAGAGGGACAGGAGGAGATCGGAGACTTTAGAGGGACAGGAGGAGACCGGAGACTTTAGAGGGACAGGAGGAGACCGGAGACTTAAGAGGAACAGAGAAGAGGACAGGAGGAGACTGGAGACTTTAGAGGGACAGGAGGAGACCGGAGACTTTAGAGGGACAGGAGGAGACCGGAGACTTAAGAGGGACAGGAGGAGACCGGAGACTTAAGAGGAACAGAGAAGAGGACAGGAGGAGACTGGAGACTTTAGAGGGACAGGAGGAGACCGGAGACTTTAGAGGGACAGGAGGAGACCGGAGACTTAAGAGGAACAGGAGGAGACCGGAGACTTTAGAGGGACAGGAGGAGACCGGAGACTTAAGAGGAACAGAGAAGAGGACAGGAGGAGACCGGAGACTTAAGAGGAACAGAGAAGAGGACAGGAGGAGACTGGAGACTTTAGAGGGACAGGAGGAGACCTGAGACTTTAGAGGGACAGGAGGAGACCGGAGACTTAAGAGGGACAGGAGGAGACCGGAGACTTTAGAGGGACAGGAGGAGACCGGAGACTTAAGAGGGACAGGTGGAGACCGGAGACTTTAGAGGGACAGGAGGAGACCGGAGACTTAAGAGGGACAGGAGGAGACCGGAGACTTAAGAGGGACAGGAGGAGACCGGAGACTTTAGAGGGACAGGAGGAGACCGGAGACTTTAGAGGGACAGGAGGAGACCGGAGACATTAGAGGGACAGGAGGAGACCGGAGACTTAAGAGGGACAGGAGGAGACCGGAGACTTTAGAGGGACAGGAGGAGACCGGAGACTTAAGAGGAGCAGAGAAGAGGACAGGAGGAGACCGGAGACTTAAGAGGAGCAGAGAAGAGGACAGGAGGAGACCGGAGACTTAAGAGGAGCAGAGAAGAGGACAGGAGGAGACCGGAGACTTAAGAGGAGCAGAGAAGAGGACAGGAGGAGACCGGAGACTTAAGAGGGACAGGAGGACACCGGAGACTTTAGAGGGACAGGAGGAGATCGGAGACTTAAGAGGGACAGGAGGAGACCGGAGACTTTAGAGGGACAGGAGGAGACCGGAGACTTTAGAGGGACAGGAGGAGACCGGAGACTTAAGAGGGACAGGAGGAGACCGGAGACTTAAGAGGAACAGAGAAGAGGACAGGAGGAGACTGGAGACTTTAGAGGGACAGGAGGAGACCGGAGACTTTAGAGGGACAGGAGGAGACCGGAGACTTAAGAGGGACAGGAGGAGACCGGAGACTTTAGAGGGACAGGAGGAGACCGGAGACTTTAGAGGGACAGGAGGAGACCGGAGACTTAAGAGGGACAGGAGGAGACCGGAGACTTTAGAGGGACAGGAGGAGACCGGAGACTTTAGAGGGACAGGAGGAGACCGGAGACTTTAGAGGGACAGGAGGAGACCGGAGACTTTAGAGGGACAGGAGGAGACCGGAGACTTTAGAGGGACAGGAGGAGACCGGACACTTAAGAGGGACAGGAGGAGACCGGAGACTTAAGACGGACAGGAGGAGACCGGAGACTTTAGAGGGACAGGAGGAGACCGGAGACTTTAGAGGGACAGGAGGAGACCGGAGACTTTAGAGGGACAGGAGGAGACCGGAGACTTAAGAGGAACAGAGAAGAGGACAGGAGGAGACCGGAGACTTAAGAGGAACAGAGAAGAGGACAGGAGGAGACTGGAGACTTTAGAGGGACAGGAGGAGACCTGAGACTTTAGAGGGACAGGAGGAGACCAGAGACTTAAGAGGGACAGGAGGAGACCGGAGACTTTAGAGGGACAGGAGGAGACCGGAGACTTAAGAGGGACAGGTGGAGACCGGAGACTTTAGAGGGACAGGAGGAGACCGGAGACTTAAGAGGAACAGAGAAGAGGACAGGAGGAGACCGGAGACTTAAGAGGAACAGAGAAGAGGACAGGAGGAGACTGGAGACTTTAGAGGGACAGGAGGAGACCGGAGACTTTAGAGGGACAGGAGGAGACCGGAGACTTAAGAGGGACAGGAGGAGACCGGAGACTTAAGAGGGACAGGAGGAGACCGGAGACTTAAGAGGGACAGGAGGAGACCGGAGACTTTAGAGGGACAGGAGGAGACCGGAGACTTAAGAGGGACAGGAGGAGACCGGAGACTTAAGAGGGACAGGAGGAGACCGGAGACTTTAGAGGGACAGGAGGAGACCGGAGACTTAAGAGGGACAGGAGGAGACCGGAGACTTTAGAGGGACAGGAGGAGACCGGAGACTTAAGAGGAGCAGAGAAGAGGACAGGAGGAGACCGGAGACTTAAGAGGAGCAGAGAAGAGGACAGGAGGAGACCGGAGACTTAAGAGGGACAGGAGGAGACCGGAGACTTTAGAGGGACAGGAGGAGATCGGAGACTTAAGAGGGACAGGGGGAGACCGGAGACTTAAGAGGGACAGGAGGAGACCGGAGACTTTAGAGGGACAGGAGGAGACCGGAGACTTAAGAGGGACAGGAGGAGGCCGGAGACTTAAGAGGGACAGGAGGAGACCGGAGACTTTAGAGGGACAGGAGGAGACCGGAGACTTAAGAGGGAAAGGAGGAGACCGGAGACTTTAGAGGGACAGGAGGAGACCGGAGACTTTAGAGGGACAGGAGGAGACCGGAGACTTTAGAGGGACAGGAGGAGACCGGAGACTTAAGAGGAGCAGAGAAGAGGACAGGAGGAGACCGGAGACTTAAGAGGGACAG
Source organism: Proterorhinus semilunaris (assembly GCA_021464625.1). Lineage (NCBI taxonomy): Eukaryota > Metazoa > Chordata > Actinopteri > Gobiiformes > Gobiidae > Proterorhinus > Proterorhinus semilunaris. The sequence goes on along the minus strand of CM038345.1, from coordinate 39,701,858 downwards.
GAGGAGACCGGAGACTTTAGAGGGACAGGAGGAGATCGGAGACTTAAGAGGGACAGGAGGAGACCGGAGACTTTAGAGGGACAGGAGGAGACCGGAGACTTTAGAGGGACAGGGGGAGACCGGAGACTTAAGAGGGACAGGAGGAGACCGGAGACTTTAGAGGGACAGGAGGAGACCGGAGACTTAAGAGGGACAGGAGGAGGCCGGAGACTTAAGAGGGACAGGAGGAGACCGGAGACTTTAGAGGGACAGGAGGAGACCGGAGACTTAAGAGGGAAAGGAGGAGACCGGAGACTTTAGAGGGACAGGAGGAGACCGGAGACTTTAGAGGGACAGGAGGAGACCGGAGACTTAAGAGGAACAGAGAAGAGGACAGGAGGAGACCGGAGACTTTAGAGGGACAGGAGGAGACCGGAGACTTTAGAGGGACAGGAGGAGACAACAGACTTAAGAGGGACAGGAGGAGACCGGAGACTTTAGAGGGACAGGAGGAGACCGGAGACTTAAGAGGGACAGAGAAGAGGACAGGAGGAGACCGGAGACTTAAGAGGAACAGAGAAGAGGACAGGAGGAGACTGGAGACTTTAGAGGGACAGGAGGAGACCGGAGACTTTAGAGGGACAGGAGGAGACCGGAGACTTAAGAGGGACAGGAGGAGACCGGAGACTTTAGAGGGACAGGAGGAGACCGGAGACTTTAGAGGGACAGGAGGAGACCGGAGACTTAAGAGGGACAGGAGGAGACCGGAGACTTTAGAGGGACAGGAGGAGACCGGAGACTTAAGAGGAGCAGAGAAGAGGACAGGAGGAGACCGGAGACTTAAGAGGAGCAGAGAAGAGGACAGGAGGAGACCGGAGACTTTAGAGGGACAGGAGGAGACCGGAGACTTTAGAGGGACAGGAGGAGACAACAGACTTAAGAGGGACAGGAGGAGACCGGAGACTTTAGAGGGACAGGAGGAGACCGGAGACTTAAGAGGGACAGGAGGAGACCGGAGACTTAAGAGGGACAGGAGGAGACCGGAGACTTTAGAGGGACAGGAGGAGACCGGAGACTTAAGAGGGAAAGGAGGAGACCGGAGACTTTAGAGGGACAGGAGGAGACCGGAGACTTTAGAGGGACAGGAGGAGACCGGAGACTTAAGAGGGACAGGAGGAGACCGGAGACTTTAGAGGGACAGGAGGAGACCGGAGACTTTAGAGGGACAGGAGGAGACCGGAGACTTAAGAGGGACAGGAGGAGACCGGAGACTTTAGAGGGACAGGAGGAGACCGGAGACTTAAGAGGAGCAGAGAAGAGGACAGGAGGAGACCGGAGACTTAAGAGGAGCAGAGAAGAGGACAGGAGGAGATCGGAGACTTAAGAGGAACAGAGAAGAGGACAGGAGGAGACCGGAGACTTAAGAGGAGCAGAGAAGAGGACAGGAGGAGACCGGAGACTTAAGAGGGACAGGAGGAGACCGGAGACTTAAGAGGAGCAGAGAAGAGGACAGGAGGAGACCGGAGACTTTAGAGGAGCAGAGAAGAGGACAGGAGGAGACCGGAGACTTAAGAGGGACAGGAGGAGACCGGAGACTTAAGAGGAGCAGAGAAGAGGACAGGAGGAGACCGGAGACTTAAGAGGAGCAGAGAAGAGGACAGGAGGAGACTGGAGACTTTAGAGGGACAGGAGGAGACTGGAGACTTTAGAGGGACAGGAGGAGACCGGAGACTTAAGAGGGACAGGAGGAGACCGGAGACTTTAGAGGGACAGGAGGAGACCGGAGACTTTAGAGGGACAGGAGGAGACCGGAGACTTAAGAGGAACAGAGAAGAGGACAGGAGGAGACCGGAGACTTAAGAGGAACAGAGAAGAGGACAGGAGGAGACTGGAGACTTTAGAGGGACAGGAGGAGACCGGAGACTTAAGAGGGACAGGAGGAGACCGGAGACTTTAGAGGGACCGGAGGAGACCGGAGACTTAAGAGGGACAGGCGGAGACCGGAGACTTTAGAGGGACAGAGAAGAAGACAGGAGGAGACTGGAGACTTAAGAGGGACAGGAGGAGACCGGAGACTTAAGAGGAGCAGAGAAGAGGACAGGAGGAGACCGGAGACTTAAGAGGAGCAGAGAAGAGGACAGGAGGAGACTGGAGACTTTAGAGGGACAGGAGGAGACCGGAGACTTTAGAGGGACAGGAGGAGACCGGAGACTTAAGAGGGACAGGCGGAGACCGGAGACTTTAGAGGGACAGAGAAGAGGACAGGAGGAGACCGGAGACTTAAGAGGGACAGGAGGAGACCGGAGACTTAAGAGGAGCAGAGAAGAGGACAGGAGGAGACCGGAGACTTAAGAGGAGCAGAGAAGAGGACAGGAGGAGACTGGAGACTTAAGAGGGACAGGCGGAGACCGGAGACTTTAGAGGGACAGGAGGAGACCGGAGACTTAAGAGGGACAGGCGGAGACCGGAGACTTTAGAGGGACAGGAGGAGACCGGAGACTAAAGAGGGACAGGAGGAGACCGGAGACTTAAGAGGGACAGGAGGAGACCGGAGACTTTAGAGGAGCAGAGAAGAGGACAGGAGGAGACCGGAGACTTAAGAGGGACAGGAGGAGACCGGAGACTTAAGAGGAGCAGAGAAGAGGACAGGAGGAGACCGGAGACTTAAGAGGAGCAGAGAAGAGGACAGGAGGAGACTGGAGACTTTAGAGGGACAGGAGGAGACTGGAGACTTTAGAGGGACAGGAGGAGACCGGAGACTTAAGAGGGACAGGAGGAGACCGGAGACTTTAGAGGGACAGGAGGAGACCGGAGACTTTAGAGGGACAGGAGGAGACCGGAGACTTAAGAGGAACAGAGAAGAGGACAGGAGGAGACCGGAGACTTAAGAGGAACAGAGAAGAGGACAGGAGGAGACTGGAGACTTTAGAGGGACAGGAGGAGACCGGAGACTTAAGAGGGACAGGAGGAGACCGGAGACTTTAGAGGGACCGGAGGAGACCGGAGACTTAAGAGGGACAGGCGGAGACCGGAGACTTTAGAGGGACAGAGAAGAGGACAGGAGGAGACTGGAGACTTAAGAGGGACAGGAGGAGACCGGAGACTTAAGAGGAGCAGAGAAGAGGACAGGAGGAGACCGGAGACTTAAGAGGAGCAGAGAAGAGGACAGGAGGAGACTGGAGACTTTAGAGGGACAGGAGGAGACTGGAGACTTTAGAGGGACAGGAGGAGACCGGAGACTTAAGAGGGACAGGAGGAGACCGGAGACTTTAGAGGGACAGGAGGAGACCGGAGACTTTAGAGGGACAGGAGGAGACCGGAGACTTAAGAGGAACAGAGAAGAGGACAGGAGGAGACCGGAGTCTTAAGAGGAACAGAGAAGAGGACAGGAGGAGACTGGAGACTTTAGAGGGACAGGAGGAGACCGGAGACTTAAGAGGGACAGGAGGAGACCGGAGACTTTAAAGGGACAGGAGGAGACCGGAGACTTTAGAGGAACAGAGAAGAGGACAGGAGGAGACTGGAGACTTTAGAGGAACAGAGAAGAGGACAGGAGGAGACCGGAGACTTAAGAGGAACAGAGAAGAGGACAGGAGGAGACCGGAGACTTAAGAGGAACACAGAAGAGGACAGGAGGAGACTGGAGACTTTAGAGGGACAGGAGGAGACCGGAGACTTTAGAGGGACAGGAGGAGACCGGAGACTTAAGAGGGACAGGAGGAGACCGGAGACTTTAGAGGGACAGGAGGAGACCGGAGACTTTAGAGGGACAGGAGGAGACCGGAGACTTAAGAGGAGCAGAGAAGAGGACAGGAGGAGACCGGAGACTTAAGAGGAGCAGAGAAGAGGACAGGAGGAGTCCGGAGACTTAAGAGGAGCAGAGAAGAGGACAGGAGGAGACCGGAGACTTAAGAGGAGCAGAGAAGAGGACAGGAGGAGACCGGAGACTTAAGAGGGACAGGAGGAGACCGGAGACTTTAGAGGGACAGGAGGAGATCGGAGACTTAAGAGGGACAGGAGGAGACCGGAGACTTTAGAGGGACAGGAGGAGACCGGAGACTTTAGAGGGACAGGAGGAGACCGGAGACTTAAGAGGGACAGGAGGAGACCGGAGACTTTAGAGGGACAGGAGGAGACCGGAGACTTAAGAGGGACAGGAGGAGACCGGAGACTTAAGAGGGACAGGAGGAGACCGGAGACTTTAGAGGGACAGGAGGAGACCGGAGACTTAAGAGGGAAAGGAGGAGACCGGAGACTTTAGAGGGACAGGAGGAGACCGGAGACTTTAGAGGGACAGGAGGAGACCGGAGACTTAAGAGGAACAGAGAAGAGGACAGGAGGAGACCGGAGACTTAAGAGGAACAGAGAAGAGGACAGGAGGAGACTGGAGACTTTAGAGGGACAGGAGGAGACCGGAGACTTTAGAGGGACAGGAGGAGACCGGAGACTTAAGAGGGACAGGAGGAGACCGGAGACTTTAGAGGGACAGGAGGAGACCGGAGACTTTAGAGGGACAGGAGGAGACCGGAGACTTTAGAGGGACAGGAGGAGACCGGAGACTTTAGAGGGACAGGAGGAGACCGGAGACTTTAGAGGGACAGGAGGAGACCGGAGACTTTAGAGGGACAGGAGGAGACCGGAGACTTAAGAGGGACAGGAGGAGACCGGAGACTTAAGAGGGACAGGAGGAGACCGGAGACTTTAGAGGGACAGGAGGAGACCGGAGACTTAAGAGGAGCAGAGAAGAGGACAGGAGGAGACCGGAGACTTTAGAGGGACAGGAGGAGACCGGAGACTTAAGAGGAACAGAGAAGAGGACAGGAGGAGACCGGAGACTTAAGAGGAACAGAGAAGAGGACAGGAGGAGACTGGAGACTTTAGAGGGACAGGAGGAGACCGGAGACTTTAGAGGGACAGGAGGAGACCGGAGACTTAAGAGGGACAGGAGGAGACCGGAGACTTTAGAGGGACAGGAGGAGACCGGAGACTTTAGAGGGACAGGAGGAGACCGGAGACTTTAGAGGGACAGGAGGAGACCGGAGACTTAAGAGGAGCAGAGAAGAGGACAGGAGGAGACCGGAGACTTAAGAGGAACAGAGAAGAGGACAGGAGGAGACTGGAGACTTTAGAGGGACAGGAGGAGACCGGAGACTTTAGAGGGACAGGAGGAGACCGGAGACTTTAGAGGGACAGGAGGAGACCGGAGACTTTAGAGGGACAGGAGGAGACCGGAGACTTAAGAGGGACAGGAGGAGACCGGAGACTTTAGAGGGACAGGAGGAGACCGGAGACTTAAGAGGAACAGAGAAGAGGACAGGAGGAGACCGGAGACTTAAGAGGAACAGAGAAGAGGACAGGAGGAGACTGGAGACTTTAGAGGGACAGGAGGAGACCGGAGACTTTAGAGGGACAGGAGGAGACCGGAGACTTAAGAGGGACAGGAGGAGACCGGAGACTTTAGAGGGACAGGAGGAGACCGGAGACTTTAGAGGGACAGGAGGAGACCGGAGACTTTAGAGGGACAGGAGGAGACCGGAGACTTAAGAGGAGCAGAGAAGAGGACAGGAGGAGACCGGAGACTTAAGAGGAACAGAGAAGAGGACAGGAGGAGACTGGAGACTTTAGAGGGACAGGAGGAGACCGGAGACTTTAGAGGGACAGGAGGAGACCGGAGACTTTAGAGGGACAGGAGGAGACCGGAGACTTTAGAGGGACAGGAGGAGACCGGAGACTTTAGAGGGACAGGAGGAGACCGGACACTTAAGAGGGACAGGAGGAGACCGGAGACTTAAGAGGGACAGGAGGAGACCGGAGACTTTAGAGGGACAGGAGGAGACCGGAGACTTTAGAGGGACAGGAGGAGACCGGAGACTTTAGAGGGACAGGAGGAGACCGGAGACTTAAGAGGGACAGGAGGAGACCGGAGACTTAAGAGGGACAGGAGGAGACCGGAGACTTTAGAGGGACAGGAGGAGACCGGAGACTTAAGAGGAGCAGAGAAGAGGACAGGAGGAGACCGGAGACTTTAGAGGGACAGGAGGAGACCGGAGACTTAAGAGGAACAGAGAAGAGGACAGGAGGAGACCGGAGACTTAAGAGGAACAGAGAAGAGGACAGGAGGAGACTGGAGACTTTAGAGGGACAGGAGGAGACCGGAGACTTTAGAGGGACAGGAGGAGACCGGAGACTTAAGAGGGACAGGAGGAGACCGGAGACTTTAGAGGGACAGGAGGAGACCGGAGACTTTAGAGGGACAGGAGGAGACCGGAGACTTTAGAGGGACAGGAGGAGACCGGAGACTTAAGAGGAGCAGAGAAGAGGACAGGAGGAGACCGGAGACTTAAGAGGAGCAGAGAAGAGGACAGGAGGAGACTGGAGACTTTAGAGGGACAGGAGGAGACCGGAGACTTAAGAGGGACAGGAGGAGACCGGAGACTTTAGAGGGACAGGAGGAGACCGGAGACTTTAGAGGGACAGGAGGAGACCGGAGACTTTAGAGGAACAGAGAAGAGGACAGGAGGAGACTGGAGACTTTAGAGGAACAGAGAAGAGGACAGGAGGAGACCGGAGACTTAAGAGGAACAGAGAAGAGGACAGGAGGAGACTGGAGACTTTAGAGGGACAGGAGGAGACCGGAGACTTAAGAGGGACAGGAGGAGACCGGAGACTTAAGAGGAGCAGAGAAGAGGACAGGAGGAGACCGGAGACTTAAGAGGAACAGAGAAGAGGACAGGAGGAGACCGGAGACTTAAGAGGAGCAGAGAAGGGGACAGGAGGAGACTGGAGACTTTAGAGGGACAGGAGGAGACCGGAGACTTAAGAGGGACAGGAGGAGACCGGAGACTTTAGAGGGACAGGAGGAGACCGGAGACTTTAGAGGGACAGGAGGAGATCGGAGACTTAAGAGGGACAGGAGGAGACCGGAGACTTTAGAGGGACAGGAGGAGACCGGAGACTTTAGAGGGACAGGAGGAGACCGGAGACTTAAGAGGGACAGGAGGAGAACGGAGACTTTAGAGGGACAGGAGGAGACCGGAGACTTAAGAGGGACAGGAGGAGACCGGAGACTTAAGAGGGACAGGAGGAGACCGGAGACTTTAGAGGGACAGGAGGAGAACGGAGACTTAAGAGGGAAAGGAGGAGACCGGAGACTTTAGAGGGACAGGAGGAGACCGGAGACTTTAGAGGGACAGGAGGAGACCGGAGACTTAAGAGGAACAGAGAAGAGGACAGGAGGAGACTTAAGAGGAACAGAGAAGAGGACAGGAGGAGACTGGAGACTTTAGAGGGACAGGAGGAGACCGGAGACTTAAGAGGGACAGGAGGAGACCGGAGACTTTAGAGGGACAGGAGGACACCGGAGACTTTAGAGGGACAGGAGGAGACCGGAGACTTAAGAGGGACAGGAGGAGACCGGAGACTTAAGAGGGACAGGAGGAGACCGGAGACTTTAGAGGGACAGGAGGAGACCGGAGACTTAAGAGGAGCAGAGAAGAGGACAGGAGGAGACCGGAGACTTAAGAGGAGCAGAGAAGAGGACAGGAGGAGACCGGAGACTTAAGAGGAGCAGAGAAGAGGACAGGAGGAGACCGGAGACTTAAGAGGAGCAGAGAAGAGGACAGGAGGAGACTGGAGACTTTAGAGGGACAGGAGGAGACCGGAGACTTTAGAGGGACAGGAGGAGACCGGAGACTTAAGAGGAACAGAGAAGAGGACAGGAGGAGACTGGAGACTTTAGAGGGACAGGAGGAGACCGGAGACTTTAGAGGGACAGGAGGAGACCGGAGACTTAAGAGGGACAGGAGGAGACCGGAGACTTTAGAGGGACAGGAGGAGACCGGAGACTTAAGAGGGACAGGAGGAGACCGGAGACTTTAGAGGGACAGGAGGAGACCGGAGACTTTAGAGGGACAGGAGGAGACCGGAGACTTTAGAGGGACAGGAGGAGACCGGACACTTAAGAGGGACAGGAGGAGACCGGAGACTTAAGAGGGACAGGAGGAGACCGGAGACTTTAGAGGGACAGGAGGAGACCGGAGACTTTAGAGGGACAGGAGGAGACCGGAGACTTTAGAGGGACAGGAGGAGACCGGAGACTTTAGAGGGACAGGAGGAGACCGGAGACTTAAGAGGAACAGAGAAGAGGACAGGAGGAGACCGGAGACTTAAGAGGAACAGAGAAGAGGACAGGAGGAGACTGGAGACTTTAGAGGGACAGGAGGAGACCGGAGACTTTAGAGGGACAGGAGGAGACCGGAGACTTAAGAGGGACAGGAGGAGACCGGAGACTTTAGAGGGACAGGAGGAGACCGGAGACTTAAGAGGGACAGGTGGAGACCGGAGACTTTAGAGGGACAGGAGGAGACCGGAGACTTAAGAGGGACAGGAGGAGACCGGAGACTTAAGAGGGACAGGAGGAGACCGGAGACTTTAGAGGGACAGGAGGAGACCGGAGACTTTAGAGGGACAGGAGGAGACCGGAGACTTTAGAGGGACAGGAGGAGACCGGAGACTTAAGAGGGACAGGAGGAGACCGGAGACTTTAGAGGGACAGGAGGAGACCAGAGACTTAAGAGGAGCAGAGAAGAGGACAGGAGGAGACCGGAGACTTAAGAGGAGCAGAGAAGAGGACAGGAGGAGACCGGAGACTTAAGAGGAGCAGAGAAGAGGACAGGAGGAGACCGGAGACTTAAGAGGAGCAGAGAAGAGGACAGGAGGAGACCGGAGACTTAAGAGGGACAGGAGGAGACCGGAGACTTTAGAGGGACAGGAGGAGATCGGAGACTTAAGAGGGACAGGAGGAGACCGGAGACTTAAGAGGAGCAGAGAAGAGGACAGGAGGAGACCGGAGACTTAAGAGGAGCAGAGAAGAGGACAGGAGGAGACCGGAGACTTAAGAGGAGCAGAGAAGAGGACAGGAGGAGACCGGAGACTTAAGAGGAGCAGAGAAGAGGACAGGAAGAGACCGGAGACTTAAGAGGGACAGGAGGAGACCGGAGACTTTAGAGGGACAGGAGGAGATCGGAGACTTAAGAGGGACAGGAGGAGACCGGAGACTTTAGAGGGACAGGAGGAGACCGGAGACTTTAGAGGGACAGGAGGAGACCGGAGACTTAAGAGGGACAGGAGGAGACCGGAGACTTTAGAGGGACAGGAGGAGACCGGAGACTTAAGAGGGACAGGAGGAGACCGGAGCCTTAAGAGGGACAGGAGGAGACCGGAGACTTAAGAGGAACAGAGAAGAGGACAGGAGGAGACCGGAGACTTAAGAGGAACAGAGAAGAGGACAGGAGGAGACTGGAGACTTTAGAGGGACAGGAGGAGACCGGAGACTTTAGAGGGACAGGAGGAGACCGGAGACTTAAGAGGGACAGGAGGAGACCGGAGACTTTAGAGGGACAGGAGGAGACCGGAGACTTAAGAGGGACAGGAGGAGACCGGAGACTTTAGAGGGACAGGAGGAGACCGGAGACTTAAGAGGAACAGAGAAGAGGACAGGAGGAGACCGGAGACTTAAGAGGAACAGAGAAGAGGACAGGAGGAGACTGGAGACTTTAGAGGGACAGGAGGAGACCGGAGACTTTAGAGGGACAGGAGGAGACCGGAGACTTAAGAGGGACAGGAGGAGACCGGAGACTTTAGAGGGACAGGAGGAGATCGGAGACTTAAGAGGGACAGGAGGAGACCGGAGACTTAAGAGGGACAGGAGGAGATCGGAGACTTTAGAGGGACAGGAGGAGACCGGAGACTTAAGAGGGAAAGGAGGAGACCGGAGACTTAAGAGGGAAAGGAGGAGACCGGAGACTTAAGAGGGAAAGGAGGAGACCGGAGACTTTAGAGGGATAGGAGGAGATCGGAGACTTAAGAGGGACAGGAGGAGACCGGAGACTTAAGAGGGACAGGAGGAGACCGGAGACTTTAGAGGGACAGGAGGAGATCGGAGACTTTAGAGGGACAGGAGGAGACCGGAGACTTAAGAGGGAAAGGAGGAGACCGGAGACTTTAGAGGGACAGGAGGAGACCGGAGACTTTAGAGGGACAGGAGGAGACCGGAGACTTAAGAGGAACAGAGAAGAGGACAGGAGGAGACTGGAGACTTTAGAGGGACAGGAGGAGACCGGAGACTTTAGAGGGACAGGAGGAGACCGGAGACTTAAGAGGGACAGGAGGAGACCGGAGACTTAAGAGGAACAGAGAAGAGGACAGGAGGAGACTGGAGACTTTAGAGGGACAGGAGGAGACCGGAGACTTTAGAGGGACAGGAGGAGACCGGAGACTTAAGAGGGACAGGAGGAGACCGGAGACTTTAGAGGGACAGGAGGAGACCGGAGACTTTAGAGGGACAGGAGGAGACCGGAGACTTTAGAGGGACAGGAGGAGACCGGACACTTAAGAGGGACAGGAGGAGACCGGAGACTTAAGAGGGACAGGAGGAGACCAGAGACTTTAGAGGGACAGGAGGAGACCGGAGACTTAAGAGGGACAGGAGGAGACCGGAGACTTAAGAGGAACAGAGAAGAGGACAGGAGGAGACTGGAGACTTTAGAGGGACAGGAGGAGACCGGAGACTTTAGAGGGACAGGAGGAGACCGGAGACTTAAGAGGGACAGGAGGAGACCGGAGACTTTAGAGGGACAGGAGGAGATCGGAGACTTAAGAGGGACAGGAGGAGACCGGAGACTTAAGAGGGACAGGAGGAGATCGGAGACTTTAGAGGGACAGGAGGAGACCGGAGACTTAAGAGGGAAAGGAGGAGACCGGAGACTTAAGAGGGAAAGGAGGAGACCGGAGACTTAAGAGGGAAAGGAGGAGACCGGAGACTTTAGAGGGATAGGAGGAGATCGGAGACTTAAGAGGGACAGGAGGAGACCGGAGACTTAAGAGGGACAGGAGGAGACCGGAGACTTTAGAGGGACAGGAGGAGATCGGAGACTTTAGAGGGACAGGAGGAGACCGGAGACTTAAGAGGGAAAGGAGGAGACCGGAGACTTTAGAGGGACAGGAGGAGACCGGAGACTTTAGAGGGACAGGAGGAGACCGGAGACTTAAGAGGAACAGAGAAGAGGACAGGAGGAGACTGGAGACTTTAGAGGGACAGGAGGAGACCGGAGACTTTAGAGGGACAGGAGGAGACCGGAGACTTAAGAGGGACAGGAGGAGACCGGAGACTTAAGAGGAACAGAGAAGAGGACAGGAGGAGACTGGAGACTTTAGAGGGACAGGAGGAGACCGGAGACTTTAGAGGGACAGGAGGAGACCGGAGACTTAAGAGGGACAGGAGGAGACCGGAGACTTTAGAGGGACAGGAGGAGACCGGAGACTTTAGAGGGACAGGAGGAGACCGGAGACTTTAGAGGGACAGGAGGAGACCGGACACTTAAGAGGGACAGGAGGAGACCGGAGACTTAAGAGGGACAGGAGGAGACCAGAGACTTTAGAGGGACAGGAGGAGACCGGAGACTTAAGAGGGACAGGAGGAGACCGGAGACTTAAGAGGAACAGAGAAGAGGACAGGAGGAGACTGGAGACTTTAGAGGGACAGGAGGAGACCGGAGACTTAAGAGGGTCAGGAGGAGACCGGAGACTTAAGAGGGACAGGAGGAGACCGGAGACTTTAGAGGGACAGGAGGAGACCGGAGACTTAAGAGGGACAGGAGGAGACCGGAGACTTTAGAGGGACAGGAGGAGACCGGAGACTTTAGAGGGACAGGAGGAGACCGGACACTTAAGAGGGACAGGAGGAGACCGGAGACTTAAGAGGGACAGGAGGAGACCGGAGACTTTAGAGGGACAGGAGGAGACCGGAGACTTTAGAGGGACAGGAGGAGACCGGAGACTTTAGAGGGACAGGAGGAGACCGGAGACTTTAGAGGGACAGGAGGAGACCGGAGACTTAAGAGGGACAGGAGGAGACCGGAGACTTTAGAGGGACAGGAGGAGACCGTAGACTTTAGAGGGACAGGAGGAGACCGGAGACTTTAGAGGGACAGGAGGAGACCGGACACTTAAGAGGGACAGGAGGAGACCGGAGACTTAAGAGGGACAGGAGGAGACCGGAGACTTTAGAGGGACAGGAGGAGACCGGAGACTTTAGAGGGACAGGAGGAGACCGGAGACTTTAGAGGGACAGGAGGAGACCGGAGACTTAAGAGGAACAGAGAAGAGGACAGGAGGAGACCGGAGACTTAAGAGGAACAGAGAAGAGGACAGGAGGAGACTGGAGACTTTAGAGGGACAGGAGGAGACCGGAGACTTTAGAGGGACAGGAGGAGACCGGAGACTTAAGAGGGACAGGAGGAGACCGGAGACTTTAGAGGGACAGGAGGAGACCGGAGACTTAAGAGGGACAGGTGGAGACCGGAGACTTTAGAGGGACAGGAGGAGACCGGAGACTTAAGAGGGACAGGAGGAGACCGGAGACTTAAGAGGGACAGGAGGAGACCGGAGACTTTAGAGGGACAGGAGGAGACCGGAGACTTTAGAGGGACAGGAGGAGACCGGAGACTTTAGAGGGACAGGAGGAGACCGGAGACTTAAGAGGGACAGGAGGAGACCGGAGACTTTAGAGGGACAGGAGGAGACCGGAGACTTAAGAGGAGCAGAGAAGAGGACAGGAGGAGACCGGAGACTTAAGAGGAGCAGAGAAGAGGACAGGAGGAGACCGGAGACTTAAGAGGAGCAGAGAAGAGGACAGGAGGAGACCGGAGACTTAAGAGGAGCAGAGAAGAGGACAGGAGGAGACCGGAGACTTAAGAGGGACAGGAGGAGACCGGAGACTTTAGAGGGACAGGAGGAGATCGGAGACTTAAGAGGGACAGGAGGAGACCGGAGACTTAAGAGGAGCAGAGAAGAGGACAGGAGGAGACCGGAGACTTAAGAGGAGCAGAGAAGAGGACAGGAGGAGACCGGAGACTTAAGAGGAGCAGAGAAGAGGACAGGAGGAGACCGGAGACTTAAGAGGAGCAGAGAAGAGGACAGGAGGAGACCGGAGACTTTAGAGGGACAGGAGGAGACCGGAGACTTAAGAGGGACAGGAGGAGACCGGAGACTTTAGAGGGACAGGAGGAGACCGGAGACTTTAGAGGGACAGGAGGAGACCGGAGACTTAAGAGGGACAGGAGGAGACCGGAGACTTTAGAGGGACAGGAGGAAACCGGAGACTTAAGAGGAGCAGAGAAGAGGACAGGAGGAGACCGGAGACTTAAGAGGAGCAGAGAAGAGGACAGGAGGAGACCGGAGACTTAAGAGGAGCAGAGAAGAGGACAGGAGGAGACCGGAGACTTAAGAGGAGCAGAGAAGAGGACAGGAGGAGACCGGAGACTTAAGAGGGACAGGAGGAGACCGGAGACTTTAGAGGGACAGGAGGAGATCGGAGACTTAAGAGGGACAGGAGGAGACCGGAGACTTAAGAGGAGCAGAGAAGAGGACAGGAGGAGACCGGAGACTTAAGAGGAGCAGAGAAGAGGACAGGAGGAGACCGGAGACTTAAGAGGAGCAGAGAAGAGGACAGGAGGAGACCGGAGACTTAAGAGGGACAGGAGGAGACCGGAGACTTTAGAGGGACAGGAGGAGATCGGAGACTTAAGAGGGACAGGAGGAGACCGGAGACTTTAGAGGGACAGGAGGAGACCGGAGACTTTAGAGGGACAGGAGGAGACCGGAGACTTAAGAGGAACAGAGAAGAGGACAGGAGGAGACCGGAGACTTAAGAGGAACAGAGAAGTGGACAGGAGGAGACTGGAGACTTTAGAGGGACAGGAGGAGACCGGAGACTTTAGAGGGACAGGAGGAGACCGGAGACTTAAGAGGGACAGGAGGAGACCGGAGACATTAGAGGGACAGGAGGAGACCGGAGACTTAAGAGGGAAAGGAGGAGACCGGAGACTTAAGAGGGAAAGGAGGAGACCGGAGACTTAAGAGGGAAAGGAGGAGACCGGAGACTTTAGAGGGATAGGAGGAGATCGGAGACTTAAGAGGGACAGGAGGAGACCGGAGACTTAAGAGGGACAGGAGGAGACCGGAGACTTTAGAGGGACAGGAGGAGATCGGAGACTTTAGAGGGACAGGAGGAGACCGGAGACTTTAGAGGGACAGGAGGAGACCGGAGACTTAAGAGGAACAGAGAAGAGGACAGGAGGAGACTGGAGACTTTAGAGGGACAGGAGGAGACCGGAGACTTTAGAGGGACAGGAGGAGACCGGAGACTTAAGAGGGACAGGAGGAGACCGGAGACTTAAGAGGAACAGAGAAGAGGACAGGAGGAGACTGGAGACTTTAGAGGGACAGGAGGAGACCGGAGACTTTAGAGGGACAGGAGGAGACCGGAGACTTAAGAGGAACAGGAGGAGACCGGAGACTTTAGAGGGACAGGAGGAGACCGGAGACTTAAGAGGAACAGAGAAGAGGACAGGAGGAGACCGGAGACTTAAGAGGAACAGAGAAGAGGACAGGAGGAGACTGGAGACTTTAGAGGGACAGGAGGAGACCTGAGACTTTAGAGGGACAGGAGGAGACCGGAGACTTAAGAGGGACAGGAGGAGACCGGAGACTTTAGAGGGACAGGAGGAGACCGGAGACTTAAGAGGGACAGGTGGAGACCGGAGACTTTAGAGGGACAGGAGGAGACCGGAGACTTAAGAGGGACAGGAGGAGACCGGAGACTTAAGAGGGACAGGAGGAGACCGGAGACTTTAGAGGGACAGGAGGAGACCGGAGACTTTAGAGGGACAGGAGGAGACCGGAGACATTAGAGGGACAGGAGGAGACCGGAGACTTAAGAGGGACAGGAGGAGACCGGAGACTTTAGAGGGACAGGAGGAGACCGGAGACTTAAGAGGAGCAGAGAAGAGGACAGGAGGAGACCGGAGACTTAAGAGGAGCAGAGAAGAGGACAGGAGGAGACCGGAGACTTAAGAGGAGCAGAGAAGAGGACAGGAGGAGACCGGAGACTTAAGAGGAGCAGAGAAGAGGACAGGAGGAGACCGGAGACTTAAGAGGGACAGGAGGACACCGGAGACTTTAGAGGGACAGGAGGAGATCGGAGACTTAAGAGGGACAGGAGGAGACCGGAGACTTTAGAGGGACAGGAGGAGACCGGAGACTTTAGAGGGACAGGAGGAGACCGGAGACTTAAGAGGGACAGGAGGAGACCGGAGACTTAAGAGGAACAGAGAAGAGGACAGGAGGAGACTGGAGACTTTAGAGGGACAGGAGGAGACCGGAGACTTTAGAGGGACAGGAGGAGACCGGAGACTTAAGAGGGACAGGAGGAGACCGGAGACTTTAGAGGGACAGGAGGAGACCGGAGACTTTAGAGGGACAGGAGGAGACCGGAGACTTAAGAGGGACAGGAGGAGACCGGAGACTTTAGAGGGACAGGAGGAGACCGGAGACTTTAGAGGGACAGGAGGAGACCGGAGACTTTAGAGGGACAGGAGGAGACCGGAGACTTTAGAGGGACAGGAGGAGACCGGAGACTTTAGAGGGACAGGAGGAGACCGGACACTTAAGAGGGACAGGAGGAGACCGGAGACTTAAGACGGACAGGAGGAGACCGGAGACTTTAGAGGGACAGGAGGAGACCGGAGACTTTAGAGGGACAGGAGGAGACCGGAGACTTTAGAGGGACAGGAGGAGACCGGAGACTTAAGAGGAACAGAGAAGAGGACAGGAGGAGACCGGAGACTTAAGAGGAACAGAGAAGAGGACAGGAGGAGACTGGAGACTTTAGAGGGACAGGAGGAGACCTGAGACTTTAGAGGGACAGGAGGAGACCAGAGACTTAAGAGGGACAGGAGGAGACCGGAGACTTTAGAGGGACAGGAGGAGACCGGAGACTTAAGAGGGACAGGTGGAGACCGGAGACTTTAGAGGGACAGGAGGAGACCGGAGACTTAAGAGGAACAGAGAAGAGGACAGGAGGAGACCGGAGACTTAAGAGGAACAGAGAAGAGGACAGGAGGAGACTGGAGACTTTAGAGGGACAGGAGGAGACCGGAGACTTTAGAGGGACAGGAGGAGACCGGAGACTTAAGAGGGACAGGAGGAGACCGGAGACTTAAGAGGGACAGGAGGAGACCGGAGACTTTAGAGGGACAGGAGGAGATCGGAGACTTAAGAGGGACAGGAGGAGACCGGAGACTTAAGAGGGACAGGAGGAGATCGGAGACTTTAGAGGGACAGGAGGAGACCGGAGACTTAAGAGGGACAGGAGGAGACCGGAGACTTTAGAGGGACAGGAGGAGACCGGAGACTTAAGAGGGACAGGAGGAGACCGGAGACTTAAGAGGGACAGGAGGAGACCGGAGACTTTAGAGGGACAGGAGGAGACCGGAGACTTTAGAGGGACAGGAGGAGACCGGAGACTTTAGAGGGACAGGAGGAGACCGGAGACTTAAGAGGGACAGGAGGAGACCGGAGACTTTAGAGGGACAGGAGGAGACCGGAGACTTAAGAGGAGCAGAGAAGAGGACAGGAGGAGACCGGAGACTTAAGAGGGACAGGAGGAGACCGGACACTTAAGAGGGACAGGAGGAGACCGGAGACTTAAGAGGGACAGGAGGAGACCGGAGACTTTAGAGGGACAGGAGGAGACCGGAGACTTAAGAGGGACAGGAGGAGACCGGAGACTTTAGAGGGACAGGAGGAGACCGGAGACTTAAGAGGAGCAGCGAAGAGGACAGGAGGAGACCGGAGACTTTAGAGGGACAGGAGGAGACCGGACACTTAAGAGGGACAGGAGGAGACCGGAGACTTAAGAGGGACAGGAGGAGACCGGAGACTTTAGAGGGACAGGAGGAGACCGGAGACTTTAGAGGGACAGGAGGAGACCGGAGACTTTAGAGGGACAGGAGGAGACCGGAGACTTAAGAGGAACAGAGAAGAGGACAGGAGGAGACCGGAGACTTAAGAGGAACAGAGAAGAGGACAGGAGGAGACTGGAGACTTTAGAGGGACAGGAGGAGACCTGAGACTTTAGAGGGACAGGAGGAGACCGGAGACTTAAGAGGGACAGGAGGAGACCGGAGACTTTAGAGGGACAGGAGGAGACCGGAGACTTAAGAGGGACAGGTGGAGACCGGAGACTTTAGAGGGACAGGAGGAGACCGGAGACTTAAGAGGGACAGGAGGAGACCGGAGACTTAAGAGGGACAGGAGGAGACCGGAGACTTTAGAGGGACAGGAGGAGACCGGAGACTTTAGAGGGACAGGAGGAGACCGGAGACATTAGAGGGACAGGAGGAGACCGGAGACTTAAGAGGGACAGGAGGAGACCGGAGACTTTAGAGGGACAGGAGGAGACCGGAGACTTAAGAGGAGCAGAGAAGAGGACAGGAGGAGACCGGAGACTTAAGAGGAGCAGAGAAGAGGACAGGAGGAGACCGGAGACTTAAGAGGAGCAGAGAAGAGGACAGGAGGAGACCGGAGACTTAAGAGGAGCAGAGAAGAGGACAGGAGGAGACCGGAGACTTAAGAGGGACAGGAGGACACCGGAGACTTTAGAGGGACAGGAGGAGATCGGAGACTTAAGAGGGACAGGAGGAGACCGGAGACTTTAGAGGGACAGGAGGAGACCGGAGACTTTAGAGGGACAGGAGGAGACCGGAGACTTAAGAGGAACAGAGAAGAGGACAGGAGGAGACTGGAGACTTTAGAGGGACAGGAGGAGACCGGAGACTTTAGAGGGACAGGAGGAGACCGGAGACTTAAGAGGGACAGGAGGAGACCGGAGACTTTAGAGGGACAGGAGGAGACCGGAGACTTTAGAGGGACAGGAGGAGACCGGAGACTTTAGAGGGACAGGAGGAGACCGGACACTTAAGAGGGACAGGAGGAGACCGGAGACTTAAGAGGGACAGGAGGAGACCGGAGACTTTAGAGGGACAGGAGGAGACCGGAGACTTTAGAGGGACAGGAGGAGACCGGAGACTTTAGAGGGACAGGAGGAGACCGGAGACTTAAGAGGAACAGAGAAGAGGACAGGAGGAGACCGGAGACTTAAGAGGAACAGAGAAGAGGACAGGAGGAGACTGGAGACTTTAGAGGGACAGGAGGAGACCTGAGACTTTAGAGGGACAGGAGGAGACCGGAGACTTAAGAGGGACAGGAGGAGACCGGAGACTTTAGAGGGACAGGAGGAGACCGGAGACTTAAGAGGGACAGGTGGAGACCGGAGACTTTAGAGGGACAGGAGGAGACCGGAGACTTAAGAGGGACAGGAGGAGACCGGAGACTTAAGAGGGACAGGAGGAGACCGGAGACTTTAGAGGGACAGGAGGAGACCGGAGACTTTAGAGGGACAGGAGGAGACCGGAGACTTTAGAGGGACAGGAGGAGACCGGAGACTTAAGAGGGACAGGAGGAGACCGGAGACTTTAGAGGGACAGGAGGAGACCGGAGACTTAAGAGGAGCAGAGAAGAGGACAGGAGGAGACCGGAGACTTAAGAGGAGCAGAGAAGAGGACAGGAGGAGACCGGAGACTTAAGAGGGACAGGAGGAGACCGGAGACTTTAGAGGGACAGGAGGAGATCGGAGACTTAAGAGGGACAGGGGGAGACCGGAGACTTAAGAGGGACAGGAGGAGACCGGAGACTTTAGAGGGACAGGAGGAGACCGGAGACTTAAGAGGGACAGGAGGAGGCCGGAGACTTAAGAGGGACAGGAGGAGACCGGAGACTTTAGAGGGACAGGAGGAGACCGGAGACTTAAGAGGGAAAGGAGGAGACCGGAGACTTTAGAGGGACAGGAGGAGACCGGAGACTTTAGAGGGACAGGAGGAGACCGGAGACTTTAGAGGGACAGGAGGAGACCGGAGACTTAAGAGGAGCAGAGAAGAGGACAGGAGGAGACCGGAGACTTAAGAGGGACAGGAGGAGACCGGAGACTTTAGAGGGACAGGAGGAGATCGGAGACTTAAGAGGGACAGGAGGAGACCGGAGACTTTAGAGGGACAGGAGGAGACCGGAGACTTTAGAGGGACAGGGGGAGACCGGAGACTTAAGAGGGACAGGAGGAGACCGGAGACTTTAGAGGGACAGGAGGAGACCGGAGACTTAAGAGGGACAGGAGGAGGCCGGAGACTTAAGAGGGACAGGAGGAGACCGGAGACTTTAGAGGGACAGGAGGAGACCGGAGACTTAAGAGGGAAAGGAGGAGACCGGAGACTTTAGAGGGACAGGAGGAGACCGGAGACTTTAGAGGGACAGGAGGAGACCGGAGACTTAAGAGGAACAGAGAAGAGGACAGGAGGAGACCGGAGACTTTAGAGGGACAGGAGGAGACCGGAGACTTTAGAGGGACAGGAGGAGACAACAGACTTAAGAGGGACAGGAGGAGACCGGAGACTTTAGAGGGACAGGAGGAGACCGGAGACTTAAGAGGGACAGAGAAGAGGACAGGAGGAGACCGGAGACTTAAGAGGAACAGAGAAGAGGACAGGAGGAGACTGGAGACTTTAGAGGGACAGGAGGAGACCGGAGACTTTAGAGGGACAGGAGGAGACCGGAGACTTAAGAGGGACAGGAGGAGACCGGAGACTTTAGAGGGACAGGAGGAGACCGGAGACTTTAGAGGGACAGGAGGAGACCGGAGACTTAAGAGGGACAGGAGGAGACCGGAGACTTTAGAGGGACAGGAGGAGACCGGAGACTTAAGAGGAGCAGAGAAGAGGACAGGAGGAGACCGGAGACTTAAGAGGAGCAGAGAAGAGGACAGGAGGAGACCGGAGACTTTAGAGGGACAGGAGGAGACCGGAGACTTTAGAGGGACAGGAGGAGACAACAGACTTAAGAGGGACAGGAGGAGACCGGAGACTTTAGAGGGACAGGAGGAGACCGGAGACTTAAGAGGGACAGGAGGAGACCGGAGACTTAAGAGGGACAGGAGGAGACCGGAGACTTTAGAGGGACAGGAGGAGACCGGAGACTTAAGAGGGAAAGGAGGAGACCGGAGACTTTAGAGGGACAGGAGGAGACCGGAGACTTTAGAGGGACAGGAGGAGACCGGAGACTTAAGAGGGACAGGAGGAGACCGGAGACTTTAGAGGGACAGGAGGAGACCGGAGACTTTAGAGGGACAGGAGGAGACCGGAGACTTAAGAGGGACAGGAGGAGACCGGAGACTTTAGAGGGACAGGAGGAGACCGGAGACTTAAGAGGAGCAGAGAAGAGGACAGGAGGAGACCGGAGACTTAAGAGGAGCAGAGAAGAGGACAGGAGGAGATCGGAGACTTAAGAGGAACAGAGAAGAGGACAGGAGGAGACCGGAGACTTAAGAGGAGCAGAGAAGAGGACAGGAGGAGACCGGAGACTTAAGAGGGACAGGAGGAGACCGGAGACTTAAGAGGAGCAGAGAAGAGGACAGGAGGAGACCGGAGACTTTAGAGGAGCAGAGAAGAGGACAGGAGGAGACCGGAGACTTAAGAGGGACAGGAGGAGACCGGAGACTTAAGAGGAGCAGAGAAGAGGACAGGAGGAGACCGGAGACTTAAGAGGAGCAGAGAAGAGGACAGGAGGAGACTGGAGACTTTAGAGGGACAGGAGGAGACTGGAGACTTTAGAGGGACAGGAGGAGACCGGAGACTTAAGAGGGACAGGAGGAGACCGGAGACTTTAGAGGGACAGGAGGAGACCGGAGACTTTAGAGGGACAGGAGGAGACCGGAGACTTAAGAGGAACAGAGAAGAGGACAGGAGGAGACCGGAGACTTAAGAGGAACAGAGAAGAGGACAGGAGGAGACTGGAGACTTTAGAGGGACAGGAGGAGACCGGAGACTTAAGAGGGACAGGAGGAGACCGGAGACTTTAGAGGGACCGGAGGAGACCGGAGACTTAAGAGGGACAGGCGGAGACCGGAGACTTTAGAGGGACAGAGAAGAGGACAGGAGGAGACTGGAGACTTAAGAGGGACAGGAGGAGACCGGAGACTTAAGAGGAGCAGAGAAGAGGACAGGAGGAGACCGGAGACTTAAGAGGAGCAGAGAAGAGGACAGGAGGAGACTGGAGACTTTAGAGGGACAGGAGGAGACCGGAGACTTTAGAGGGACAGGAGGAGACCGGAGACTTAAGAGGGACAGGCGGAGACCGGAGACTTTAGAGGGACAGAGAAGAGGACAGGAGGAGACCGGAGACTTAAGAGGGACAGGAGGAGACCGGAGACTTAAGAGGAGCAGAGAAGAGGACAGGAGGAGACCGGAGACTTAAGAGGAGCAGAGAAGAGGACAGGAGGAGACTGGAGACTTAAGAGGGACAGGCGGAGACCGGAGACTTTAGAGGGACAGGAGGAGACCGGAGACTTAAGAGGGACAGGCGGAGACCGGAGACTTTAGAGGGACAGGAGGAGACCGGAGACTAAAGAGGGACAGGAGGAGACCGGAGACTTAAGAGGGACAGGAGGAGACCGGAGACTTTAGAGGAGCAGAGAAGAGGACAGGAGGAGACCGGAGACTTAAGAGGGACAGGAGGAGACCGGAGACTTAAGAGGAGCAGAGAAGAGGACAGGAGGAGACCGGAGACTTAAGAGGAGCAGAGAAGAGGACAGGAGGAGACTGGAGACTTTAGAGGGACAGGAGGAGACTGGAGACTTTAGAGGGACAGGAGGAGACCGGAGACTTAAGAGGGACAGGAGGAGACCGGAGACTTTAGAGGGACAGGAGGAGACCGGAGACTTTAGAGGGACAGGAGGAGACCGGAGACTTAAGAGGAACAGAGAAGAGGACAGGAGGAGACCGGAGACTTAAGAGGAACAGAGAAGAGGACAGGAGGAGACTGGAGACTTTAGAGGGACAGGAGGAGACCGGAGACTTAAGAGGGACAGGAGGAGACCGGAGACTTTAGAGGGACCGGAGGAGACCGGAGACTTAAGAGGGACAGGCGGAGACCGGAGACTTTAGAGGGACAGAGAAGAGGACAGGAGGAGACTGGAGACTTAAGAGGGACAGGAGGAGACCGGAGACTTAAGAGGAGCAGAGAAGAGGACAGGAGGAGACCGGAGACTTAAGAGGAGCAGAGAAGAGGACAGGAGGAGACTGGAGACTTTAGAGGGACAGGAGGAGACTGGAGACTTTAGAGGGACAGGAGGAGACCGGAGACTTAAGAGGGACAGGAGGAGACCGGAGACTTTAGAGGGACAGGAGGAGACCGGAGACTTTAGAGGGACAGGAGGAGACCGGAGACTTAAGAGGAACAGAGAAGAGGACAGGAGGAGACCGGAGACTTAAGAGGAACAGAGAAGAGGACAGGAGGAGACTGGAGACTTTAGAGGGACAGGAGGAGACCGGAGACTTAAGAGGGACAGGAGGAGACCGGAGACTTTAAAGGGACAGGAGGAGACCGGAGACTTTAGAGGAACAGAGAAGAGGACAGGAGGAGACTGGAGACTTTAGAGGAACAGAGAAGAGGACAGGAGGAGACCGGAGACTTAAGAGGAACAGAGAAGAGGACAGGAGGAGACCGGAGACTTAAGAGGAACACAGAAGAGGACAGGAGGAGACTGGAGACTTTAGAGGGACAGGAGGAGACCGGAGACTTTAGAGGGACAGGAGGAGACCGGAGACTTAAGAGGGACAGGAGGAGACCGGAGACTTTAGAGGGACAGGAGGAGACCGGAGACTTTAGAGGGACAGGAGGAGACCGGAGACTTAAGAGGAGCAGAGAAGAGGACAGGAGGAGACCGGAGACTTAAGAGGAGCAGAGAAGAGGACAGGAGGAGTCCGGAGACTTAAGAGGAGCAGAGAAGAGGACAGGAGGAGACCGGAGACTTAAGAGGAGCAGAGAAGAGGACAGGAGGAGACCGGAGACTTAAGAGGGACAGGAGGAGACCGGAGACTTTAGAGGGACAGGAGGAGATCGGAGACTTAAGAGGGACAGGAGGAGACCGGAGACTTTAGAGGGACAGGAGGAGACCGGAGACTTTAGAGGGACAGGAGGAGACCGGAGACTTAAGAGGGACAGGAGGAGACCGGAGACTTTAGAGGGACAGGAGGAGACCGGAGACTTAAGAGGGACAGGAGGATACCGGAGACTTAAGAGGGACAGGAGGAGACCGGAGACTTTAGAGGGACAGGAGGAGACCGGAGACTTAAGAGGGAAAGGAGGAGACCGGAGACTTTAGAGGGACAGGAGGAGACCGGAGACTTTAGAGGGACAGGAGGAGACCGGAGACTTAAGAGGAACAGAGAAGAGGACAGGAGGAGACCGGAGACTTAAGAGGAACAGAGAAGAGGACAGGAGGAGACTGGAGACTTTAGAGGGACAGGAGGAGACCGGAGACTTTAGAGGGACAGGAGGAGACCGGAGACTTAAGAGGGACAGGAGGA
Organism: Proterorhinus semilunaris; assembly: GCA_021464625.1. Lineage (NCBI taxonomy): Eukaryota > Metazoa > Chordata > Actinopteri > Gobiiformes > Gobiidae > Proterorhinus > Proterorhinus semilunaris. Next base: position 39,678,564 of record CM038345.1, on the reverse strand, counting down.
GACCGGAGACTTTAGAGGGACAGGAGGAGACCGGAGACTTTAGAGGGACAGGAGGAGACCGGAGACTTTAGAGGGACAGGAGGAGACCGGAGACTTAAGAGGGACAGCAGGAGACCGGAGACTTTAGAGGGACAGGAGGAGACCGGAGACTTAAGAGGAGCAGAGAAGAGGACAGGAGGAGACCGGAGACTTAAGAGGAGCAGAGAAGAGGACAGGAGGAGACCGGAGACTTAAGAGGAGCAGAGAAGAGGACAGGAGGAGACCGGAGACTTAAGAGGAGCAGAGAAGAGGACAGGAGGAGACCGGAGACTTAAGAGGAGCAGAGAAGAGGACAGGAGGAGACCGGAGACTTAAGAGGGACAGGAGGAGACCGGAGACTTTAGAGGGACAGGAGGAGATCGGAGACTTAAGAGGGACAGGAGGAGACCGGAGACTTTAGAGGGACAGGAGGAGACCGGAGACTTTAGAGGGACAGGAGGAGACCGGAGACTTAAGAGGGACAGGAGGAGACCGGAGACTTAAGAGGGACAGGAGGAGACCGGAGACTTAAGAGGGACAGGAGGAGACCGGAGACTTTAGAGGGACAGAAGGGGGAGACCGGAGACTTAAGAGGGAAAGGAGGAGACCGGAGACTTTAGAGGGACAGGAGGAGACCGGAGACTTAAGAGGAACAGAGAAGAGGACAGGAGGAGACCGGAGACTTAAGAGGAACAGAGAAGAGGACAGGAGGAGACTGGAGACTTTAGAGGGACAGGAGGAGACCGGAGACTTTAGAGGGACAGGAGGAGACCGGAGACTTTAGAGGGACAGGAGGAGACCGGAGACTTTAGAGGGACAGGAGGAGACCGGACACTTAAGAGGGACAGGAAGAGACCGGAGACTTTAGAGGGACAGGAGGAGACCGGAGACTTAAGAGGAGCAGAGAAGAGGACAGGAGGAGACCGGAGACTTAAGAGGAGCAGAGAAGAGGACAGGAGGAGACCGGAGACTTAAGAGGAACAGAGAAGAGGACAGGAGGAGACTGGAGACTTTAGAGGGACAGGAGGAGACCGGAGACTTTAGAGGGACAGGAGGAGACCGGAGACTTTAGAGGGACAGGAGGAGACCGGAGACTTAAGAGGGACAGGAGGAGACCGGAGACTTTAGAGGGACAGGAGGAGACCGGAGACTTAAGAGGAGCAGAGAAGAGGACAGGAGGAGACCGGAGACTTTAGAGGGACAGGAGGAGACCGGAGACTTAAGAGGAACAGAGAAGAGGACAGGAGGAGACTGGAGACTTTAGAGGGACAGGAGGAGACCGGAGACTTTAGAGGGACAGGAGGAGACCGGAGACTTAAGAGGGACAGGAGGAGACCGGAGACTTTAGAGGGACAGGAGGAGACCGGAGACTTTAGAGGGACAGGAGGAGACCGGAGACTTTAGAGGGACAGGAGGAGACCGGAGACTTAAGAGGGACAGGAGGCGACCGGAGACTTTAGAGGGACAGGAGGAGACCGGAGACTTAAGAGGAGCAGAGAAGAGGACAGGAGGAGACCGGAGACTTAAGAGGAGCAGAGAAGAGGACAGGAGGAGATCGGAGACTTAAGAGGAACAGAGAAGAGGACAGGAGGAGACCGGAGACTTAAGAGGGACAGGAGGAGACCGGAGACTTTAGAGGGACAGGAGGAGACCGGAGACTTTAGAGGGACAGGAGGAGACCGGAGACTTTAGAGGGACAGGAGGAGACCGGAGACTTAAGAGGGACAGGAGGCGACCGGAGACTTTAGAGGGACAGGAGGAGACCGGAGACTTAAGAGGAGCAGAGAAGAGGACAGGAGGAGACCGGAGACTTAAGAGGAGCAGAGAAGAGGACAGGAGGAGATCGGAGACTTAAGAGGAACAGAGAAGAGGACAGGAGGAGACCGGAGACTTAAGAGGAGCAGAGAAGAGGACAGGAGGAGACCGGAGACTTAAGAGGGACAGGAGGAGACCGGAGACTTAAGAGAAACAGAGAAGAGGACAGGAGGAGACCGGAGACTTAAGAGGAACAGAGAAGAGGACAGAGAAGAGGACAGGAGGAGACCGGAGACTTAAGAGGAGCAGAGAAGAGGACAGGAGGAGACCGGAGACTTAAGAGGAGCAGAGAAGAGGACAGGAGGAGACCGGAGACTTAAGAGGAACAGAGAAGAGGACAGGAGGAGACTGGAGACTTTAGAGGGACAGGAGGAGACCGGAGACTTTAGAGGGACAGGAGGAGACCGGAGACTTAAGAGGGACAGGAGGAGACCGGAGACTTTAGAGGGACAGGAGGAGACCGGAGACTTTAGAGGGACAGGAGGAGACCGGAGACTTTAGAGGAGCAGAGAAGAGGACAGGAGGAGACCGGAGACTTTAGAGGGACAGGAGGAGACCGGAGACTTAAGAGGAACAGAGAAGAGGACAGGAGGAGACCGGAGAATTAAGAGGAACAGAGAAGAGGACAGGAGGAGACTGGAGACTTTAGAGGGACAGGAGGAGACCGGAGACTTAAGAGGGACAGGAGGAGACCGGAGACTTTAGAGGGACAGGAGGAGACCGGAGACTTTAGAGGGACAGGAGGAGACCGGAGACTTAAGAGGGACAGGAGGAGACCGGAGACTTTAGAGGGACAGGAGGAGACCGGAGACTTTAGAGGGACAGGAGGAGACCGGAGACTTAAGAGGGACAGGAGGAGACCGGAGACTTTAGAGGGACAGGAGGAGACCGGAGACTTAAGAGGGACAGGAGGAGACCGGAGACTTTAGAGGGACAGGAAGAGACCGGAGACTTTAGAGGGACAGGAGGAGACCGGAGACTTTAGAGGGACAGAGAAGAGGACAGGAGGAGACCGGAGACTTTACAGGGACAGGAGGAGACCGGAGACTTAAGAGGGACAGGAGGAGACCGGAGACTTAAGAGGGACAGGAGGAGACCGGAGACTTTAGAGGGACAGGAAGAGACCGGAGACTTTAGAGGGACAGGAGGAGACCGGAGACTTAAGAGGAACAGAGAAGAGGACAGGAGGAGACCGGAGACTTTAGAGGGACAGGAGGAGACCGGAGACTTTAGAGGGACAGAGAAGAGGACAGGAGGAGACCGGAGACTTTAGAGGGACAGGAGGAGACCGGAGACTTAAGAGGGACAGGAGGAGACCGGAGACTTAAGAGGGACAGGAGGAGACCGGAGACTTAAGAGGAACAGAGAAGAGGACAGGAGGAGACCGGAGACTTTGGAGGGACAGGAGGAGACCGGAGACTTAAGAGGGACAGGAGGAGACCGGAGACTTTAGAGGGACAGGAGGAGACCGGAGACTTTAGAGGGACAGGAGGAGACCGGAGACTTAAGAGGGACAGGAGGAGACCGGAGACTTAAGAAGGACAGGAGGAGACCGGAGACTTTAGAGGGACAGGAGGAGACCGGAGACTTTAGAGGGACAGGAGGAGACCGGAGACTTAAGAGGAACAGAGAAGAGGACAGGAGGAGACCGGAGACTTTAGAGGGACAGAGAAGAGGACAGGAGGAGACCGGAGACTTTAGAGGGACAGGAGGAGACCGGAGACTTAAGAGGGACAGGAGGAGACCGGAGACTTAAGAGGGACAGGAGGAGACCGGAGACTTAAGAGGAACAGAGAAGAGGACAGGAGGAGACCGGAGACTTTAGAGGGACAGGAGGAGACCGGAGACTTAAGAGGGACAGGAGGAGACCGGAGACTTTAGAGGGACAGGAGGAGACCGGAGACTTTAGAGGGACAGGAGGAGACCGGAGACTTAAGAGGGACAGGAGGAGACCGGAGACTTAAGAGGAACAGAGAAGAGGACAGGAGGAGACCGGAGACTTTAGAGGGACAGGAGGAGACCGGAGACTTTAGAGGGACAGAGAAGAGGACAGGAGGAGACCGGAGACTTTAGAGGGACAGGAGGAGACCGGAGACTTAAGAGGGACAGGAGGAGACCGGAGACTTAAGAGGGACAGGAGGAGACCGGAGACTTAAGAGGAACAGAGAAGAGGACAGGAGGAGACCGGAGACTTTAGAGGGACAGGAGGAGACCGGAGACTTTAGAGGGACAGAGAAGAGGACAGGAGGAGACCGGAGACTTTAGAGGGACAGGAGGAGACCGGAGACTTAAGAGGGACAGGAGGAGACCGGAGACTTAAGAGGGACAGGAGGAGACCGGAGACTTTAGAGGGACAGGAAGAGACCGGAGACTTTAGAGGGACAGGAGGAGACCGGAGACTTAAGAGGAACAGAGAAGAGGACAGGAGGAGACCGGAGACTTTAGAGGGACAGGAGGAGACCGGAGACTTAAGAGGGACAGGAGGAGACCGGAGACTTAAGAGGGACAGGAGGAGACCGGAGACTTAAGAGGAACAGAGAAGAGGACAGTAGGAGACCGGAGACTTTAGAGGGACAGGAGGAGACCGGAGACTTAAGAGGGACAGGAGGAGACCGGAGACTTTAGAGGGACAGGAGGAGACCGGAGACTTTAGAGGGACAGGAGGAGACCGGAGACTTTAGAGGGACAGGAGGAGACCGGAGACTTTAGAGGGACAGGAGGAGACCGGAGACTTTAGAGGGACAGGAGGAGACCGGAGACTTTAGAGGGACAGGAGGAGACCGGAGACTTAAGAGGGACAGGAGGAGACCGGAGACTTAAGAGGAACAGAGAAGAGGACAGGAGGAGACCGGAGACTTTAGAGGGACAGAGAAGAGGACAGGAGGAGACCGGAGACTTTAGAGGGACAGGAGGAGACCGGAGACTTAAGAGGGACAGGAGGAGACCGGAGACTTAAGAGGGACAGGAGGAGACCGGAGACTTAAGAGGAACAGAGAAGAGGACAGGAGGAGACCGGAGACTTTAGAGGGACAGGAGGAGACCGGAGACTTAAGAGGGACAGGAGGAGACCGGAGACTTTAGAGGGACAGGAGGAGACCGGAGACTTTAGAGGGACAGGAGGAGACCGGAGACTTTAGAGGGACAGGAGGAGACCGGAGACTTAAGAGGGACAGGAGGAGACCGGAGACTTTAGAGGGACAGGAGGAGACCGGAGACTTAAGAGGGACAGGAGGAGACCGGAGACTTTAGAGGGACAGGAAGAGACCGGAGACTTTAGAGGGACAGGAGGAGACCGGAGACTTAAGAGGAACAGAGAAGAGGACAGGAGGAGACCGGAGACTTTAGAGGGACAGGAGGAGACCGGAGACTTAAGAGGGACAGGAGGAGACCGGAGACTTAAGAGGGACAGGAGGAGACCGGAGACTTTAGAGGGACAGGAAGAGACCGGAGACTTTAGAGGGACAGGAGGAGACCGGAGACTTAAGAGGAACAGAGAAGAGGACAGGAGGAGACCGGAGACTTTAACGGGACAGAAGGAGACCGGAGACTTTAGAGGGACAGAGAAGAGGACAGGAGGAGACCGGAGACTTTAGAGGGACAGGAGGAGACCGGAGACTTAAGAGGGACAGGAGGAGACCGGAGACTTAAGAGGGACAGGAGGAGACCGGAGACTTAAGAGGAACAGAGAAGAGGACAGGAGGAGACCGGAGACTTTAGAGGGACAGGAGGAGACCGGAGACTTAAGAGGGACAGGAGGAGACCGGAGACTTTAGAGGGACAGGAGGAGACCGGAGACTTTAGAGGGACAGGAGGAGACCGGAGACTTTAGAGGGACAGGAGGAGACCGGAGACTTAAGAGGGACAGGAGGAGACCGGAGACTTAAGAGGGACAGGAGGAGACCGGAGACTTTAGAGGGACAGGAGGAGACCGGAGACTTTAGAGGGACAGGAGGAGACCGGAGACTTAAGAGGAACAGAGAAGAGGACAGGAGGAGACCGGAGACTTTAGAGGGACAGGAGGAGACCGGAGACTTTAGAGGGACAGAGAAGAGGACAGGAGGAGACCGGAGACTTTAGAGGGACAGGAGGAGACCGGAGACTTAAGAGGGACAGGAGGAGACCGGAGACTTAAGAGGGACAGGAGGAGACCGGAGACTTAAGAGGGACAGGAGGAGACCGGAGACTTAAGAGGAACAGAGAAGAGGACAGGAGGAGACCGGAGACTTTAGAGGGACAGGAGGAGACCGGAGACTTAAGAGGGACAGGAGGAGACCGGAGACTTTAGAGGGACAGGAGGAGACCGGAGACTTTAGAGGGACAGGAGGAGACCGGAGACTTAAGAGGAACAGAGAAGAGGACAGGAGGAGACCGGAGACTTTAGAGGGACAGGAGGAGACCGGAGACTTTAGAGGGACAGAGAAGAGGACAGGAGGAGACCGGAGACTTTAGAGGGACAGGAGGAGACCGGAGACTTAAGAGGGACAGGAGGAGACCGGAGACTTAAGAGGGACAGGAGGAGACCGGAGACTTAAGAGGAACAGAGAAGAGGACAGGAGGAGACCGGAGACTTTAGAGGGACAGGAGGAGACCGGAGACTTAAGAGGGACAGGAGGAGACCGGAGACTTTAGAGGGACAGGAGGAGACCGGAGACTTTAGAGGGACAGGAGGAGACCGGAGACTTTAGAGGGACAGGAGGAGACCGGAGACTTAAGAGGGACAGGAGGAGACCGGAGACTTTAGAGGGACAGGAGGAGACCGGAGACTTAAGAGGAGCAGAGAAGAGGACAGGAGGAGACCGGAGACTTAAGAGGAGCAGAGAAGAGGACAGGAGGAGACCGGAGACTTAAGAGGAGCAGAGAAGAGGACAGGAGGAGACCGGAGACTTAAGAGGAGCAGAGAAGAGGACAGGAGGAGACCAGAGACTTAAGAGGAACAGAGAAGAGGACAGGAGGAGACTGGAGACTTTAGAGGGACAGGAGGAGACCGGAGACTTTAGAGGGACAGGAGGAGACCGGAGACTTAAGAGGAGCAGAGAAGAGGACAGGAGGAGACCGGAGACTTAAGAGGAACAGAGAAGAGGACAGGAGGAGACCGGAGACTTAAGAGGAACAGAGAAGAGGACAGGAGGAGACTGGAGACTTTAGAGGGACAGGAGGAGACCGGAGACTTTAGAGGGACAGGAGGAGACCGGAGACTTAAGAGGGACAGGAGGAGACCGGAGACTTTAGAGGGACAGGAGGAGACCGGAGACTTTAGAGGGACAGGAGGAGACCGGAGACTTAAGAGGGACAGGAGGAGACCGGAGACTTTAGAGGGACAGGAGGAGACCGGAGACTTAAGAGGGACAGGAGGAGACCGGAGACTTTAGAGGGACAGGAGGAGACCGGAGGAGACCGGAGACTTTAGAGGGACAGGAGGAGACCGGAGACTTAAGAGGAACAGAGAAGAGGACAGGAGGAGACCGGAGACTTTAGAGGGACAGGAGGAGACCGGAGACTTAAGAGGGACAGGAGGAGACCGGAGACTTTAGAGGGACAGGAGGAGACCGGAGACTTTAGAGGGACAGGAGGAGACCGGAGACTTTAGAGGGACAGGAGGAGACCGGAGACTTAAGAGGGACAAGAGGAGACCGGAGACTTAAGAGGGACAGGAGGAGACCGGAGACTTTAGAGGGACAGGAGGAGACCGGAGACTTAAGAGGGACAGGAGGAGACCGGAGACTTTAGAGGGACAGGAGGAGACCGGAGACTTAAGAGGGACAGGAGGAGACCGGAGACTTAAGAGGGACAGGAGGAGACCGGAGACTTTAGAGGGACAGGAGGAGACCGGAGACTTTAGAGGGACAGGAGGAGACCGGAGACTTAAGAGGAACAGAGAAGAGGACAGGAGGAGACCGGAGACTTTAGAGGGACAGGAGGAGACCGGAGACTTTAGAGGGACAGAGAAGAGGACAGGAGGAGACCGGAGACTTTAGAGGGACAGGAGGAGACCGGAGACTTAAGAGGGACAGGAGGAGACCGGAGACTTAAGAGGGACAGGAGGAGACCGGAGACTGAAGAGGAACAGAGAAGAGGACAGGAGGAGACCGGAGACTTTAGAGGGACAGGAGGAGACCGGAGACTTAAGAGGGACAGGAGGAGACCGGAGACTTTAGAGGGACAGGAGGAGACCGGAGACTTTAGAGGGACAGGAGGAGACCGGAGACTTAAGAGGAGCAGAGAAGAGGACAGGAGGAGACCGGAGACTTAAGAGGAGCAGAGAAGAGGACAGGAGGAGACCGGAGACTTAAGAGGAGCAGAGAAGAGGACAGGAGGAGACCGGAGACTTAAGAGGAGCAGAGAAGAGGACAGGAGGAGACCGGAGACTTAAGAGGAACAGAGAAGAGGACAGGAGGAGACTGGAGACTTTAGAGGGACAGGAGGAGACCAGAGACTTTAGAGGGACAGGAGGAGACCGGAGACTTTAGAGGGACGGGAGGAGACCGGAGACTTAAGAGGGACAGGAGGAGACCGGAGACTTTAGAGGGACAGGAGGAGACCGGAGACTTAAGAGGGACAGGAGGAGACCGGAGACTTAAGAGGAACAGAGAAGAGGACAGGAGGAGACCGGAGACTTTAGAGGGACAGGAGGAGACCGGAGACTTTAGAGGGACAGAGAAGAGGACAGGAGGAGACCGGAGACTTTAGAGGGACAGGAGGAGACCGGAGACTTAAGAGGGACAGGAGGAGACCGGAGACTTAAGAGGGACAGGAGGAGACCGGAGACTGAAGAGGAACAGGAGGAGACCGGAGACTTTAGAGGGACAGGAGGAGACCGGAGACTTAAGAGGAGCAGAGAAGAGGACAGGAGGAGACCGGAGACTTAAGAGGAGCAGAGAAGAGGACAGGAGGAGACCGGAGACTTAAGAGGAGCAGAGAAGAGGACAGGAGGAGACCGGAGACTTAAGAGGAGCAGAGAAGAGGACAGGAGGAGACCGGAGACTTAAGAGGAACAGAGAAGAGGACAGGAGGAGACTGGAGACTTTAGAGGGACAGGAGGAGACCAGAGACTTTAGAGGGACAGGAGGAGACCGGAGACTTTAGAGGGACAGGAGGAGACCGGAGACTTAAGAGGGACAGGAGGAGACCGGAGACTTTAGAGGGACAGGAGGAGACCGGAGACTTAAGAGGAGCAGAGAAGAGGACAGGAGGAGACCGGAGACATTAGAGGGACAGGAGGAGACCGGAGACTTAAGAGGAACAGAGAAGAGGACAGGAGGAGACCGGAGACTTAAGAGGAGCAGAGAAGAGGACAGGAGGAGACCGGAGACTTAAGAGGGACAGGAGGAGACCGGAGACTTAAGAGGAACAGAGAAGAGGAAAGGGGGAGACCGGAGACTTAAGAGGAACAGAGAAGAGGACAGGAGGAGACTGGAGACTTTAGAGGGACAGGAGGAGACCGGAGACTTTAGAGGGACAGGAGGAGACCGGAGACTTAAGAGGGACAGGAGGAGACCGGAGACTTAAGAGGGACAGGAGGAGACCGGAGACTTTAGAGGGACAGGAGGAGACCGGAGACTTAAGAGGGACAGGAGGAGACCGGAGACTTTAGAGGGACAGGAGGAGACCGGAGACTTAAGAGGAACAGAGAAGAGGACAGGAGGAGACCGGAGACTTTAGAGGGACAGGAGGAGACCGGAGACTTAAGAGTGACAGGAGGAGACCGGAGACTTTAGAGGGACAGGAGGAGACCGGAGACTTTAGAGGGACAGGAGGAGACCGGAGACTTTAGAGGGACAGGAGGAGACCGGAGACTTAAGAGGGACAGGAGGAGACCGGAGACTTTAGAGGGACAGGAGGAGACCGGAGACTTAAGAGGAGCAGAGAAGAGGACAGGAGGAGACCGGAGACTTTAGAGGGACAGGAGGAGACCGGAGACTTAAGAGGAACAGAGAAGAGGACAGGAGGAGACCGGAGACTTAAGAGGAGCAGAGAAGAGGACAGGAGGAGACCGGAGAATTAAGAGGAACAGAGAAGAGAACAGGAGGAGACTGGAGACGTTAGAGGGACAGGAGGAGACCGGAGACTTAAGAGGGACAGGAGGAGACCGGAGACTTTAGAGGGACAGGAGGAGACCGGAGACTTTAGAGGGACAGGAGGAGACCGGAGACTTAAGAGGGACAGGAGGAGACCGGAGACTTTAGAGGGACAGGAGGAGACCGGAGACTTAAGAGGAGCAGAGAAGAGGACAGGAGGAGACCGGAGACTTTAGAGGGACAGGAGGAGACCGGAGACTTAAGAGGAACAGAGAAGAGGACAGGAGGAGACCGGAGAATTAAGAGGAACAGAGAAGAGAACAGGAGGAGACTGGAGACTTTAGAGGGACAGGAGGAGACCGGAGACTTTAGAGGGACAGGAGGAGACCAGAGACTTTAGAGGGACAGGAGGAGACCGGAGACTTAAGAGGGACAGGAGGAGACCGGAGACTTTAGAGGGACAGGAGGAGACCGGAGACTTTAGAGGGACAGGAGGAGACCGGAGACTTTAGAGGGACAGGCGGAGACCGGAGACTTTAGAGGGACAGAGAAGAGGACAGGAGGAGACCGGAGACTTAAGAGGGACAGGAGGAGACCAGAGACTTAAGAGGAGCAGAGAAGAGGACAGGAGGAGACCGGAGACTTAAGAGGAACAGAGAAGAGGACAGGAGGAGACCGGAGACTTAAGAGGAGCAGAGAAGAGGACAGGAGGAGACCGGAGACTTAAGAGGGACAGGAGGAGACCGGAGACTTAAGAGGAACAGAGAAGAGGACAGGAGGAGACCGGAGACTTAAGAGGAACAGAGAAGAGGACAGGAGGAGACTGGAGACTTTAGAGGGACAGGAGGAGACCGGAGACTTTAGAGGGACAGGAGGAGACCGGAGACTTAAGAGGGACAGGAGGAGACCGGAGACTTTAGAGGGACAGGAGGAGACCGGAGACTTTAGAGGGACAGGAGGAGACCGGAGACTTAAGAGGGACAGGAGGAGACCGGAGACTTAAGAGGGACAGGAGGAGACCGGAGACTTTAGAGGGACAGGAGGAGACCGGAGACTTAAGAGGAGCAGAGAAGAGGACAGGAGGAGACCGGAGACTTAAGAGGAGCAGAGAAGAGGACAGGAGGAGACCGGAGACTTAAGAGGAGCAGAGAAGAGGACAGGAGGAGACCGGAGACTTAAGAGGAGCAGAGAAGAGGACAGGAGGAGACCAGAGACTTAAGAGGAACAGAGAAGAGGACAGGAGGAGACTGGAGACTTTAGAGGGACAGGAGGAGACCGGAGACTTTAGAGGGACAGGAGGAGACCGGAGACTTAAGAGGAGCAGAGAAGAGGACAGGAGGAGACCGGAGACTTAAGAGGAACAGAGAAGAGGACAGGAGGAGACCGGAGACTTAAGAGGAACAGAGAAGAGGACAGGAGGAGACTGGAGACTTTAGAGGGACAGGAGGAGACCGGAGACTTTAGAGGGACAGGAGGAGACCGGAGACTTAAGAGGGACAGGAGGAGACCGGAGACTTTAGAGGGACAGGAGGAGACCGGAGACTTTAGAGGGACAGGAGGAGACCGGAGACTTAAGAGGGACAGGAGGAGACCGGAGACTTTAGAGGGACAGGAGGAGACCGGAGACTTAAGAGGGACAGGAGGAGACCGGAGACTTAAGAGGGACAGGAGGAGACCGGAGACTTTAGAGGGACAGGAGGAGACCGGAGGAGACCGGAGACTTTAGAGGGACAGGAGGAGACCGGAGACTTTAGAGGGACAGGAGGAGACCGGAGACTTAAGAGGAACAGAGAAGAGGACAGGAGGAGACCGGAGACTTTAGAGGGACAGGAGGAGACCGGAGACTTAAGAGGGACAGGAGGAGACCGGAGACTTAAGAGGGACAGGAGGAGACCGGAGACTTTAGAGGGACAGGAGGAGACCGGAGACTTTAGAGGGACAGGAGGAGACCGGAGACTTTAGAGGGACAGGAGGATACCGGAGACTTAAGAGGGACAGGAGGAGACCGGAGACTTTAGAGGGACAGGAGGAGACCGGAGACTTTAGAGGGACAGGAGGAGACCGGAGACTTAAGAGGAGCAGAGAAGAGGACAGGAGGAGACCGGAGACTTAAGAGGAGCAGAGAAGAGGACAGGAGGAGACCGGAGACTTAAGAGGGACAGAGAAGAGGACAGGAGGAGACCGGAGACTTAAGAGGAGCAGAGAAGAGGACAGGAGGAGACCGGAGAATTAAGAGGAACAGAGAAGAGAACAGGAGGAGACTGGAGACGTTAGAGGGACAGGAGGAGACCGGAGACTTAAGAGGGACAGGAGGAGACCGGAGACTTTAGAGGGACAGGAGGAGACCGGAGACTTTAGAGGGACAGGAGGAGACCGGAGACTTAAGAGGGACAGGAGGAGACCGGAGACTTTAGAGGGACAGGAGGAGACCGGAGACTTAAGAGGAGCAGAGAAGAGGACAGGAGGAGACCGGAGACTTTAGAGGGACAGGAGGAGACCGGAGACTTAAGAGGAACAGAGAAGAGGACAGGAGGAGACCGGAGAATTAAGAGGAACAGAGAAGAGAACAGGAGGAGACTGGAGACTTTAGAGGGACAGGAGGAGACCGGAGACTTAAGAGGGACAGGAGGAGACCGGAGAATTTAGAGGGACAGGAGGAGACCGGAGACTTTAGAGGGACAGGAGGAGACCGGAGACTTAAGAGGGACAGGAGGAGACCGGAGACTTTAGAGGGACAGGAGGAGACCGGAGACTTAAGAGGGACAGGAGGAGACCGGAGACTTAAGAGGGACAGGAGGAGACCGGAGACTTTAGAGGGACGTGTGTCCGTGCTCTACAGTCACCGTTTATGCTGCTCTGATGGAGCGTAACATAAATTATATTGTGTCCACAACGATATAAAAAATTACAACGATATCAAAACATTATATCACGATAACGATATGCGATACGATATGGCCCAACCCTACAGTAACGGTGTAACAGGGCATGGATTGAACTCATTCAAGGCTTAGAGTTTTAAAGTAGATGATAGAACCAAAAGAACTCTGTCCATTGACCAACCTCAGCTTAAAGCAATGGCATTAAGAAGTTGTGGAATAACTCCTTTAGCTTGTGGATCATTACAAATGCTCCTGGATTTGACATTTTAAAAATTCCATTAGTTTATTGTAGAATGTATTTTGATTAAGAAACTTCAAGCCCTGTAGGACTGCAGCTCAGAGTAGTGATGTGCGATTCATTCACTCGTTTGCTGCTGCTTTAATACGTTAGATCAGTAGTTCCCAAACTTGATCACATATAATACAATATCTATTTCATACAGTATTACAGTGAACTCGAGCAGGTTTTCCACATTTAGAATATGTGATAGGCTGTTATGAATATGTAAATACAAAAACATTAAATGAAAATGCCAGTGTTGAAGTATTTTAGGTGTGAATGGGTAAAGAGTGTTTTGCTTTGTCCCAGTGACCAGCTCATTCTGAACATCAGACTCTGCGCTCTGGCCCCGCCCCCTGGGTGTCTCCCTCAGTCGTACTGTCAAACCACCGGTAGATAGGAATGTGCTGGTTAATGCAAAGATAATGTAAACACAGGACATTACCCTCTAGGTGGCGCTGTGCAGACATATTGTCAATGCAAATGATTCATGATAAGGATGGTTTTGCCCTGCTTTATACGGCCGTGCATTAGGGCACAATGTTCATATTTTTGATGAGGCAAAGTTTACATTTAAACTGATTTGTACTTTCTACTTATACTCATTCACTGAGCAACTAATACGTTTATTGGGGTTATATTTAGACCACAATTGTCTTTTCCTCAACTCATGAAATCAAGTACTTTGACCACCTCTGGAGATGAGCCTTACGTTTTACATTTGTGGAGCCTAGCACTGACTAAACCCAGGTCTGACCCCAGGTTTTTCACTAACACGTTTTGTTTCTCATTCAACAGTGAAGCTTCTGAAACACAGTGCCAGCTATGACGTTCTGCCTCCTGATTGTAAGTTAAAGCTCATAAGAACTCAACAAATACAGTACACTGAAGAAATGGTTCAGTTCAGTGTCATTGTCATTTATATACTATGGGCTTGAACATTGTTTTACGTCAATATTGTCATTATTAGATATATTTCATGTAAATGCTCTCAATGGCCCTTCTTTATCAACATTGCGTAAATGGTGTATGTAAAAAATGTATAAAATTCGACCACATTAAAAAAGCATGGCTATAACGCTGCAGTCAGAGCAGACTCTGGACCAGGATCTGAACCAGTGAAAAGCAGCTCAGCTCCGTGGACTCAGCGCTGGAGCCGGGACAGGACTACGGGTCTTTCAGCCTGAGCAGAGCTTTCCTCCGGGAGGAAACAGGTGCGCGGAGAGCTGACAGCCGACCAGAACCTAACGGACCCGTCCGGACCAAAGACAGCCCTTTATTCCCCTGAGAGAGAAGTGCGCCCGGTCAGCAGACCCTGTGCGCCGCTCAAACCCGGACTTTATGAACCCGTCCGGACCGACGAAAGCTGTCGAAGGATTTGTTCGACGCCCGGGATACTCGCGAGCACGGAATACGGTCCACAGACTCAAACCAACCAGAACACGGAGCATGGCCTCGCGCAGACCCAGGTGAGGCCCGGTGTCCCGGGACACAGCAGCGGCCGCGGGTGTGAGGCGGGGAATCCACACAAAGTTTGCGCAGCAGCGGCATTTTGTTAAAAACACTATAAGCGTCTCTGTGGCTGCAGTCCAGGTTCTAGAGTCTCTGGTCTGGGTTCTAGAGTCTCTGGTCCAGGTTCTAGTGTCTCTGGTCCAGGTTCTAGAGTCTCTGGTCCGGGTTGAGCCTCTGGGACGGCCCGTGGCCTGGAGGAGCATGATGTCGATGCAACATTGACTCAAGTCTATCCATAAACATTAACGCTGTACCTTGTTTCATGTTTAAATCAATAATGAGGATCATATGCGATTCATGCTGTTAAAAACTGTTTTCCTGCTGTTTAGTGTTTAGTTAAATTGGAGTATCATGTACCACCTCCTGACTTAGTGTAGGATCTGAGCCACCGTACGCCAGGTGTACGGCCCCTGACTAAATATGGGGCCAAATGACTTTAAATCTATTTCATTCGGTCTTATTTTACACAATCTTTCCTCTGAATCTGCCCGGTATAGAAGCATCAAAAAAGTTAGGAGTCCGGGCTAAAGTGTAGCCTTCAGAGTGGTCTGGAGCCTGTGTCTCCTCTTCAGCTCAGTGCGAGGAGCAGCTACAGGCGGAGCTGAC
Organism: Proterorhinus semilunaris; assembly: GCA_021464625.1. Taxonomy (NCBI): domain Eukaryota; kingdom Metazoa; phylum Chordata; class Actinopteri; order Gobiiformes; family Gobiidae; genus Proterorhinus; species Proterorhinus semilunaris. The sequence goes on along the minus strand of CM038345.1, from coordinate 39,663,436 downwards.
ACAGGCGGCCCGTTTTTAAAGTGTACACTGTCATGTTGCATTATCTGCAAAACCAGCTGTAGTGGCATGCAGATTATATCACATCTACACGGTATTACAATTTACACCAGTGTCCATAAAGTACACCAGTATAATCCTGAAATGGCCCAGCCTGAATTATCAACAACTGCCACCCACATTTGAGTTCAGAGTGTTTGGCAGAGGCAGGGGAGAATTGTTCTCCAGGTTAATTATTAGCGTTTACTCACAGCACAGACACAAACCCTACCATAAAACACATTGGGCAATCTGTTGGTTTATTGGTGTCCCGATCAAAAGTAGTGTATGCGTAGCAGCTCACCAAAATGTTGCATTTAAGAAGGTTCTTGGCAAAACGGATGCAAGAAAAAGAAAATCTGGTGATTTATTATGTTGACCTGGCATTTGACAATATAGTAAATGTGTGATTTGGGTAAGTTGATAAGTTACATATGTATGACTTTATGTGCTTTACAGTTTCAGGGCTGAAGGTGGTTCTTCTGGGGAACAGCTGGAGTCAGAGATGCTCTGTGGGAAACCTCCTTTTAGGAAAGACAGAATTCCCCAAAGATTCAGCACATTGTGTCAAAGTCAGCGGCTCATTCAGGGAAAAAATCCTCACAGTCATAATCACTCCAGACCTGCTGCAGCCGGACCTCACTGAGGACAGACTGACTGAGATCATCACAGAGACAGTAGCAGCCTCTGCCCCTGGTCCTCATGTGTTCCTGCTGGTCCTACAGCCTGAAGACTTCACTGAGCAATAAAAAAACAGATTACAGTCAGTCCTGGAGAGCTTCAGTGAGCAGGCCTTCAACCGTTCACTGGTGCTGATCTCCACACCACGAGCAGAAACACCAGGGTTCATGGAGAAACATATGGATGACCCACAGATAAGAGACATGATCATCAAATGTAAGTACAGATATCTACACCTGAAGAACCTGGAGTTAAAAGAACTTCTAACACGAGTGGAACAAATTGTTAAAGAGAACAATGAAGAGCACAGAAGCCCTGAAGGGAATCAAGAGGAAGACACAGGTCTAACTATGACCGTAAGTGCAAAGAAAAACCTGGTCCTGTGTGGGAGCAGAGGAGCAGAGAAGAGCTCAGTAGTTAAGTCCATTTTAGGTGGAGCAGAGCTCCCTGCAGCTCCCAGCCCAGGGCAGTGTGTCAAACACCAGGGAGAGGTGTGTGGGCGCTGGGTGTCTCTGGTGGAGCTGCCGGCTCTGTCTGGAAAACCTCTGGAGGAAGTGATGCAGCAGTGCCTCAGCTGCATCTCCCTCTGTGGTCCTGAGGGCGTCCATGCCTTCATCCTGGTTCTACCGGTGGGTCCCCTCACCGACGAAGACCAAGCAGAGCGAGAAATGATCCTGGACACGTTCGGCGCTCGGGTCAGAGGCTTCACTGTGGGGCTGTTCACTGTGGACTCAGACTCAGACTCAACTGTGAACATCTCCAAAGAAACCAGTGTGAACGTGTAGGAGCTGTGTGAGAGCTGTGGAGGAGGATCTCTGTATCTGAACACCAGGGACCAGCAGCAGGTCCAGGAGCTTTTAAAGGCAGTGGAGAGTCTGACAGAGGGGGGCGCCAGAGCTTTCACCAAAGACATGTTTATGGAAGCTCAGATAGAGAAGGTTGTTACAGACAAAGAAACTCCAGAGAAGAGTTTGAGTCCCATGGGTCTGAGGCTCGTCCTGATCGGGAAAAGCGGCAGTGGGAAAAGTGCCACCGCCAACACCATTTTACGAACGAAACGTTTCAAACCAAAACCTGCTCCTAAAAAAGCAAACCCGAGCTGTGAGAAAGTGTGTGGGACAGTAGAAGGACGCCATGTGGCTGTTGTGAACACGCCTCCTTTGTTGGACAAGAGTTTTAACATTGAGGAACTTTCCAAATGCTTCTCTCTGCTCGCTCCCGGGCCTCACGCCTTTTTACTGCTGCTGCCCATCGGGAACATCAACAAAGAAGACAAAGACTCCCTGGAACTCATCAAACAGATGTTCGGCAGAAAGGCTGCGGATTTGGTCATGGTGGTTTTCACCAAAGGCGACCAACTGGAGGGTCAGCCGTTTGAGAACTACCTTAAGGAGTGCGACAGCTTTATTAAGGACACGTTAAAGGAATGTCAGGGCAGGTGCCACGTCTTTAACAACAAAGATGACACAAATCATACGCAAGTTCTGGAGCTACTGAGCAAGGTCGACAAAATGGTGCAGACAAATTGTGGAATCACGAGAGAAATGTGTGAAATGGAAAGAAAGGAGGAGAAGACGAAGCTGCAGCATGAAAGGACGGTCAAGGAGCTGAAGGATCAGATCAGCGAGTGCAATAAAAAGCTCAAAGTGAGAGACCGGCAGCTGAAGGAAAAAGACGAGCACATCAACCAGGAACGGCAGGAGCGGAGGAGAGAGCAGGAGGAGGAGGCGAAGAGGCGCAGGCGACAGGAGGAGGCGTCGCGACAGGAGGGGAAGAGGAAACTGGAGGAGGTGGAGAGGAGGGTCCGCCAGGAGGCCGAGGAGCGACGGCGAGCGGAGAAACAACTGGAGCAGCTGCGGAAAGAAACGGAGCGTAAACGGCAGGACTGGGACAGAGAGAAGCAGGACATCCTGGAACGTCACAATCAGGAGCTCAAGCAGAGCCTGGAGGAGACGTCGGGGAGCTACAAGCAGCTGCAGGAGGAGTACCTCCACAAACACAAGAAGTGGACGTCTATTCTGTTCGTGTCACTGATGTTTACTTTGTTTTTGGGCTACCATTTGCTAATGAGCCACAGATAAAGACCATGGCCTCATTCACGACACGAACAAACTGTAAATGTTTCACAAAATCTCCAGTTCTGTTCTCCATCTCGCTCCTGATGGAACCCAAAGATTTGTAGTCATATATATTTGTACATATGAAATCTCATAGTAAATAATCCAATATCATTTGATAAAAAAGTGCACCATCTTGATTAATTCCAGGTAACATGTAAATATACAGTGAGGAAAATAAGTATTTGACCACCCTGCTATTTTGCAAGTTCTCCCACTTAGAAATCATGGAGGGTCTGAAATTGTCATCGTAGGTGCATGTCCACTGTGAGAGACATAATCTAAAAAAAAAAATCCAGAAATCGCAATGTATGATTTTGTAACTATTTATTTGTATGATACAGCTGCAAATAAGTATTTGAACACCTGAGAAAATCAATGTTAATATTTGGTACAGTAGCCTTTGTTTGCAATTACAGAGGTCAAACGTTTCCTGTAGTTTTTCTCCAGGTTTGCACACACTGCAGGAGGGATTTTGGCCCACTCCTCCACACAGATCTTCTCTAGATCAGTCAGGTTTCTGGGCTGGAGTTTGAGCTCCCTCCAAAGATTCTCTATTGGGTTTAGGTCTGGAGACTGGCTAGGCCACGCCAGAACCTTGATATGCTTCTTACAGAGCCACTCCTTGGTTATCCTGTGTGCTTCGGGTCATTGTCATGTTGGAAGACCCAGCCTCGACCCATCTTCAATGCTCTAAGTGAGGGAAGGAGGTTGTTCCCCAAAATCTCGCAATACATGGCCCCGGTCATCCTCTCCTTAATACAGTGCAGTCGCCCTGTCCCATGTGCAGAAAAACACCCCCAAAGCATGATGCTACCACCCCCATGCTTCACAGTAGGGGTGTTCTTGGGATGGTACTCATCATTCTTTTTTTTAGATTATGTCTCTCACAGTGGACATGCACCTACGATGACAATTTCAGACCCCTCCATGATTTCTAAGTGGGAGAACTTGCAAAATAACAGGGTGTTCAAATACTTATTTTCCTCACTGTAATATATTCAGAAATAAGTTGGTAATGTCACTTGATAAAACGATGCATTTGCAATGAATGCCACTGCTTTTAAATTGGACTAAATGCTGCTTTGACGTTATTTGATATAGACAAACTAAACATCGGCCTCGATCTCACAAACCAGTGGGACGCTCTCCTCGATGGGCCACGCGGGCGTCACGCAGATCCCACTGATACCACCAGCTCGTCTGCATGAAGATGTCGACTAAAGTCAGTAGAATTTGAGATTTAAACAGGTTAGGTCCTAAACCAAATCGATTCTTTGATTACCCACTGCAAAAATAGCCTTTTCTGTGTTGAGCTGGTCATTAGGAGCATGTTTTGTACTGATGGCAACAGTATAGTCCAAAATGTTACGCAGTGTGCCTTTAAGTACGGATTAGATTTTTTTTTTTAAGATGTTCATGAATGAGGCCCAATGTTGGCACAGTGTAGAGAGTAGAGGTGGGCGATAGATCTTCTAGACTCTACAAGATAATATTGTCAATATCAATGTCAGTGAAAATTTACAAAATCAAGAAACCAACAAAACATTTGCAGAAACAATAAAAATCAAATATCTTTTATGTGTTCACATAGTTTATTCAGATCAATCACCCTTTTGAACGAAGAAGAAATCTAAATTAAGATGATGATGGTTTGCAAAAATCTCACTTTATTATCGTTCTGGAGAAAGCTCTCCAAAATACTGAGATATACTTTGTGTATACATTAGCCTATCAACACCATTGATACCACGCTATATCAATATAGCTGTCACCAGCAGGAACATTCTTCATTCAATCTTGGTCCGGGACTTCATTTTGAGATGGTTGTTGGCTGTCACTGATACTTCTCATTCATGTGTTTTTATTTTTATAATCCTGAGCAGTTTTCCTCTCACTGAGGATTTGCTTCACATTTCTGAACTAGAATAAATGAGCTCAGTCAGTGAGTTTGCTTTTTTCAGGCTCACTGCTGTAATGCTGTCTCACCACCAGAGGGCGCCTATACAATGTGTCCTACAGCACTGTGATAAAGTATTGGGGAAATACTTTGTACTGTATTGTATTTAGTTACTGAATACTGAAATGTATTTTGTAATGTATTCCATTTCTTTGTCTAATCAGTATTCTGAATACTTTGAATACTTTAAAAAAATCACATTGATTGTCATTATACCTGTGTATAAATATGTGTATAATTACAGAATTGAAGACTACACTTGTTATAAACTCACTTACCATTAATGAGGAACTCTAACTCTCTTGGTCACAGCATCATTTGAGTTCAGTTTGGTTTTGTTATATTTTTGATATTTTATATGTCACTTTTTTGTTGCTTTTTCATGGTTTTTTGTTGCTTTTTTGTCATGTTTTTGGCACTTTTTGTCACTTATTGTCGCTCTTTTGTCACTTTCTTATCATGCTTATTATGTTGCTTTTCTGGCATGTTTGTGTCACTCTTGTTGCCGCTTTGTTGTTTTGTAACTTTTTTGTCGCATATTTGTGGCTTTTTTGTCGTATTTTTGTTGCGTTTTCATCCTCGGTTTTGTCACTATTTTGACATTTTTTTTCAAGAAGCGTTGGGTAATGTTGAACTGGAGAAAATGTGCTCGGTTCAGGTGGGGGTAAGAGGTTAACATTGTTCTGTTATAAAACACATGCCTGTAATACAAGTTCACAATCCTTCCACTGTTGCATACTTAAACATATATTTTAAACTCACACTGGAGTGCAACAGTGCAGCACTTTGATTCAATTCAATTCAAGTAAATGTTGAAGAATACTTGCCTTAAATGGAGCAGACGGACTGTTGTTCATTCAGTTTCAAAAGGAGTCATTGTAATGATGCATTTGATTAAAGCTGAACATTTCACTGTTATGTGATTCTATTCATTGTAGAGTGGTCTTTGTGAAATAAATCACCTCTTCACACAGGGCCAGGCCCCCAGGCTACATGTGCGCTGAGATTCGAAAATAATAACAAGTGATCAATCTACAGTATAAAGTGAATCCACTGAAGAGCAACTTATTCTTTTCCACTTCTGAAGAGAATGAACTCACATTTATGTATATGTTTGATTTAGTGACTTAATGTGAGAGGGTAAATCCATTCTGGACACACGCTGCCGTCAGCCTGAGGAGGACACTCCCTCCTCCTGGAAACCTGAACAAACACTTTCACTTCAGGGAATGAGGAATCTATGCAGGACATCCAGATTAGTGTATTTACCGCTGGACATTCCTCTCTTTAGTTTTCACTGATGATGATGATGATGTCTACAGCAGTTAACATGTCTTGCTTCTGTTTGTTGTTGTTTCTGTAGTGCAGTATGTTAATATGTGGCCTAATATCTATCTCTACATATTGTTCTCTAAGTTGTATTGCCTACAGGACAGTCGTATTTTAAAGCGACAAGATGCAAGTTGGTCATTTTATACTCATTACTGCCACCTCAGGTCATACGTGTAACTGCAGTCTCTATATTAAGCTCGTGCATGACGGCACTTCAGACTAGAGACCTGCACGGGAATGGATTTTAATCCGTTCCCGCCCGCCCCCGACGCCCCCTTTGCCCGCTCCCGACGCCCCCTCTGCCCGCTCCCGACGCCCCCTCTGCCCGCCCCCGACGCCCCCTCTGCCCGCTCCCGACGCCCCCTTTGCCCGCTCCCGACGCCCCCTCTGCCCGCTCCCGACGCCCCCTCTGACCGCTCTGCCCGCTCTCAACGCCCCCTCTGACCGCTCCCGAGTCTCCCGCGGGAGTGTCCTTTTTTTTAACATTACTGTAGGTTCTAAATTGAGATGAAGCGCCCTTAGCATTTCCAACTTCGCAATCCGAAACACCGTCAATAATAAAATCCACGGAGACCAAAATGTATAGTTAAAACTCTTTAGTGAGGCAAAACAGACATTATGAGAGGGGATTACAAAAAACAAAAAGACAGGGGATTACAAAAAAGGGGAAGCATTCTGTGAGCTGCGTTCCCCACCCAAATGCACCACAGGGTGCAGCGTCATAATATAACCAAACAAAATATAACAAAACCAAATCATAACTATGAAAACTAATACTTAACCAAACAATTTGGAGAAAAGTAAATATAGCCAAAACAACCATTAACCAAAAACCATGACAAAATTACCAAAACGTTAACAAATTATAGCAAAACTAGAAAACTATTTACAGAACAAAAATACCATTTAGGCTCCTACAATTACCATGATGAAGATGACAACGGCAAAGGGTGAGATTGGATCGTAATGAGCGTTCTGATTGGTTGGGGACAGTGATACCTAAAGGTCCACACACACTACACCATTGTTCTAGTCTTTAACGGTTTTATATAGAATGGGGGTCCACACTACACCATTGTTCTAGTCTTTAACGGTTTTATATAGAATGGGGGTCCACACTACACCATTGTTCTAGTCTTTAACGGTTTTATATAGAATGGGGGGTCCACACTACACCATTGTTCTAGTCTTTAACGGTTTTATATAGAATGGGGGTCCACACTACACCATTGTTCTAGTCTTTAACGGTTTTATATAGAATGGGGGTCCACACTACACCATTGTTCTAGTCTTAAACGGTTTTATATAGAATGGGGGTCCACACTACACCATTGTTCTAGTCTTTAACGGTTTTATATAGAATGGAGGGTCCACACTACACCATTGTTCTAGTCTTTAACGGTTTTATATAGAATGGGGGTCCACACTACACCATTGTTCTAGTCTTAAACGATTTTATATAGAATGGGGGTCCACACTACACCATTGTTCTAGTCTTTAACGGTTTTATATAGAATGGGGGGTCCACACTACACCATTGTTCTAGTCTTCAACGATTTTATATAGAATGGGGGTCCACACTACACCATTGTTCTAGTCTTTAACGGTTTTATATAGAATGGGGGGTCCACACTACACCATTGTTCTAGTCTTTAACGGTTTTATATAGAATGGGGGTCCACACTACACCATTGTTCTAGTCTTCAACGGTTTTATATAGAATGGGGGGTCCACACTACACCATTGTTCTAGTCTTTAACGGTTTTATATAGAATGGGGGTCCACACTACACCATTGTTCTAGTCTTTAACGGTTTTATATAGAATGGGGGGTCCACACTACACCATTGTTCTAGTCTTTAACGGTTTTATATAGAATGGGGGGTCCACACTACACCATTGTTCTAGTCTTTAACAGGTTTTATATAGAATGGGGGGTCCACACTACACCATTGTTCTAGTCTTTAACGGTTTTATATAGAATGGGGGGTCCACACTACACCATTGTTCTAGTCTTTAACGGTTTTATATAGAATGGAGGTCCACACTACACCATTGTTCTAGTCTTTAACGGTTTTATATAGAATGGGGGTCCACACTACACCATTGTTCTAGTCTTCAACGGTTTTATATAGAATGGAGGGTCCACACTACACCATTGTTCTAGTCTTTAACGGTTTTATATAGAATGGGGGTCCACACTACACGACAGGATTCAGTCTGATTCTAGAACCCCTGGGGGTTCACACTTAACCACTGAGAATCGTCAGAGCGACTCACGACACGATTCTGACAAACAGCTGATGTTTGATAACATCCACCGCTTCATTTCTCCAGTTTCAAAAACTGATCCAAATCCGCAAAGATAGGCCTGTGTTTGTGAGCGTGAGAAAACATGTGTGTGTCCCAGTTTGGTCAGTAGTGTAAACAGTGTCACAACACGCAGGGGCGCAACTACCCACTTTCTGGGGGGTATGCAGACACTCAGTCGGCGCCCCTCCCCCCTCGATATTTCCCTCTATGGCAGGGGTCAGAAAATTAGCTTGGCTTCGGGCCAATATTTTTTTACCCGATAGATGGCGGGCTGGCCGGTCAATTGATAATAGATTTATTCATGCATGTATATTCAATACTAGATGTAACCCCAAACTATACATATTTTTGTTTTAAAAATAAAATATTGTTTGAAACAATACTGTCCCCGAGTCTGTTGTTAGCATCACAAAAATGTCGCTTTTCAACGGACAAAAAAGAAAAGTGGAGAGTGAAGACAGGAGTTTCAGGGAGGAAAGGCGACAAACATATGGTTTCATCCTACCTGGATATGTGAATGCCAAACCTCTCTGCCTCATCTGCAACGAGGTCATCTCCGTTTGCAAAGAGTCCAATATTCGGCGACATCACGAAACGAAACATGGGTCATTCAGAGCGTCCTTTCCACTTCAGTCTGAGTCAAGGCGTCTCAAAATCGATGCTCTTTATGACAGTTATATCCGGAGCAGCAGGTCCTAGTCCGAGGCCTGACCACACAGGAAAAGGTATCCAGTGCCTCGCTTTAGCGTCCTGGAGTTTGGGTCGGTGTTACGCCGAAAACTGCATGACCGCAAGTTTAACGTTCTTAGCTTATTTTTTATCTTAATTCTGTGTTATATGTTCTATGTCGCACGTTTGCACCAAGACAAATTCCTAGTTTGTAAACCTTGTTCACAAACCTTGGCAATAAACCTATTCTGATTCTGATTCTGATTCTGAAAATGCACCCCCTCTTACCGCGCACAGATGAAACGACAGGAAGGTTTCTAGGACTGTCTCTTAACAATTATAGCCCATCTGTGTGTATTTATTTATATAAGACTGACCATAGCTAATTTAACCAGAAGAGATCGTTTTTTTTAAAATGTCTTTAAAAGTCAGGGATATTTTTTGGCTGAGCGTGTGATATGAGGAGTTTGGCGTGAGAGCGTGTGAAGGCGCTCAAATGTTAGACAGTGGAATGGTGTTGTGCTAAACCCAAGCAAATATCAGGGGCAAAACATTTGCGGATAAAGAACAATTAAGTCTCTGTTAGGCTATTTATATATATATATATATATCCTCTGGCGGGCCAAACAACATTGGCAACGGGCCAAAATTGTCCCTGGGCCGGACGTTGCCGACCACTGCTCTATGGAGTTTATCACAACAACAACAACAAAAACACTCACGGCCCGATTAAGCTTCTATTGCTCTTATTCACGTCATTTTTGCTCTGCCCCTCTCTCTTTTTTTCTCTCTCGCCCCGCCCTTTCGGCGCCCATATGCAAGGCTTACATTGCATATGCGCTTTTTGCGCCACTGACGACATCGCAGTGCAAGGCTCCTACTGCTACGAAGCCGAAACACTTGGCTATAGTTCTGTCTCATGGAGATAAAAGTTGGTGACACAAAGAAGCGGGACGTATTTCAGTGGATTTAATAAGAAAAGGAGACGAGGCTCCGCTCCAAGATGGAGGAGGCGGAGGAGAAATGAAAAGGAGTCGCGCTGGTGTTTTTCTGTCTTTATTTCACTCTGTCATGGCCGCTGCTTTCTGTGTGTTCACATGTTTGATTTCCTGCGACTGTAGTCCAGTTGCGTCAGACTGCTGACACACTACACGATTCCAACGCCAGTCCAGCCGTGACCCCCCCCCCCCCCCTTCAAAATGGCGGCATAAATGAGACAAAAATGCGAAAAAAGAGTGACAAAAACGAGAGGAAAAGCGATGAAAAAGTGACAAAAGCGCCACAAAAGACCTACAGAAAAACACAACAAAAAAGTGACAAAAACACAACAAAAAAACAGATGAAAAACAAAAAGTCAAAACACAGCAACAAAGCAAGGAAAAAGAAAATGTGTTATGAGTTTTGTAGGTCTTAGCTTTCAAATGAGGCTGGTCTATATAGGTGCTAACCTTTTTAGACGTGTTGATGGGTTAAGAGGTTCAACCCCTGCCTTCACACTTTCTCCAGTTCAGCTTTACCCAAATCTAAAAGCTTCTCAACTGGAGCTCACAGCCTATAGGCCAGGGTAACGCCTCATTTGAAAGCCAAGACCTTCAAAACTGATTGAAACGTTTTTGTTGCGTTGTCACACTTTTCATGTCATGTTTTCGTAGTTTTTTCTATGTCGTGTTTTATTTTTTTGTTGCATTTTCATGGCCTTTTTCCTTTGCTTTTTAATATGTTTTCTGTCGCTTTTTCATCCATTTTTCGTCACTTTTTTAATCGTGTTTTGTTGCTTTTTCTTGCACACTTTTGTCGTTCTCTTGTCGCTTTTTTGCCACTTTTTAATTCCGTTTTCATCCTCGATTTCGTCCAAGAAGCTTTTAGATTTGGGTAAAGCCAAACTGGAGGAAATCTGCTCGGTTCAGGCGGGGGTTAAGAGGTTAAAAGCAACACCCACAGTCAGATCAAACTAAATCCTCCTGGCTGTGAAAGTGAACTCTGCATGAAGAGTTCCTGAAGTCCTGTAGACTCAGATGTTTTGAGTTTGAACAGGTCATGTCTGCCCAGAGGTGAACAATAGTAATATCCAGTTTGGAACATGTGCTCCTCTTTCTGCAGCCTGGTGTCAGAATGGCTCAAGCTTTAACGTAGAACTATATAACGCTTGGGTTTGTATAGGACTACAGGAATAATAAATGAACTGGTTCCCAAAGTGGGCGGGTGTCCCGAGATTTCACAATGAAATAAAAAACAAAACTCCCCTATTTTTGTACAATTCTGAGGATTCATTTTGACTGAAATCTAGCCAAACGTCAGAATGAACTGTTTAAATAGACACGTTTTGGACTTGATTTTAAATAAAATAATAACAGATAATTAGCAGTGATTATCTATGAATAGGACAGGACTGACCGATGAGCAGGTCATTAGAAACGCCTTTGCTCTGCTCGACCCCATCAGACCTCTGAAGCTAAGCAGGACGGGCCTGGTCGGTACTGGGATGGGAGACCGTTTAGTAACACCAGGAAGCCTAGAGAATGTAGGGAGTGAGTGGTTGGTGGTGGTCGGACGGTTCGATGGCGCAGACTGGCTGCCTCGCTTCCGTCAGTCTACCCCAGGGCAGCTGTGGCTACAATAGTAGCTTACCACCACCAAGTATGGAGTGAATGAATAATGCAATGTGAAGCGTCTTTGAGTGTCCAGAAAAGCGCTATATAAAACCGATGCATTTTTAGGCCCGAGCCGGACGCAGTCCCCGGCAAGGGACTATTGTTTTTGGGTGGTTTCTTTTTTTAATCATTTTTTTCTCCGTCAACGATCTCCTTTTTGACCGGCTAAACGTCGACGAAAACTCACCGGATTTGGCGGAGCCATTCGGATGGCGTGAAAATGGATGGAAATAGACGAATTGGCCACGGCCAAAACTAAATGGCTCGACAGCGCCCCCTCAAAGTTGACCCCTATTCAAATCGGGCCGCGGGACAAATCGGCACGCCCAAAACCGTTGGGTACAGTGAAAGGGGACATCAGGACAAACCAAAAACGGAATGAGAGCGCCACGCCCCGATGCACAGGAAGTCGGCCATGTTGGCTTGAAATCCAGAAACCCTCTGGACTCGTCTTATGTTTTAACGAACTAGTCCCTGGTTTTTCGTGGGAATAAGATCACATTTGCCGCAGTGCGTCTGGACTTTTTGAAATACAAGATTTGGTCACGGTTTGTAAAACGGTTACCGTGTCCTCAGAACGCCGCGGCGAAGAACTCGTAGATTTCGTGTATTTTCGACGTCATGTGTGTTCGGTGCCTACAAATAGACGTACGTGGAAGCGACTTCCATGGAATTTGGCACATCAGTCCAGATGCTGTTTTGCCTGGGGGCTTCTCCCGAGTATTGCAGTTCACTGGCCTTAGAGGCCGGGGGCCTTGAGGCTGATGCAAGAGTGGGCCGGCACCGGAGCTACCTGGGGCAAGAATGAGACCGGGGTGGGACGAAGCCTCAGGCGAGAGTGGGCCGGAGTTAACTGGTGCAAGAAACCATGTTGGGTGTGAGGCCGAGGCGAGAGCAGGTTTGGGGCGAGAGCGACCACTGGCGGTCGCAAGGGGGCGACTGCGCCAGGGCCGAGGGCATTTATCGCCGCTTGCGGCTCTAATGTTTTTTTGCTTTTTCATCATTTCTTCATGGCTTTTTGCGTTTTTGTCACTTTTTTGTGTGTTTTTTCTCGTTGCTTTTTAACGCTCTTTTGTCACTTTATGCATGCCCTTATAGCCGTATATGTTTTATGTTGAAAAAATCCTAGTTTGTGAACCTGTTTGTGAACAATGGCAATAACTATTCTGATTCGGAATCTTTTTTGTTGTGTTTTCATCCTCGTGTTCGTTGCTATATTGACACTTTTTCCGAGAAGCCTTCAGATTTGGGTAAAGCCGAAGTGGAGAAAATGTGCTCCGTTAAGGCGGGGGTTGAGAGATTATAACGACCTTAAAGAAGCCGACAGTGAATTTACAGGAGTCTATTACCTGTTGCACAGCTCCATCTAGTGGCCAGAGTTGGTTTTGCCAAACTGGAGAAAATGTGTTCGGTTCAGGTGGGGGGTTAATAATAATAATAATATTAATAATAATTATAATAATAATAATAATAATAATCATAATACATTTTATTTGTTGGCGCCTTTCAAAATTCCCACGGTTACCTTACAGCCAGCTTAAAAACACAGTATAAAACGCACATAAAAAAGACAATATAATATAAGAGTTAAAGTATTGAATTAATTTCAAGTCTAAATGTTAAAATCATTGTGTGTCTGTTTTATTTCTATATTTTTGACCACGTCTGCGTGACGTCCGTCTGCTGTAAAACGAGCCTAAATGCATCACCAATCCCCCCAAAATAAAAAAAATTAAAAAGGTGCAGAGTCCGGTTAGAGGATGACCCTTGGAGGGCTGTTTGGATTTAGGCTACAGCTGAACACGAGCGCATTGAGTTAAAGCGTGTTCCCTGTTTGTTTGTTTTATTCTTTCTTTTTTCTTTGTGTGCCATTTAAGACCCTCACGTAGCTTTGGAACTCTGCTACGCTACTTTCACTTTCACCGTGACGCAGTTGGAAGTCCTGCTCTCCTAAAGTAAGAACCAAATGAAACATCTGCCTTTGTGTGTTGTCTGTTCTGAAACAATGGCGATAATGTGCCCGGTTGGCTTTATTTTGATGTTTTTTTTGTGTCTGCCATTTGGTCCGTTATCTGACGACGCAAATGTGTTCCCGTTAAACATGGCGCTTTCCTGTAAACGCAGGCTTTGTGTATCACAAGTGTTTTTATCCAAATAACAAGTTACAGCAGAAAAGTATTACACACCCAACTCTGACCCTTCTCCGGACTCTGTGCACTCCGAGTGTTCTGGAGAGCGAAGTGAATTTCTCCATCATGAGACCATTAAAGTTCAGTCTTACCTTCAGTTCTGCGGGAAAAGTGTTTTTCTTATTCGCCATTTTGGGCGTATGAATGTGAAACAAACACACAAAATAAATCCTACATGTGCCATCCTTCAAATTTGGGTAAAGCTAAACTTGCGAAAACGCACTCGGTTAAGGCGGGGGTTAAGAGGTTAAAATGCGTATAAGCCTATACTAGAAGTGGGTAAGTAGCCAGTAATATTTATTCAAGAGATGTATGTACTCAAGTATTAGTGAAGTCATTACCCAAGTAAAGAGTAAAGCAGTTACTTTTCTAATGAATAGTAAAAGCCTGATGTTATGTTTAATACTAAACAAAAAATGACAGTACTGATACTTCAAAATAAAATTACTCAAGTAGAAGTCAAAATCAGGCTAGTGTGTCATAAAGCTCGTCTTAAAAGTGCAATTAAACCTCGAGTAACAGAGTACTACCTGCCGCTGCTTAGCAGTACTAAGTAACTCTTGCCCCTAGAGGCCATAAGCGCAACTGCAGGTGTCATAGCAAGTTACGATTTTCTAACTTATTAAATGTCTTGGAGAGTAAATATCACGCTGACAGAAAAGGCGAAGGGAGAGAGGGATATTGTACTTCCAGTTATACAATGGAAATATTTTTTTTTCACTCAAACTTGGCTGTAAATACTGTTTAAGTGGCGCTAGCCGCAGTTAGCTTTGCCCGTTAGCCTGTTAGCTTCTTCTTCGTGATTCTATTAGTGTGTATTGCTGCTCCGACCCGGTGGCACTCAAGTTGCAAGCATGGTTTTCTGGCCAGAGACACCAGGGGGAGATTAAAGACCCCCCATCAGCCCATTAACACTTGTATTACCCACAGAGGGACGACGGGAAGGATTTATGAAGGTAAACAAGTTACTTAGTACTGCTTTAAGGCAAAGCAAGGCTAGGCAACTTTATTTATACCGCGCATTTCGTACACAAGGCAACTCAATGCGCCTTGTGCAATTAAACCTCAAGTAACAGAGTACTACCTGCCGCTGCTTTGTACTGGAATACTGATGGTAACTGAGTAATATTAGGAGGTAACTTTTGTACAAATACCAAAAATACAGTAAAAATACTTAGCCTGTCACAAACTCAACTTAAACAGGACTGTTTTGTCATATTCCAGAGTTCATTTTCTTCTGTTTTCTTTATTTTACAGCTTTCCTTCAAATGCTTTTTGGTCACAGTTCTAAAATACAATGGCCAGCCCTGGTAAGTCCATGTCCACAGATAAGCCTCCTCTGCTCCATCTGACCTTCTCCTCTGCATCCTCTGCTCCATCTGACCTTCTCCTCTGCATCCTCTGCTCCATCTGACCCTCTCCTCTGCATCCTCTGCTCCATCTGACCTTCTCCTCTGCTCCATCTGACCCTCTCCTCTGCATCCTCTGCTCCATCTGACCCTCTCCTCTGCATCTTCTGCTCCATCTGACCCTCTCCTCTGCATCCTCTGCTCCATATGACCCTCTCCTCTGCTCCATCTGACCCTCTCCTCTGCATCCTCTGCTCCATCTGACCCTCTCCTCTGCATCCTCTGCTCCATCTGACCCTCTCCTCTGCATCCTCTGCTCCAGCTGACCCTCTGCTCCATCTGACCCTCTCTTCTGCATCCTCTGCTCCATCTGACCCTCTCCTCTGCATCCTCTGCACCATCTGACCCTCTCCTCTGCATCCTCTGCTCCATCTGACCCTCTCCTCTGCATCCTCTGCTCCATCTGACCCTCTCCTCTGCATCTTCTGCTCCATCTGACCCTCTCCTCTGCATCCTCTGCTCCATATGACCCTCTCCTCTGCTCCATCTGACCCTCTCCTCTGCATCCTCTGCTCCATCTGAGCCTCTCCACTGCATCCTCTGCTCCATCTGACCCTCTCCTCTGCATCCTCTGCTCCATCTGACCCTCTCCTCTGCATCCTCTGCTCCAGCTGACCCTCTGCTCCATCTGACCCTCTCCTCTGCATCCTCTGCACCATCTGACCCTCTCCTCTGCATCCTCTGCACCATCTGACCCTCTCCTCTGCATCCTCTGCTCCATCTGACCCTCTCCTCTGCATCCTCTGCTCCATCTGACCCTCTCCTCTGCTCCATCTGACCCTCTCCTCTGCATCCTCTGCTCCATCTGACCCTCTCCTCTGCTCCATCTGACCCTCTCTTCTGCATCCTCTGCACCATCTGACCCTCTCCTCTGCATCCTCTGCACCATCTGACCCTCTCCTCTGCATCCTCTGCTCCATCTGGCCCTCTCCTCTGCTCCATATGAGCCTCTCCTCTGCATCCTCTGCTCCATCTGACCCTCTCCTCTGCTCCATCTGGCCCTCTCCTCTGCATCTTCTTCACCATCTGACCCTCTCCTCTGCATCCTCTGCTCCATCTGAGCCTCTCCTCTGCATCCTCTGCTCCATCTGACCCTCTCCTCTGCATCCTCTGCTCCATCTGAGCCTCTCCTCTGCATCCTCTGCTCCATCTGACCCTCTCCTCTGCATCCTCTGCTCCATCTGGCCCTCTCCTCTGCTCCATCTGACCCTCTCCTCTGCATCCTCTGCATCCTCTGCTCCATCTGACCCTCTCCTCTGCATCCTCTGCTCCATCTGGCCCTCTCCTCTGCTCCATCTGACCCTCTCCTCTGCATCTTCTGCTCCATCTGACCCTCTCCTCTGCTCCATCTGACCCTCTCCTCTGCATCTTCTGCTCCATCTGACCCTCTCCTCTGCTCCATCTGACCCTCTCGTCTGCATCCTCTGCTCCATCTGACCCTCTCCTCTGCTCCATCTGACTCTCTCCTCTGCATCCTTTGCTCCATCTGACCCTCTCCTCTGCATCCTCTGCTTCATCTGACCCTCTCCTCTGCATCCTCTGCTCCATCTGACCCTCTCCTCTGCTCCATATGACCCTCTCCTCTGCATCTTCTACTCCATCTGACCCTCTCCTCTGTATCTTCTGCTCCATCTGACCCTCTCCTCTGCTCCTTCTGACCCTCTCCTCTGCATCTTCTACTCCATCTGACCCTCTCCTCTGCATCTTCTGCTCCATCTGACCCTCTCATCTGCATCCTCTGCTCCATCTGACCCTCTCCTCTGCATCCTCTGCTTCATTTGACCCTCTCCTCTGCATCGTCTGCTCCATCTGACCCTCTCCTCTGCTCCTTCTGACCCTCTCCTCTGCATCTTCTACTCCATCTGACCCTCTCCTCTGCATCTTCTACTCCATCTGACCCTCTCCTCTGCATCCTCTGCTCCATCTGACCCTCTCCTCTGCATCCTCTGCTCCATCTGACCCTCTCCTCTGCTTCATCTGACCCTCTCCTCTGCTCCATCTGACCGTCTCCTCTGCATCCTCTGCTCCACCTGACCCTCTCCTCTGCTCCTTCTGACCCTCTTCTCTGCATCTTCTACTCCATCTGACCCTCTCCTCTGCATCCTCTGCTCCATCTGACCCTCTCCTCTGCATCCTCTGCTCCATCTGACCCTCTCCTCTGCTCCATCTGACCCTCTCCTCTGCTTCATCTGACCCTCTCCTCTGCTCCATCTGACCGTCTCCTCTGCATCCTCTGCTTCATCTGACCCTCTCCTCTGCATCGTCTGCTCCATCTGACCCTCTCCTTCTTCTGACCCTCTCCTCTGCATCTTCTACTCCATCTGACCCTTTCCTCTGCATCCTCTGCTCCATCTGACCCTCTCCTCTGCATCCTCTGATCCATCTGACCCTTTCCTCTGCATCCTCTGCTCCATCTGACCCTCTCCTTTGCATCCTCTGATCCATCTGACCCTTTCCTCTGCATCCTCTGCTCCATCTGACCCTCTCCTCTGCATCCTCTGATCCATCTGACCCTTTCCTCTGCTCCATCTGACCTTCTCATCTGCATCCTCTGCTCCATCTGACCCTCTCCTTTGCATCATCTGCTCCATCTGACCCTCTCCTCTGCTCCATCTGACCCTTTCCTCTGCATCCTCTGCTCCATCTGACCCTCTCCTCTGCATCCTCTGCTCCATATGACCCTCTCCTCTGCTCCATCTGACCCTCTCCTCTGCATCCTCTGATCCATCTGACCCTTTCCTCTGCATCCTCTGCTCCATCTGACCCTCTCCTTTGCATCATCTGCTCCATCTGACCCTCTCCTCTGCTCCATATGACCCTCTCCTCTGCATCCTCTGATCCATCTGACCCTTTCCTCTGCATCCTCTGCTCCATCTGACCCTCTCCTCTGCATCCTCTGATCCATCTGACCCTTTCCTCTGCATCCTCTGCTCCATCTGACCCGCTCCTTTGCATCCTCTGATCCATCTGACCCTTTCCTCTGCATCCTTTGCTCCATCTGACCCTCTCCTCTGCATCCTCTGATCCATCTGACCCTTTCTTCTGCATCCTCTGCTCCATCTGACCTTCTCCTCTGCATCCTCTGCTCCATCTGACCCTCTCCTTTGCATCCTCTGCTCCATCTGACCCTCACCTCTACTCCATCTGACCCTCTCATCTGCATCCTCTGCTCCATCTGACCCTTTCCTCTGCATCCTCTGCTCCATATGACCCTCTCCTCTGCTCCATCTGACCCTCTCCTCTGCATCCTCTGATCCATCTGACCCTTTCCTCTGCATCCTCTGCTCCATCTGACCCTCTCCTTTGCATCATCTGCTCCATCTGACCCTCTCCTCTGCTCCATATGACCCTCTCCTCTGCACCCACGCCGTTTAATGTCATGTCCTTTTCCCTCTACACAAAGTAAAATGTTTAGCATAGAGACGCAAAGGAAACAGTAACGGTGTAACAGGGCATGGATTGAACTCATTCAAGGCTTAGAGTTTTAAAGTAGACGATACAACCAAAAGAACTCTGTCCATTGACCAACCTCAGCTTAAAGCAATGGCATTAAGAAGTTGTGGAATAGCTCCTTTTGCTTGTGGATCAGTACAAATGCTCCTGGATTTGACATTTTAAAAATTCCATTAGTTTATTGTAGAATGTAATTTGATTAAGAAACGTCGAGCCCTGTAGGACTGCAGCTCAGAGTAGTGATGTGCGATTCATTCACTCGTTTGCTGCTGCTGATCACATATAATACAATATCTATTTCATACAGTATTACAGTGAACTCGAGCAGGTTTTCCACATTTAGACTATGTGAAAGGCTGTTATGAATATGTAAATACAAAAACATTAAATGAAAATGCCAGTGTTGAAGTATTTTAAGTGTGAATGGGTAAAGAGTGTTTTGCTTTGTCCCAGTGACCAGCTCATTCTGAACATCAGACTCTGCGCTCTGGCCCCGCCCCCTGGGCGTCTCCCTCAGTCGTAATGTCAAACCACCGGTAGATAGGAATGTGCTGGTTAATGCAAAGATAATGTATACACAGGACATTACCCTCTAGGTGGCGCTGTGCAGACATATTGTCAATGCAAATGATTCATTATAAGAATGGTTTTGCCCTGCTTTATGAGGCAAAGTTTACATTAAACTGATTTGTACTTTCTACTTGTACTTATTCACTGAGCAACTAATACTTTTATTGGGGTTATATTTAGACCACAATTGTCTTTTCCTCAACTCATGAAATCAAGTACTTTGACCACCTCTGGAGATGAGCCTTACGTTTTACATTTGTGGAGCCTAGCACTGACTAAACCCAGGTCTGACCCCAGGTTTTTCACTAACACGTTTTGTTTCTCATTCAACAGTGAAGCTTCTGAAACACAGTGCCAGCTATGAGGTTCTGCCTCCTGATTGTAAGTTAAAGCTCATAAGAACTCAACAAATACAGTACACTGAAGAAATTGTTCAGTTCAGTGTCATTGTCATTTATATACTATGGGCTTGAACATTGTTTTACGTCAATATTGTCATTATTAGATATATTTCATGTAAATGCTCCCAATGGCCCTCCTTTATCAACATTGCGTAAATGGTGTATAATTTTTTTTTATAAAATTCGACCACATTAAAAAGCGTGGCTATAACGCTGCAGTCAGAGCAGACTCTGGACCATGATCTGAACCAGTGAAAAGCAGCTCAGCTCCGTGGACTCAGCGCTGGAGCCGGGGCAGGACTACGGGTCTTTCAGCCTGAGCAGAGCTTTCCTCCGGGAGGAAACAGGTGCGCGGAGAGCTGACAGCCAACCAGAATCTAACGGACCCGTCCGGACCAAAGACAGCCCTTTATTCCCCTGAGAGAGGAGAGGGCCCGGTCAGCAGACCCTGTGCTCCGCTCAAACCCGGACTTTACGAACCCGTCCGGACCGACAACAGCTGTGGAGCTGTCGAAGGATTTGTTTGACGCCCGGGATACTCGCGAGCACGGAATACGGTCCACAGACTCAAACCAACCAGAACACGGAGCATGGCCTCGCGCAGACCCAGGTGAGGCCAAGGTGTCCCGGGACACGGCAGCGGCCGCGGGTGTGAGGCGGGGAATCCACACAACGTTTGTGCAGCAGCGGCATTTTGTTAAAAACACTATAAGCATCTCTGTGGCTGCAGTCCAGGTTCTAGAGTCTCTGGTCCAGGTTCTAGAGTCTCTGGTCCAGGTTCTAGAGTCTCTGGTCCGGGCTGATCCTCTGGGCCCGGCCCGTGGCCTCGAGGAGCATGATGTCGATGCAACATTGAATCAAGGTCTGTCCATAAACCTGGTATAGAAGCATCAAAAAAGTCAGGAGTCCGGGCTAAAGTTTAGTCTCCAGAGTCGTCTGGAGCCTGTGTCTCCTCTTCAGCTCAGTGCGAGGAGCAGCTACAGGCGGAGCTGACACAGGCGGCCCGTTTTTAAAGTGTACACTGTCATGTTATCTGCAAAACCAGCTGTAGTGGCATGCAGATTATATCACATCTACAGTGGTATAACAATTTACACCAGTGTCCATAAAGTACACCAGTATAATCCTGAAATGGCCCAGCCTGAATTATCAACAACTACCACCCACATTTGAGTTCAGAGTGTTTGGCAGAGGCATGGAAGTATTGTTCTCCAGGTTAATTATTAGCGTTTACTCACAGCACAGAAACAATACCTACCATAAAACACATTGGGCAATCTATGGGTTTATTGGTGTCCCGATCAAAAATAGTGTATGCGTAGCAGCTCACCAAAATGTTGCATTTAAGAAGGTTCTTGGCAAAACGGATGCAAGAAAAAGAAAATCTGGTGATTTATTATGTTGACCTGGCATTTGACAATATAGTAAATGTGTGATTTGGGTACATATTACATATGTATGACTTTATGTGCTTTACAGTTTCAGGGCTGAAGGTGGTTCTTCTGGGGAACAGCTGGAGTCAGAGGTGCTCTGTGGGAAACCTCCTTTTAGGAAAGACAGAATTCACCAAAGATTCAGCACAATGTGTCAAAGTCAGCGGCTCATTCAGGGAAAAAATCCTCACAGTCATAATCACTCCAGACCTGCTGCAGCCGGACCTCACTGAGGACAGACTGACTGAGATAATCACAGAGACAGTAGCAGCCTCTGCCCCTGGTCCTCATGTGTTCCTGCTGGTCCTACAGCCTGAAGACTTCACTGAGCAACAAAAAAACAGACTACAGTCAGTCCTGGAGAGCTTCGGTGAGCAGGCCTTCAACCGTTCACTGGTGCTGATCTCCACACCACGAGCAGAAACACCAGGGTTCATGGAGAAACATATGAATGACCCACAGATAAGAGACATGATCATTAGATGTAGGCACAGATATATTTGGATGTATAACACAAAAGATAATCAGAATTTACAAGAATTTAAACGCAAAGAATTGTTTACAAGAATTAGTCAATTGTTGAAAGAGAACAACAGAAGCCCTGAAGAGAATCAAGAGGAAGACACAGGTCTAACTATGACCGCAAGTGCAAAGAAAAACCTGGTCCTGTGTGGGAGCAGAGGAGCAGAGAAGAGCTCAGTAGTTAAGTCCATTTTAGGTGGAGCAGAGCTCCCTGCAGCTCCCAGCCCAGGGCAGTGTGTCAAACACCAGGGAGAGGTGTGTGGGCGCTGGGTGTCTCTGGTGGAGCTGCCGGCTCTGTCTGGAAAACCTCTGGAGGAAGTGATGCAGCAGTGCCTCAGCTGCATCTCCCTCTGTGGTCCTGAGGGCGTCCATGCCTTCATCCTGGTTCTACCGGTGGGTCCCCTCACCGACGAAGACCAGGCAGAGCGAGAAATGATCCTGGACACGTTCGGCGCTCGGGTCAGAGGCTTCACTGTGGGGCTGTTCACTGTGGACTCAGACTCAGACTCAGCTGTGAACATCTCCAAAGAAACCAGTGTGAACGTGCAGGAGCTGTGTGAGAGCTGTGGAGGAGGATCTCTGTATCTGAACACCAGGGACAAGCAGCAGGTCCAGGAGCTTTTAAAGGCAGTGGAGAGTCTGACAGAGGCCAGAGCTTTCACCAAAGACATGTTTATGGAAGCTCAGATAGAGAAGGTTGTTAAAGACAAAGAAACTCCAGAGAAGAGTTTGAGTCCGATGGGTCTGAGGCTCGTCCTGATCGGGAAAAGCGGCAGTGGGAAAAGTGCCACCGCCAACACCATTTTACGAACGAAACGTTTCAAACCAAAACCTGCTCCTAAAAAAGCAAACCCGAGCTGTGAGAAAGTGTGTGGGACAGTAGAAGGACGCCATGTGGCTGTTGTGAACACGCCTCCTTTGTTGGACAAGAGTTTTAACATTGAGGAACTTTCCAAATGCTTCTCTCTGCTCGCTCCCGGGCCTCACGCCTTTTTACTGCTGCTCCCCAATCGGGAACATCAACAAAGAAGACAAAGACTCCCTGGAACTCATCAAACAGATGT
Source organism: Proterorhinus semilunaris (assembly GCA_021464625.1). Taxonomy (NCBI): domain Eukaryota; kingdom Metazoa; phylum Chordata; class Actinopteri; order Gobiiformes; family Gobiidae; genus Proterorhinus; species Proterorhinus semilunaris. Next base: position 39,640,637 of record CM038345.1, on the reverse strand, counting down.
TCGGCAGAAAGGCTGCGGATTTGGTCATGGTGGTTTTCACCAAAGGCGACCAACTGGAGGGTCAGCCGTTCGAGAACTACCTTAAGGAGTGCGACAGCTTTATTAAGGACACGTTAAAGGAATGTCAGGGCAGGTGCCACGTCTTTAACAACAAAGATGACACAAATCATACGCAAGTTCTGGAGCTACTGAGCAAGGTCGACAAAATGGTGCAGACAAATTGTGGAATCACGAGAGAAATGTGTGAATTGGAAAGAAAGGAGGAGAAGACGAAGCTGCAGCATGAAAGGACGGTCATGGAGCTGAAGGATCAGATCAGCGAGTGCAATAAAAAGCTCAAAGTGAGAGACCGGCAGCTGAAGGAAAAAGACGAGCACATCAACCAGGAACGGCAGGAGCGGAGGAGAGAGCAGGAGGAGGAGGCGAAGAGGCGCAGGCGACAGGAGGAGGAGGAGGCGAAGAGGCGCAGGGAACTGGAGGAGCTGTGGAAAGAAATGGAGCGTAATCGACAGGACTGGGACAGAGAGAAGCAGGACATCCTGGAACGTCACAATCAGGAGCTCAAACGTCACAATCAGGAGCTCAAGCAGAGCCTGGAGGAGACGTCGGGGAGCTACAAGCAGCTGCAGGAGGAGTACCTCCACAAACACAAGAAGTGGACGTATATTCTGTTCGTGTCACTGATGTTTACTTTGTTTTTGGGCTACCATTTGCTAATGAGCCACAGATAAAGACCATGGCCTCATTCACGACACGAACAAACTGTAAATGTTTCACAAAATCTCCAGTTCTGTTCTCCATCTCGCTCCTGATGGAACCCAAAGATGTGTAGTCATATATATTTGTACATATGAAATCTCATAGTAAATAATCCAATATCATTTGATAAAAAAAGTGCACCATGTTGATTAATTCCAGGCAACATGTAAATACAATATATTCAGGAATAAGTTGGTAATATCACTTGATAAAACGATGCATTTGCAATGAATGCCACTGCTTTTAAATTGGACTAAATGCTGCTTTGACGTTATTTGATATAGACAAACTAAACATCGGCCTCGATCTCCCAAACAAGTGGGACGCTCTCCTCGATGAGCCACGCGGGCGTCACGCAGATCCCACTCCTGATATTCAGTGTCCGGGACGGACCCGCACTCACATGTGAGGTGAGAAGGAAGACGTTTCTGTGACGTACAGGTCTTATTTATGGAATCATTTTGTAAAGAGGGAGAGCTGGCCCGGCCCAAAGATTTGAGTGGGTTATTTTTTTCTCCTTTTGAGGTTTTCTCGGTTATTCGTTTTGGATTTGAGTTTTTCACACTGTATTGTTTTGTGTCCTTTTATGGTGAATTAGTCCTGACACGCGGGCACTTCCCATTTGGCTTCACCAACCTCAGCACACAGGTGAAGGATTTTCTACTTAAGAACGTGTTTTTTTGAAGATGTTCATGAATGAGGCCCAATGTTGCACACAAAAGGGACAGTGTCGAGAGTAGAGGTGGGCGATATATCTTCTAGACTCTACAAGATAATATCGTCAATATTAATGTCAATGCAAATTTACAAAATCAAGAAACCAACAAAACATTTGCAGAAACAATAAAAATCTAATATCTTTGATGTGTAATCTCTCCAAGAAGTGTTGGAATCGTTCTCATAGTTTATTCAGATCAATCACCTTTTTGAACAAAAAAGAAATCTAAATTCAGAATCAGAATCAGAATAGATTTTATTTCCATTGTTTGAGAACAGGTTTACAAAGTAGGAATTTTTCTTGATGCGGACGTGCAACATAAAACATATAACACAGAATTTAGATCAAATTAAGCTATAACACTTTAAACTATAAGGCTTTAGGGGCATGGATAAGGATTATTAATAAATAAGATACAAAATAAAAAGTAAAAGGTAAAATATGGTGAGACGACAACAATAGACTTCGAACAACAGTGGGATTATATTTACAGATGAGTATGAGTATAAAGTAAAGTGATAAAGTGATGAGTGATATCAGCGGGTCTGAGTGTGGACTCACCAACAGCAGCAGAGACTTGTTAATGTTCATGAGTCTGATGGCGGAGGGAAAAAAAACTGTTCAAGTGGCGGGAGGTATGGGTCTGGATAGACCGTAGCCTCCTGCCTGAGGGGAGAGGGGTGAATAGTCCGTGTCCAGGGTGAGAAGGGTCAGCTGTGATCCGACCCACACGCCTCCGGGTCCTGGAGGTGAACAGGTCCTGGAGAGATGGAGCTCACAGCCAATCACCTTCTCTGCAGCAGCACAATGCGCTGCAGTCGGTGCTTGTCCCGTTCTGTAGATGATGGTTTACAAAAATCTCGCTTTATTATCGTTCTGGAGAAAGCTCTCCAAAATACTGAGATATACTTTGTGTATACATTAGCCTATCAACACAATTGATACCACGCTATATCAATATAGCTGTCACCAGCAGGAACATTCTTCATTCAATCTTGGTCCGTGACTTCATTTTGAAATGGTTGTTGGCTGTCACTGATACTTCTCATTCATGTGTTTTTATTTTTATAATCCTGAGCAGTTTTCCTCTCACTGAGGATTTGGTTCACATTTCTGAACTAGAATAAATGAGCTCAGTCAGTGAGTTTGCTTTTTTCAGGCTCACTGCTGTAATGCTGTCTCACCACCAGAGGGCGCCTACACAATGTGTCCTACAGCACTGTGATAAAGTATTGGGGAAATTTTTATTTGACCTTTATTTAACCAGGAAAGTCCCACTGAGATTAAGAATCTCTTTTTCAGGGGAGTCCTGGCCCCAGAGGGGAACCTATTGTACATGTTTTTAGTGGTAGGGGCAACCGGAGTACCCGGAGGAAACCTACGCAGACACGGGGAGAACATGCAAACTCCACACAGAAAGGCCCCAGCCTTGGTGGGATTCAAACCCGAACCTTCTAGCTGTGAAGCACGAGCTCTAACCGCTGTACTACCGTGCCGCCCATACAAATACTTTGTACTGTATTGTATGTAGTCACTGAACACTGAAATGTATTTTGTAATGTATTCCGTTACTTTGTCTAATCAGAGTACTGTATTCTGAATACTCGGAATACTTTTAAAATACTTTCACATTGATTGTCATTATACCTGTATATAAATATGTGTATAATTACAGAATTGAAGACTACACTTGTTATAAACTCACTTACCATTAATTAGGAACTCTAACGCTCTTGGTCACAGCAATATTTGAGTTCAGTTTGGTTTTGTTATATTTTTGATATTTTATGTGTCACTTTTTTTGTTGCGTTTTCATCGTTTTTTTGTTGCTTTTTTGTCATGTTTTTGTCACTTATTGTCGCTCTTTTGTCACTTTCTTGTGTTTATTATTTTGCTTTTTTGTCATGTTTTTGGCACTTATTGTCGCTCTTTTGTCACTTCCTTATTATGCTTATTATGTTGCTTTTCTGGCAACATAATAACTGGCAACAAATATGCGACTTTTTTGTCGCATATTTGTGGCTTTTTTGTCGTATTTTTGTTGCGTTTTCATCCTCGGTTTTGTCACTATTTGACACTTTGAGAAGCGTTGGGTAATGTTGAACTGGAGATAATGTGCTCGGTTCAGGTGGGGGTAAGAGGTTAAAAACATTGTGCTATATGGAGTTAAAATGTAATCAAGTAACTGTATTCTAAATACTCTCAAATGAAAGTGTAACTTTACCAGAATACAATTACTCCAAATGAGTATTCTAAATATGTATTCTAAATACATGTATTTAGTTACTCCTCAACACTGACTGTGATACAGAGAAATACAGGTATGAAAGTGTGTGAGGAATCCTCTCCCCATCACTCCCATGTACCAACACGTCATGATGATCATTTGGTTTACTGCGCCCTCGTGTAAACAAAGGTCCATGTTTGTATCATGAAGCAAATATCAAGCGGTTTGCTTTGGTAATATTAAACATTAAACACATCTTATAACATTGAAAATAAAACCAGTAATCCATTCATGTTCTTGTTTTTCAAGTAAAGCGCGACTGCCTAAGTTTCCTCAGTGCAGAATCGAACCCCAAACCTTCTACTTCCAACCAGAATCAGAAGGTCCTGCTGGTGTCTGGAGAGTGGGACTCTTGGGTGGGGTTGTTCCTGACGTGAAAGAGGCAGCTGGTTTTGACTGGGACTCTCCCTTTTATTTGAGAAGTGAAATACAGCAAAGGCATATTTACAGACTCTATGGATAGAGAAGAGAAAGGGTTTTATTGTAGCTCAGATCAACATTGCATTTTCTAACCAGACAGAGAAACAGATGTGTTTGACATTATTAACAAATACCTGGTCTTGAACTGATGTTCACAGCTCAGCAAAACAGCAAAACCCCACTTCCTGTTCCTCTTCCTCTGCAGCTAAAGCTAAAGCACAGGGCTGGTACTGGTAAACAATGCAATTCAACAATTTAACCACAAAAAGTAGGTACTACTAGTATATATATTAAAAAAAGATACTGGTCATATAATTAGAACATCATGAAAAAGTTCACTCATTTTTTGTAATTCAACTTAAAATGTGAAAATAATATATGATAGACTCATTGCATGCAAAGTGACATTGGTTAAGCCTTTATTTGTTTTAATATTGATGATTATGGCTTACAGTCCATTTTCTAAATATTCAAATTTTATGAGATTTTTAAATTTGGGGTTTTTACAAGCTGAGCCATAATCATCAAAATGAGAACAAATAAAGGATATACATATACACTTTGCATGTAATGAGTCTATCATACATTAGTTTCACAGTTTAAGTTGAATAACAGAAGTGAATGACCTTTTTCATGATTCTAATTATAGGACGAGCACCTGTAGTATCTAAAGCAAGCGCTGAAAAAACAATCGATCTTTAGATCCAAGTTTTGATGCAGTTGGTCCAGAGACCGGATTAAAGGAAGTCACTTTGTTTCAGCTCAAACAAAAGATTTTTTTTTTTTTTGCCCAATGTTTGCCCATTTTCCCAATTTTTACATTTTTTTTTTTCTTATTTTGCCCCAATCTTTGCATGTTTTCACAGGTCCCCTATTTCCCCCATTACCTTTTTTTTCTATTTTTTTTACACAATTTTCCCTTAATTTTGCCACAGTTCCTCCCACATTTTGTTGTACAGGTATCAGAAAAAGTATTGTTCAGGTATCAGTATCAAAAGCAAAAAATACTTGAGAAGCACTGCCCTGGAGGATTTTTAGCCTGTTATTGAGCGCGATTTGTCTCATCCATGGCCGACTCACTGTGAGAGCACAGGCCGCTGGTGCTGTCCAATATCTGGCATGTTCATTCAGGTGGAGGACGGACACACAACCAACGTCCATCACCATGAAGAGGTTCCTCTCTTGGACGTCTTCATCTGTCTCTACTTCACGCTGACACTGGGCTCGCCGGCCGCAGAGGCTAAACAGGACAGGTCAGGAGCAATGATCACGTCCCAGGGCACTTTGTATCTCGTTTTAAAATCCTCCAGTGTGTCCCGGCCTTTAGATCAGACTTCACTCATCTCACAGTGGAGACGTTCATTCAACGTGGACCTTCTTTTGTACAGTTCCACAAGGGTTTGATGTGCAATGGTTAAGACCTGCAATAAATGTCGCTTTATCCAATCACAATCCCCTGCACCGTGACTGTAAACGTCTATAACCTATTTCTTCTGATATATTATTTTAATTTTAGTTTCATTTTACTAGAGCTGAAGTGAATGTGTCCATTGTGAGATCAATACAGTCTGATCTTCTCTTTCATTTCCCTCCTGGCTCAGTGACTAATTTTGAATGTGGAGGTAAGAGTTCTCAAACCACTGCAGATAATAATAACGATGATGAGGCCACAGATCTGTGACTTCCTCCTGAGCTTCCTCAAAGCCCTGAAATGTGAGGTACCGGTCGTTTCTGGGCACAGTGACGTCGTCCTTCATGCAGAACCTCACGCTCTCTCTGAGCTCATCGTCATGGAACCCCAGCACCTGAAACACAACACACCGCTTTAACATCGGGGAGACTGGGGGTTAGATTCCTGCCACCCACATATTCAGATTCAGACAACACCGGGTGGAGCAGCTTGTAACTATGGTAACCGTCTTTATGCAGATTCCTAGTCTTAGTTTGTTGCTCATGAGTTCAAAGTCCTCTCTTCCAGCTCATATGAACTATGGTCTAATTATTTCCTCATAAAGGCGTCCAAAAGTGGAGACCATATTTAAAAACATGTGCGTGATGTTGGTCAGTAGAACAAGAATAAACATGTCAGGTTTGTGAATCCAATCACTGTCAAATAATGACCAGGGAAAACATTTGGACATTTTCTTTTTGGGAACTTCTTTCAAAAACCTCTCTCCCGTAGATACAGACCGCCACGGGTCATACAGGGGGCGTGGCCTAGCCGAGGGGGAAGAAAACCTTTCATTGGAATCATATTTTTTCACTCTATAAACATATTTATCACACGCCAATAAAGTCAGGCCATAATCAGTTTTTTTTGCAGCAGACTGTTCAGCAGAAGCGAAAAACGGCACTCTGAAGTGAATATGAAGCTAACATTAGCTTTGCTAGCTTCCTGGTTAGCATTTGTTGGTCAATTAAGGGGCTGTTGAATCATACTGTTAGACTGTTGAACCAAGTAGTGTTGGAGTAATTATAGAAGGTTTATCTTCAATGAAGGTTCTTGAGTCATCTACTCTGTAGTTGAAGTCAAACGTTTCACCTCTCATCCAAAAGGCTTCGTCAGCGGCTAAAGTTCCGCTCAGCCCGCAGACCAGTTATAGACCACAGGGAGGAGTTCAGCCTGGCTTAGTCCCTCCCCTCTAGTAACAGCTACTCTTACCTGAAAGTAAACATCTTTGTAAATTTGAGACTTTGTAGTTCTAAGTCCTAACGACCTAAATCACACCTTTGTGTAATTTAGGTCGTTAGGTTTAGATTTTAGTTTAGATTCTTCTCTTCTTTGTTTACCCCTCAACTGCTTCAAACATGACCATATAAGGGTGCTGTGAAAGGATTGTGTAAAGATATCCTCTGTATTGCATTTGTTTACTGTTGAATACTAGGATCTGTGTATGACTCTCTAACCCTGAGGTGCCTCAAACCATTCAAGCATTGTCTGTTTAGATAAACCCAGGAAGGTTTTTGAGCACTGAAGCTTGACTCAATGCTAAGGCCAAGCCAGGTGTCTTCAAGAGAGAAGGTTGCAAAGGTGGCCTGTCTGTCTGCTTATCTCAGTCCGTGTTTAAACAGTCACACGCTCTCTTTGACCCACCTTACTCTTGGGTCAGGAAACGAGGGGTAAGTCATTTACACCCCATCTCAGGAGGAAGGGGGGGTTAAGGTTTATGACCATAGACTGTAAAAAAGAATAGGCAGCTCCTCCTCACTCCTCCCCGTTTACCACAATGACCACGTTCGTGGGGGAAATCATGGCGGATTTACAGGCTCCTTCTCTCCAGCTCTGACGAAGCATGTTCCTAAAAAGGGCATAAGGGCGGGATCTTGACTGTAGACCCGGCCCTGCTTGGCCCTCGCGGGGCGTGTAATGGGCGTGTATTTCTGTTGTAATCGCGCCCATGGCCAGGCAGCGACGTAAACGGCCTGTCAATCAAAGTCAGGCCCTCATTAATTATGCAAGATTTCTAAAATTTGTATCTATGATAAAAACCCTGGTGCCCCATATTGTTTTTAACCCAGCGTAATCACAGGAGGAATATCCAGCTCTAGCCACTTCTAAACCATTAGGCACCGGGCATTAACGTTGTTTTTAACGTGTCTAAAGTCCAATGCATTCCAATGGGGGAATAGCGGTCATATGGAGGTACTACAGCAAAGGTGGAGCAATGGCGGCCTCCAGTGTCGTAGTCACAAAGCAGAGCAGTCAGCGGCCATTGTTTATGACCCTGTGATGTAATGTAACCTTGTGTTGTGTTGGAAAGAGTGGGCATGCTTATTTTTCAATAAAGCCTTGTGAAAAATCTGAATGGATGGGATTTGAGCAGGATGACGGGCCAGGCTGCCTGGGAGTCACTCTCTCATTCCCCTGATTCCGAGAAAGGTTCAAATCTGTCTTGTGTGTTTTTAATCTGTTATTATTCTGTGGCAGAAGTAACAGTTTCCAGATCTGTTGTGTCAGAGCTAAACAGGCACATGTCCTCACAGGTGCAATGGAAAACATTTGGATGCTTGAAAGTTGTGTTTCATAGGATTGTCATTGGGGTAAACCTTATTGCTGCATTTCTCAAAGACCTTCTTCCTGCAGTCGGTCTCCGAAAGCAATACAGATGCAAACACCACACAACTGTGACTATAGGGCCATCACCTGTATGAAAGAACCCTTTGTAGGTATTGGTGTCTCCGTCTCCAACATCTTATTGAATTGTAATAGCTCTGGTCCAGGTAATCCCATGCTGAGCCTCTGGAATGTGTGAAACTACCAGGCCTATGTTAATCAGCACCTGAGTGGCTGGTAGAAACTTTTGTCCTCCAGACTAAGTCACACCCGCCTTTCCAATGTTCACTCCACATGATGTAAAGCTATTTAAACTGGGATGTTAGCTAGCTGCTGTTGCTCGCTCCGTCATGAATCGAGAAGTACGTGTCAGTACCTGTTTCAGGTCTAAAACTTTAACTGCTGTTTGTCACATTCATTAAGTCGGAGCCGGCTCAGTAAATGTGTGCGTCCACAGGGATTGACTCGGGTCCGTGAAAAAGGCATTAGCGACCAATGTTAAAAATGAACTAATTAATACATGTTACTGCGACAGCTACAACCATAAACATTAAAACAATTATATATGATATTATTAACTGTCTGTAAAAGCCCGTCTACGGACAAGTGCTGCAAATTAGCTTCGGTTACTGTTTGTCGATGTCTTTGTATCAAATAAACCAAATATGAATAAAGGAACTGACCCGATCGCCCACGTGCAGAGCCAGAGCCACGTGATCCCACACATAGTACTGCTTATATTCATATCCCTGAGTGACCCAGTCTCCATAGTAGTCCTCCAGCCCAAACCTGAAAGACACACAGCACATGCATCACCTTTTTATTACCCGCCGAGCCACTTTAACACAACAAAAACATCAGAAAAGTGCGAAAGTGCGATTTTCCTCACGCTTTAAACTTTTCTCAGAGACTCAGTGGACATTTGCGAATAGGAGAACTCGTACATTCAAGTGTTGACGATGGTGCTGCCGCCTTAGAGGCCTTTTGTTGTCTGTTCTATCTCATATCGAGCTCCTAACCACTTTTCAGAATGTATAGTAATGTAAATTAGTATTGAGTGCACCACTTTTTTCTTTCTGGACATTTGAACACCACGACAAACTGGTGAAACCGCAAAATAGTGCACTGTGGCATGCATCGACCCGAATAAGGATTTAAATGGTCTTATATAATGCATTTTCCTCACACATGTTTTGTTGATTTGATGACAGCAGGCAGTTAATAGTAATTTGAACAGGCTCCGATGGTGTTATAGTAAATATTGAAATAATGATTCCCAGGTCATCCAGTGGTGTGGCAGGGCCACTCTCTGAGGCGCATTGGGACAGGAATGCTATAGACCACCGGACCTTCGGGACCTCCACACCTGATACACGCTCCCCCCGGTTAGTTTTGCACCCGCAGCACGGTTAGCCTACTGCTCCACACAACACAGACCAGAGGCAGAGCCAAGATAGCTGTGACCTTTATACTTTCTACATAGAAGGCGCACGGGAAACTACAAAGATTATATAAATGCCATGAAACTGACATTATGTACCTTGCCATACTTTTACATAGAGCCTGGCTCCTCCTTTTCATATGGAGATGGCACATTCAATGTAAACATATCCAGTAAACCGGTGGCTAACACATGTATGCATTTGTAGGAACAGGTCAGAGAGCTAAAGGCTTCTCTGTGATTGGTGTGGAGCAGTAGGTAAACTTCCTCTCTGTCCATACCAGTGAGTCTCGCTCATGGCCTCTGGTCTCCAGACGAAGCGCGGCTTCGGCTTCGCTCTGAAGGCACAGATGCTGTTAGGCGTGTCCTCCAGCAGGGGGAACTGTGAGAACCTCCGCCCGTGGGTCGGCCTGTGGACCAGCACTGCATACATCACTTCCTGTTTGTAGAGGACGGTGCGATAGACTCTGAGGACCGGCGGCGCCCCTCCACAGAACTGCACAGACACACAGCAACAATCAGATCATTAACACAGAAAGAACTGAAAACATACGCTAAGCTAAAGTCCTAAAGGTCTGCAGAGTCACCTCACCCAAATGTCAACGGTGGACAACCCGATGAATTGATGGAAATGTCTCTGGCAGATTAAGTCCCTAATTCAGCTGTTTGAAGCTTGAACAGTTTGGAACAAAGCAGCTGTTATTTCACACTCATCACAGCAGGACAGTGGGCAGAGGTCCCAATGATGATATATCTGTCTGCAGGAGCACACTTGTCCCTCATGTCTCTCATCTCCGCCTCTGCCGATCCCCTTTGCTCTTTGTGTCTATGCAAGAGGCTCTAAACTCTAGAGTCACGTGATCAGTGGAGCTCCACTTCTCCACAGAAAATGACATCACCTCCACTTTTTCTTCCGCTTCTCATTTCTTTCACATTCAAAATAAAGAGATCGATCCTAATGTTTGTTTGTTTCTTTCTTTTCTGGCGATTCAGACGTTTGTCTGGACCCCCACTGGGAAAAACATAAATCTGCACCTTTGATGATAAAGAACGTACTGGTCGTTATGAATTACGTGATGAATTAAACTTTAGGATTCAGAAACATAGCACAACTGTTTTTAGTCCAACAGTTAATGGTGTACAATTGTGGAATAAACTGGAGATGGAGTTGCCACTAGGGGGAGCAGTGGGATCAATTATGTGTATTTTTTCCTCTATATTCAAGGAAGAGTGTTCATTCTATTGCTCAAATTCACAAATGGAGAATTAGGGTTGGCAGGTTATGGATCTGTTGAGAGGAATCCTCCCAATGACCTCAAAACCTTGTCCTTTAATGCACCACTCAGCATAGGAACATCATCTACCAAATCTACCTCTTCAACTGGCTTTTTAATGCTTTGGATGAAGTCTTGTTGATGTTTTGTTCCTTCGGTACCATTGTGTGGAATGCACTAAATTTGGGGGGGGGGGGCGCTCATAAGATTCCTGCTTCAGCCCACTCCTTTTGAGCAGAATGTATACTGCTCAAATAAACAAAAAAATAAAAGGTCAGAAAATGTAAACTTTTTAAATGTTTTTTAATTCAAAAGTGCTAAGGCCAATTCTGGATCTCATGTGCTCACTTTCTGACACTCAGCGTGTGTTTGGCAGAGAAATCACAAGCCTGTGATACTCGACCCCGTTACCAATCTGAATTACAAGTATAAACGTTCATGTTGACACTTTGAAAGCTCATTTTGCACAATTCTCACCAGGGGTGCAACAATTCAATTCAATTCAATTCGCTCTCTTCCATTTAATACTGACAGGAAAAATGTCAAAATACAAGCTCATTGGGAAAATAAAGGGAACATCATATTTGGCGTTATCTCACCCTTTTGTAAGAAAGCAAAGCCGATCCATAACGGTTTTGCTGGTACTGTACAGTGTGTTAGGTTAAGATACCGATGCCTCAGCCTTGAGCTGGGACACACTGCTCAAAGAAGAGTTTCTGCATATGTGACGAGTGTGTGTGAGGGTTCAGCCTGAACGATAAGGGCGAAGGAACAGAGCGACCTGGCATCACCACTGACCCATCAAGGACGTGGATAAAAAAGCTGAGTGTTATGTGCGGCTCAGGCAGAACTCTGTCATTAAATGACTCTTAGCGGAGCTCGGCTCTTTGTCTTGTGCTTCTCCTGCGTGTTCAAATTGTTATTAGTCTGTAATGGTAGACTGTGGCTGCTGATAGTGTTTTCAGAGTTTCCCTTTTCAGATGTCTAGAAGAGCCAAGCACTTGAATATTTTGCACTAGCATGTGCAGTATTTTGATACAGTAGTGATGCAGTAGTGATGCAGTAGTGATACAGTAGTGATGCAGTAGTGATACAGTAGTGATACAGTAGTGATGCAGTAGTGATGCAGTAGTGATGCAGTAGTGATACAGTAGTGATACAGTATTGATACAGTAGTGATGCAGTAGTGATACAGTAGTGATACAGTAGTGATACAGTAGTGATACAGTAGTGATGCAGTAGTGATGCAGTAGTGATGCAGTAGTGATACAGTAGTGATGCAGTAGTGATACAGTAGTGATGCAGTAGTGATACAGTAGTGATGCAGTAGTGATACAGTAGTGATAGAGTAGTGATGCAGTAGTGATGCAGTAGTGATGCAGTAGTGATGCAGTAGTGATACAGTAGTGATAGAGTAGTGATACAGTAGTGATGCAGTAGTGATACAGTAGTGATACAGTAGTGATGCAGTAGTGATGCAGTAGTGATGCAGTAGTGATACAGTAGTGATGCAGTAGTGATGCAGTAGTGATGCAGTAGTGATACAGTAGTGATGCAGTAGTGATACAGTAGTGATGCAGTAGTGATACAGTAGTGATGCAGTAGTGATGCAGTAGTGATGCAGTAGTGATACAGTAGTGATGCAGTAGTGATACAGTAGTGATAGAGTAGTGATACAGTAGTGATGCAGTAGTGATGCAGTAGTGATACAGTAGTGATGCAGTAGTGATGCAGTAGTGATACAGTAGTGATGCAGTAGTGATACAGTAGTGATAGAGTAGTGATACAGTAGTGATGCAGTAGTGATGCAGTAGTGATACAGTAGTGATGCAGTAGTGATACAGTAGTGATGCAGTAGTGATGCAGTAGTGATACAGTAGTGATGCAGTAGTGATGCAGTAGTGATACAGTAGTGATGCAGTAGTGATGCAGTAGTGATGCAGTAGTGATACAGTAGTGATGCAGTAGTGATGCAGTAGTGATGCAGTAGTGATGCAGTAGTGATACAGTAGTGATGCAGTAGTGATGCAGTAGTGATGCAGTAGTGATACAGTAGTGATGCAGTAGTGATGCAGTAGTGATACAGTAGTGATGCAGTAGTGATGCAGTAGTGATGCAGTAGTGATGCAGTAGTGATACAGTAGTGATGCAGTAGTGATGCAGTAGTGATGCAGTAGTGATGCAGTAGTGATACAGTAGTGATGCAGTAGTGATACAGTAGTGATGCAGTAGTGATGCAGTAGTGATGCAGTAGTGATGCAGTAGTGATGCAGTAGTGATACAGTAGTGATGCAGTAGTGATGCAGTAGTGATGCAGTAGTGATGCAGTAGTGATACAGTAGTGATGCAGTAGTGATGCAGTAGTGATGCAGTAGTGATGCAGTAGTGATACAGTAGTAATGTAGTAGTGATACAGTAGTGATACAGTAGTAATGTAGTAGTGATGCAGTAGTGATGCAGTAGTGATGCAGTAGTGATACAGTAGTGATACAGTAGTGATACAGTAGTGATGCAGTAGTGATACAGTAGTGATACAGTAGTGATGCAGTAGTGATGCAGTAGTGATGCAGTAGTGCAGAACCTGTGTGAAGTTCACCCCCATAATGTCAGAGTCACTTTAAAATGGCGTCATTGGTTAAATGAGCCATTGATGATTACAGGACCCTCAGCGGGGTGTCCTAACAGACGACAAAGCTTTTATGGTCCCACATGGGTCCCGTTTTAGTCACCAAGAACACATGTCCCATAACCCTCATTTAACAAGTCTGGAGGTGTCTATACCTCAGTGGTCAGGTAATCGGACACTTGAGATTCCTAAAAACAGGTGTGTTGCACCATTAAAATGGTTTTGCATTTACATTTTTCCATTGAAAGAAATGACGAGGCACACCACCAGCAGAAAATGTAGAAACAATTTAACTGTAGCTTATATTCACAATATAAAGTGTTTTTCATCAAGTGTCTTGAATAGGAACACCGTATAGTCTCGCTGTCGCATCATGCAGACCTTATTCTCTAGTCTCAGAGAAATGAACTTCCTGCGGACACTTACTGATGGAAGAGGATCACAAGACAGCACAGAGACTTGACAATGGCACATTATTTGGGGATCATAATTTTGTGGTTGAAAAACACTGATATAGGGCTTTCTGGCTTGGGCCTCTTGGGACCCTTGCTACGCCTCTGCCTGACCTGTCGCCTCCCTATCTTCCTATCTTGGAGATGTCCCGGTGTCTGTATCGCGTCTCTAAATAATGTGCTCGAGATTAGTCCTTGAGCAGAACACTCTTCGTGTACGTTGGTCTGCGTTCGCCCTGTGCTCTTGTATAATAAATCACCACTTGATGTCTGAAGTCTCCTCTTAAATTTGTTCCACAGTTAGACACACGTTAAGCAGAAAATCCACAACATCCCCGAAGATAATTCCAGGTTTGTGAACCTGTTCACCAAGAACTCATTCCTCCCCATTTCAGTGGGTCTCTTGACCTCGGGCTTTAGTTTTGTAATAGTTTTGTTATGGTTGTTTGAAATGTGCTGTGTTGAATGTCCTTGTCATTATGTCATTGTGTTTGTTTTTTTGCCTTTAGGACAAATACAATAAACCTTGAGTCTGAACTGTGCGCAGGTTTCAGCAGATCGTGTCATTTTGTCTTTAGTTGGTTTGACCTGTTAGCACAACGAAAACATATTGATTGGAGAAAACAAACGTACCCTGTACTTTAAATGTATTGACTGGATGTAAATCCACCAGAATACGTCTGGGATGGTGTTGCAGCTCTAGCCCTCGCGGACAGACTCACCTGGTCGCTGTAATTGTCCAGGACGTCTCTGAGGCTGAAGGTGAAGCGAAAGGAGCCGTATCTGGAGCTGGAGCTGAAGGCTGGAGACGTGGCGAAGTCCTGGAGTTGAACCCCGGATGACCTTATCCCCTTCTCCACTTGTCCTCCAGGGTGCACCAGAGTCATGTCCCTGTCCTCGGCCTTCCTCAGCTCGGTAGGAGAAGCCGTCAGACTGAACCACACCATCTTGGGCTCTTGAGAGTAGTTTGGGTTCCTGAAGCCTCCGTGTGCCTTGATGCCCCGCAGGCCCTCGAGGTCAGTGCTGTGGCTGACGCGGGACACGTGCAGCTCCGGCCTGGGGTAAGTGGGAATGTTTCTCTTTCTAATATATTTATGAGCAATACGCTCCTGGTTTAGCTCCCACTTTAAGGCAGGCAAAGGCAGGTGCGCTCCATCACAACTGTAGACCTCCATGGCAGCAGAAATAGGCTGGTTTTAGAAGGTTCTGGTCACGGCACATCCACGGCAGTTTGTCCTTTTGAATGTGTAATCCTGAAGAAAACAAAACACAGAAATGAATAGACTTTATACCTCCCACTGTACTTACGTATACTCGAGTCATATTGTAATGAAGTATCTCTGCTCTTACTTGTGTTCTACGTGGGGCAAAGCCTCTGTCTACTGGCCAATGAATCCAAAAGTACACTTACAAAAATGTATTTGGCCAAAATCCAATAGGAAGTCTATGGGGAACTGTATTTCTTTAGACCAGAAAAGTAAATGCAGTTATTTTGAAGTTCTATTTTGAAGCGTTGTCACTTTACTCACAGTGGAAAGAGTAACTAAATGTTTTACTCAAGTAAAGTCAGTCACTTTTAAAATAATACGACTCAAATAGAAGTAATAAAATGTGATAAAACAAAAATGACACTCAGTCACACACAAGTACTTGAGTACATGTACAAAGACAGACATGAGGGAATGTTGTGATGGCAAATACATTGGCTTCTCTAAAATGTTGATAGACGTTATGTTGACTGTTATAATGGTCATAGCTGGGGACGATGCTGTCGGGACTTTTATAGTATGTATATATATATATATATATATATATATATATATATGTGTGTGTGTGTGTGTGTGTGTGTAACTTCAGTGTGTTATGAGCAAATAGACTTGATAAACAGGATCATGTACATGTTCAACTGATGACAGTGGTTTCATTGTATTTGGCTGGTGCTGACAAAGTGACGTTAGGTTTCGTTTTCCACATTGATCCTGGCAGAGCTTTTGCTGCAAACATGTACCTCCATTTAGTTCATCTCAGCTATGAAACAGGACTGTGTTGTGTAGCCTCAGTATAATCTGTACTGTTCTACTGTACATGAAATCCTTGTAGTCCGCAGTACCGTCTGCTAGTCGTCCTATCTCTTTGGGGTTTAGATAAATATCAATGCTATGAATTAAATATTTTTATCAGCCAAAAATCATTGATAATAAACCAGAGCTCAGTGCCTCTGAGGCCTCCCAGGAGGGCAGTGGTTCCCAAAGCATCTTTATCAAAAGGACACTAAATACACAGATGTATCAGATGACTATGTGGAAATATATGTCTTCTTGTTTATGCATTTTGAAAATAATAAAATGTGTTCTTTGGCTTAAAGTGAAAGAATAGTCTGTTTACAATCTCATGTGACCTCCTGCTGACCTAAGTTGGTCTTCTGCTGACCTGAATGACCACATTAGCAGATCGCTCAGCCAGGCCATTGCCATCGTGCTCTTCTATAGCAGCCATATACATGGCATCTGTGGAATGTCTGAGGTCCATCTGGTTAAAGGCTTTGCTGTAGACCTGATAAACCAGATCAGCTTCTGTTAGACACTCCTGCGATACCACCATGAAGTCCTTTTGGGTTAATAAAGGCTTTAAGAACCGCTTTGCTCTTTAGTGTTTTTGTTATACTGTAGTAATAACACCCAGAACTACTGTAGTAATAACACCCAGAACTACTGTAGTAATAACACCCAGAACTACTGTAGTAATAACACCCAGAACTACTGTAGTAATAACACCCCGAACTACTGTAATAATAACACCCAGAACTACTGTAGTAATAACACCCAGAACTACTGTAGTAATAACACCCAGAACTACTGTAGTAATAACACCCAGAACTACTGTAGACGTTTACGACTTCAACTGCCTGATTAGGAATCTCCAGATTTCCTTTGTCACTCAGGTCACTCTGCAGATCCAGGGGGGGCACAGGCCTAATCTCACCAGAGAGCTGCTCTCCCTCTGTACAACAGTTCAGAGTATTTCAAATGAATGCATACAGAGACATGTACTTCCACACTGCTTATACCACAGAGTTCTTATCTCACAGAGGCCACACACAGCTGTATCTGTCCGGCAGGTCAACGTACCCAGCACTATATGACCGGACAGCTGATATTTCACTTTGAGTACCAGTGCATGCAGTTCTATCTCCACATACGTGAGGTTATCAGATTAACTTCCCCGGCTCACAGTTCAATCCTTTTATTTGGTTCTTAAACTGCCACCCTGCTTTCCTTCAAACATGATGGAACCTGCTCGTATGGGGCAGGGCAGAGGCAAGTTAGGCTTTTTCTACAAAACAATATAATACGTCACGTTCTCTTCAGGATGTGTCCCAACTGTTGGCTTCACTCACACACATTTAAGAACATCTTGTTTGAAATACATTTGCCTTTCAATGTAAATGATCGAGTCTCACTTTAGCCTTGGGGCGAGGAAAGTGGAACCCACTGTCCTCACAAAGGGGACGCATGAAAATGTGCATGCGTCCCCTTTGTGATTTTAATTCTGTAACGCGGGACACCAAGCAGCTTAAGGTAAACATTTCAGTTTCAGTTTTCTTGTCTTAGACTCAAACTCAGAAAACAATGGGTATTTTGTTCTTCTGCTTTCATACCAGGTACAATGTCCCACCAACAAGCCTTTGTAACAATCCCTGGAGGTTATTTTCAGGCCAATGTATCCACTTCTTAACCTCTTAACCCCCAGGTGCACCGAGCGCATTTTCTACAGTTTGGCTTTACCCAAATCTAAAACAGTTTTATTTATTTTAAGCATCAAAATAGCGACGAAAACGTGGAGGAAAAGCAACAAAAATAAAACGTGAAGAAAACATGACCCAAAAAAAGCTATTAAAAAGTCATGTTACTTGTTTTCTTATAGTCAGACCTTACTGTCAGTTTCGTACCTGATCAAAAAAAGTGACGCAAAAGCAAAAAACAAACAAAACAAAACAAAAAAGCCGCAAAAAGTGGCAAAAAAACCAAACGAGAGGAAACCACGGTGACGACGCGTCGCGGTCGCTCCGGGTCTGCGCTTTCATACGAGGCGTCGCGCTGCTGCTCTCCCGTCCAGTCCAGTCCAGAGGCTTTTAGAGTCGGGTCAAAGTGACCCGGGGGCAGTGCGCTCGGCTCAGGTGGGGGTTAAGAGGTTTTAAGAGGCTCAAACAGCAAAGACAAAGTCAGACTCACCGTGCCTGTTGGAGACAGAGAGAGAGAGAACAGTCCTGCGTGTCGGTGCTGGAGCTCAGAGTTTCTGATGAAATGAAACTCAAGTGAGACAGTCGGGCTGAGGGGGGGCTGGGCTCGGGGGAGGAAGTAACACAGGCAGGAAAAGCGCTTCACATTATTATTATTAGTATTTTTATTTTAATTTTAAAACCTGGGTCTTTTCTGACTCGCCGGTGAATGACTCCAGGTAACGGGACGCGGGGTGAAATAAAGGTGAGCTCAAAAATGAGACGTGAATGAAAATGCAGCCTGATAAAAGCGTTAAAGAGCGACACAAGTGCACTGAAAAAAGCAACAAGAACACGACAAAAGTGACTACAATGTGGCGCTAACCAGTGGCGGCTGGTGATGTGAAAACCAGGGGGGGGGCTGTTGCCTATGCCTACCTTCAATTATATTTTAAAAGATTCTTATAAACATTGTTTTTAACTTAAAAAAGAAAGGCATCTTTGGGGCAATTAATATTATTATTATTATTTTATGCAGAATATAATCAAAACTAAACTTATTTAGTTTTATTAAAGTAAAAAATAAAGAAGCATGGAATTAATGCTTTTGGAAAATCTTTTTTCTGATGAAATGACATTTTTGTGTAAAGATAGTCACTATACATATTTTTGTTTTGCACCACTGATTTGTGTTTTGTACCAACAGAACAAAGGCAGGAGGTGTATCAAAAAAAAATACATGTATATATTAAAGTCAATTGGGACGTGGAGAAAAAGCTTTTTGTGGAGTGTCCCCACCAACATTGACACCAAACCTACGCCCTTGTCAGAAATAACTATGACTTACGTGTTTAGATGAGGGTCCTCCTCCGTAGCACCTGGAGCTCCACCTGTTTCACTCAATGAATGAATGAGTGAATTCCCTCTTCTGTCTATGCTCCTCACGGTTCTGAATCTTCTCTCCATCAAATGTCCACGTCCTGGGACATAACTGTCCACGTCCTGGGACATAACTGTCCACGTCCTGGGACATAACTGTCCACGTCCTGGGACATAACTGTCCAAGTCAGCGAGGGTTGTTCCAAAGTGTGAAATAAACAAGCAGTAGCTAAAGCAGACGAGCTAGTTAGCATCGTAATGCTACCTCCAGTAAAGTCCGTTTAGACGTCACTTCTGACTGAAGAAAGTTGTCAAAGTCCATAAGTTGGAAAAAATCCTTTCACGTCCTCTCAGGAAACACGAAGATTCTCCGGTCTCTCAAATTGTCATGTCCGGTTAAGTTTGTTTCTGTGATGTTGGTCTGTTTTGTTTTGAAAGCTGTTGCTCGTGTGAGACTTCCTTCCTGGTTCCCCGCCCATGTGATTACCTGCCTCTCCCCTAATGTGTGTCCTTGCCCTCCCCGCCCATCTAGTGTGTATATATAGCCTGTATCTTCCCCATTGTCTTTGTCAGATTGTCTTTGTCCATGTGCAGGTAATCATATCAGTTTGTTCTTGTATGTTTTTCAGTTTTGACTGGCTTTCTTTTGTCCTTTGTCCATGTGCAGACTCTGTGGGAAATTTATGTTAACGATCCTGCTTTCTGCTTATCAAGAGTGCAGACGTATCTCTGCTTGCTGCCGCTGCTTGCCTCTTTATTTGCTTTTTAATCATTTTTAATCATTCTATTTTTTGGGCACATGTCTTGGATATGATTTTATTCTTTTCTTCTAAGTGAACCAAGGCTTTTTAATAATTTTTCCTTTTTTACAACTCATTTGACGGACCAACGACAACAATCTTGTCAACATGGCTGAGGGAGTAACGCAAACATCTCCTTGTGAAAGCTGTCGGATGTATCAACAAGAAATTTGCCTACTGCGGGACAAGATATATGCCTTGGAGACGGAAAAAGGACTTAATGACACGCTCCCTGTGGAACCCGGTAAGAAGACTAGAAAAACTGATACTTGCAACCTAAAGCTAAACGATACCATAACATTCCCAAAACTTGAGAGACAACTTGGTGCTAAGCCAAAGCAAAGACAACATGCTGGTAAAAATGCAACCGGAATAAAGTTAACAAACAGATTTTTACCTCTCTCAAAGGATGAGTATAACGAACAGAAAAAGTCAGAGAGAAACAGAGAACAAGAAGTCAAAACAAAGATGGAGAGAAAAACTGTGCAAAGTGTCAAGGCCAGAGATATCCTGGTGCTTGGAGACGGAGCCATATCTAATGTAAACCATCAGAGAATTACTACGATCAGCTATCCCAGCGCCACCGTTTCTGACATCATAGATGTTCTAAACAAGGAGATTACAAATAACCCTGGGATAAATAAACTTGTTATTCATGTTGGTGCTGTTGACATAAAAGACGGAGAGTCGGAAGTCCTGAAAGAAAAGTTTAATAAACTTTTTGAGAGACTTGATTCTCTGGATAAAGATGCAATACAAATTTTCATCAGTGGACCTATCCCAAACATCGATGGGAGAATAAACAAATTCTCCCGGCTGTTTCAGTTGAACACATGGCTGTCCAATGTCTGTGAGTCAAGAGGACTGTATTTCATAGAGAACTTTTATCTTTTCTGGAAACGCGACGATCTGTTTAAAGGAAATGGCCCACATTTGAGCAGAGGTGGAGTGAGACGACTGACGGAAAATCTCCTCCATGCTCTGCAAAACCAGTGGAGGCCTGAGCGGCCAGAGAGAGCAGAGAGGAGCATGAGAAGAGCTCCTGGCTCGCCAGCAAAGGTCTTGCCTGCACCCCCAATAAAAGATTCAGTCGGAGCTGCATCATCTGCACCTACAGGAACGGACTCAGCCACAGCAGCGCCATCAGCGCCTACAGTAGAGGACTCAGCCACAGTAAAGGATCCAGCCACAGCAGCACCATCCGCATCTGCATCTCCGGGGAAAAGCTCAGCTTCGGTACCACCTGCATCTATAGTAAATGATTCAGCCGAAGGAGCACTTTCATCAGCTCCACCACAGGCCTTGAGCCCGACTGCTGCATCTACACCCTCCTCAGATTTTTCTGAATCATTCCCATCCCCAGACTCACCTATGGGATTCCCCATCCATTTTGAAACCTTAATACAACAAGGGACTCAAATGACTCCCCGCTCTTCAATCATGTCAAGGCCAAGGCTTTCATCCCCAAAGAAGTATCCTGCCCCTCTCCCACCTCTGTCTTTTTCACCCAAGGTCTCCCCAGCTCGGCCCCCACCACCGGTGCCCACAGCTGTTATCTCTAGCAGCGTCACTGCTGCTGTCTAGGACATTAGGGGCCTCTGCGTTGCTACCATGCACAGCAAACTCAAAACCAACCAGAGGTCCACAAAGGCAGTGTGTTCTTCTGAAACAATTAGTACTGTCAAACAACATAGATTAGATAAGAGAGGGACAGTCAGACCGTCCAATCAAAGAACTCTAATCCATATCCCTTGCAAAAAGATTCCATCCACTCAAACACAGATAAATCTCAAACATGCTGTACTCAATGTCAGATCATTAAAAAACAAGTCCTTGTTAATAAATAGTTTTATTTCCTCTTATAATCTAGACTTTATGTTTTTAACTGAAACATGGCTTGACAAAAACACTGGAAACGCAGTTTTGATTGAGTGTAGTCCATCAAATTTCAATTTTGTGTCTGAAACACGTCAAAACCAAAGGGGCGGGGGTGTCTGTGCCATATTCAGGGACAATATAGTCACCCACAAATTGTCATTTGGGGTTTTTCAATCATTTGAGTATGTGTCTTTCAAAATGGAGATAAAACAATCTTCCATACTTTATATGACTATTTACAAACCACCACAGAATTGTTTTATTGAAGATTTTATTGAATTACTTTCATTTATACTGACTGATTTTGATTGTTTGGTTATTTCAGGTGATTTTAATGTGCATGTGGATGTGACCAATGACAGGCATGCAAGAGAATTTAGAGCTGTTCTTGAAATGTTTGGTTTAACTCAGCACGTGAGTGAAGCGACTCACAACAAAGGCCACACTCTAGATCTAGTTATTACAAAAGGTGTTAATATATCAAATGTGAATGTTGTTGATGTTGCTTTGTCTGATCATTTTTGTGTCTTCTTTGACCTGTCTGTTACACCCAAACCAGAGGTTGGGCCTGGAGTTATTCAAAGAAGACACATAAATGATACAACGAGGACACAGTTTATGGAAATGATCGTATTTGAAAATCCTCCATGTTCTAATACTGATAATCTGTTGGACTCTTACACATCAAGCGTCTTAAATGTTTTGGATACTATTGCTCCTGTCAAGGTTAAAATGGTTAACAATAGACAAAAGGCACCTTGGAGAAGTGAAGATTCGGTCAGGGCACAGAAAAGGGAGTGCCGAAAAGCCGAACGGAAATGGCGCAAGTCAAAGCTCCAGGTTCATTTTGAGATATACAAAGAAGTGCTTTGTGAGTTCAACCAGATTTTGCGTGGAGAAAGGGAGAAGTACTTCTCTAAAATCATCGCAAACTGCAGAAACAATTCTCGCGTTCTGTTTTCCACAGTAAACAGATTAACTAACCCTCCAGTTTCACTCCCCTTAGAACTAATCTCTACATCTAAGTGCAATGAGTTTGCAATATTTTTCTATGACAAAGTCCAAGGAATTAAAAATGCCATAATTTCAACAACACAAATAGCAACCCTGCCACCAGATAAACACCTTGAGCTGACACATTTCACACCTGTTACTGACAAAACAATGGAAGAGGTTATCTCCGGTCTGAGTTCATGCACATGCTGCCTTGATGAATTACCCACTAGATTTCTGAAGTCTGTACTGACCAGCTTGTTACCACAACTTGTTCAGTTAGTCAACATTTCATTTGAGACTGGAGCATTTCCAAAGGCTCTGAAAACCGCGGTCATTAAGCCTCTTCTAAAGAAGAGCAGCCTTGATCCCAAGATACTGAACAACTACCGGCCCATATCAAACCTACCATCCTTAGGAAAAGTCCTGGAGAAAGTAATATATCAACAGCTCACTTACTTTCTCCTATCTAACAATGTGTTTGATACTTTCCAATCAGGTTTTAGGCCCCACCACAGCACTGAGACAGCTCTGATCAAGGTGACAAATGATATCCGTATGAACACCAACGCAGGTAAGGTCTCAGTTTTAGTTCTGCTGGACCTGAGCGCTGCCTTTGACACAGTGGACCACGGGATCTTACTTCACAGGTTAGAAAACTGGGTGGGAATCTCTGGTACTGCGCTAAACTGGTTCAAGTCCTATCTGGAGGATAGGACGTACTTTGTCGAAATTGGCAACTGTGTCTCAGACAAAATTTCCATGACCTGTGGAGTCCCCCAGGGGTCAATCTTGGGACCCCTCTTATTCAACTTGTACATGCTTCCATTGGGTCAGCTAATAAACAGCAACAATGTGTCGTACCATAACTACGCAGATGACACTCAGATCTACGTGTCACTGACGGCAGGTGAACATGGGCCTGTAGATACACTCTGTCACTGCATCGAGCAGATCAGTTTGTGGATGCAAAACAACTTTCTCCAACTAAACTCAGACAAAACTGAGATCATTGTTTTTGGCCCACAGACACAAAGACAAAGTGTTATCAGTCACCTTGAGTCTCTCTCTCTAAAACCAAAAAATCAGGTTAGAAATCTAGGAGTAATCATGGACTCAGACCTGAACTTAAACAGCCACATTAAAGCAATAACATCATCAGCTTTTTACCATCTGAAAAACATTGCTAAGATCAGAGGAATAGTGTCAAAACCAGACTTGGAGACACTCATCCATGCATTTGTCTCCAGCAGGTTAGACTACTGTAACGGCCTGCTCACTGGCCTTTCTAAACGAGCTGTTAGACAGCTGCAGAACATCCAGAACGCTGCTGCTCGAGTCCTGACAAGAACCAGGAAATATGACCATATTAGTCCAGTGCTCCGGTCTCTGCACTGGCTTCCTGTCACTCAGAGAATAGAATTTAAAACAGCTCTGCTTGTGTACAAGTCGTTTCATGGTTTAGCACCAAAGTACATCTCTGACATGTTAGAGCCGTATGAACCATCTCGGGCCCTGAGAACTTCAGGGAGGGGTCTCCTGGTGGTTCCCAGAGTCAGGACTAAACACGGTGAGGCTGCGTTTCAGTTTCATGCAGCTAAAATCTGGAACAGTCTTCATGAGGATGTGAGACAGGCCTCAACTCTGACAATGTTCAAATCCAGGCTGAAAACAGCTCTTTTTACCCGAGCATATGAAAACTGAAAGTATTTTATCTGCACTCTTGCCTTTTACTGTCATTGATAAATGTTTATGTTGATGTTTTAATGATTGATTTGATCTGTTTTCTTGTAATTTTATGCAACTGTGAAGCACTTTGAATTGCCTTGTGTATGAATTGTGCTCTACAAATAAACTTGCCTTGCCTTGCCTTGCCTTGCCTTTACTCAAAGCGGGATGTGGTTAAACAACAGTCAGGCAGATCGTGGGATCAGCTTCTGTGCTTTTCAAGTTTCTGATTAGCCTACTCTTTATTTGATGAAAGTTGGCCTCATATTCACAGAAAAATATCAACATTAGGAAATGGAAAAAAGCGGAGCTCTAATGAAGCGTATGATGCGAAGCGCGACATCGTAACGCGGAAATACACAAAGTCATTGACTTTTCTGTCACGTGTTGTAACTGTAACAAATGCAACATAAACAGACTCTCAGTCGTCCAGAGGCTCCTGATTAAAGCTTATGAACTTCTCTCTCTGGACCAGGCTGCAGGCACTGAGCGCACAGGCCAGGGGCGAACCAGAGGAGGGGGCTCAGTGGGCAGGGCCCCACACACAAATACACTCAGGCATTAAAAATAAAAAATATATAATTCTATCCCAGTCAGAGCAGAACAGCACAAAATGTCAGTTTATTTCATATACATTTATTTCTAAATTGATGAGGAGTAAAACCATTAAATCTAATAAAATTATTTAAAAGAAAAGACAAAGGCCAGGCATAAAGTTATTGTTTATCATGATTAAATATAACGGTCACATTATATTTAATCACAGTAAACTACCGCACTTGGATCTCGTGAATGGTCGGTGCCTTTGTGGCTCTTCACAGGATCAGGGTTGAACATCTCGGCTCTTGGCCTCTGACCACCTGTGATAGAGGGGCTTTCTGTCTGCAGACCCCCCCCCCCAGAAAGTGAGTAGTTGCGCCCCTGGTTACACTGGAAGGCTGAAAACTCTGTAACCAATAATAGAAAGCTGCAGATCTGGAGTCAGATCCACGACGGTGAGGCGAATCTGCTGTGATAGTGCGCCGGAGACTTAAGAGGAGCAGAGAAGAGGACAGGAGGAGACCGGAGACTTAAAAGGAGCAGAGAAGAGGACAGGAGGAGACCGGAGACTTAAGAGGGGCAGAGGAGAGGACAGGAGGAGACTGGAGACTTTAGAGGGACAGGAGGAGACCGGAGACTTTAGAGGGACAGGAGGAGACCGGAGACTTAAGAGGAGCAGAGAAGAGGACAGGAGGAGACCGGAGACTTAAGAGGGACAGGAGGAGACCGGAGACTTTAGAGGGACAGGAGGAGATCGGAGACTTCAGAGGGACAGGAGGAGACCGGAGACTTTAGAGGGACAGGAGGAGACCGGAGACTTTAGAGGGACAGGAGGAGACCGGAGACTTTAGAGGGACAGGAGGAGACCGGACACTTAAGAGGGACAGGAGGAGACCGGAGACTTTAGAGGGACAGGAGGACACCGGAGACTTTAGAGGGACAGGAGGAGACCGGAGACTTAAGAGGAGCAGAGAAGAGGACAGGAGGAGACCGGAGACTTTAGAGGGACAGGAGGAGACCGGAGACTTAAAAGGAACAGAGAAGAGGACAGGAGGAGACCGGAGACTTTAGAGGGACAGAGAAGAGGACAGGAGGAGACCGGAGACTTTAGAGGGACAGGAGGAGACCGGAGACTTAAGAGGGACAGGAGGAGACCGGAGACTTAAGAGGAACAGAGAAGAGGACAGGAGGAGACCGGAGACTTTAGAGGGACAGGAGGAGACCGGAGACTTAAGAGGGACAGGAGGAGACCGGAGACTTTAGAGGGACAGGAGGAGACCGGAGACTTAAGAGGGAAGGGAGGAGACCGGAGACTTTAGAGGGACAGGAGGAGACCGGAGACTTTAGAGGGACAGGAGGAGACCGGAGACTTAAGAGGAACAGAGAAGAGGACAGGAGGAGACCGGAGACTTAAGAGGAACAGAGAAGAGGACAGGAGGAGACTGGAGACTTTAGAGGGACAGGAGGAGACCGGAGACTTTAGAGGGACAGGAGGAGACCTGAGACTTAAGAGGGACAGGAGGAGACCGGAGACTTTAGAGGGACAGGAGGAGACCGGAGACTTTAGAGGGACAGGAGGAGACCGGAGACTTTAGAGGGACAGGAGGAGACCGGACACTTAAGAGGGACAGGAGGAGACCGGAGACTTTAGAGGGACAGGAGGACACCGGAGACTTTAGAGGGACAGGAGGAGACCGGAGACTTAAGAGGAGCAGAGAAGAGGACAGGAGGAGACCGGAGACTTAAGAGGAACAGAGAAGAGGACAGGAGGAGACAGGAGACTTTAGAGGGACAGGAGGAGACCGGAGACTTAAGAGGGACAGGAGGAGACCGGAGACTTTAGAGGGACAGGAGGAGACCGGAGACTTTAGAGGGACAGGAGGAGACCGGAGACTTAAGAGGAACAGAGAAGAGGACAGGAGGAGACCGGAGACTTTAGAGGGACAGGAGGAGACCGGAGACTTAAGAGGGACAGGAGGAGACCAGAGACTTAAGAGGGACAGGAGGAGACCGGAGACTTAAGAGGAACAGAGAAGAGGACAGGAGGAGACCGGAGACTTTAGAGGGACAGGAGGAGACCGGAGACTTAAGAGGGACAGGAGGAGACCGGAGACTTTAGAGGGACAGGAGGAGACCGGAGACTTTAGAGGGACAGGAGGAGACCGGAGACTTTAGAGGGACAGGAGGAGACCGGAGACTTAAGAGGAACAGAGAAGAGGACAGGAGGAGACCGGAGACTTTAGAGGGACAGGAGGAGACCGGAGACTTTAGAGGGACAGAGAAGAGGACAGGAGGAGACCGGAGACTTAAGAGGGACAGGAGGAGACCGGAGACTTAAGAGGAACAGAGAAGAGGACAGGAGGAGACCGGAGACTTTAGAGGGACAGGAGGAGACCGGAGACTTAAGAGGGACAGGAGGAGACCGGAGACTTAAGAGGGACAGGAGGAGACCGGAGACTTTAGAGGGACAGGAGGAGACCGGAGACTTAAGAGGGAAGGGAGGAGACCGGAGACTTTAGAGGGACAGGAGGAGACCGGAGACTTTAGAGGGACAGGAGGAGACCGGAGACTTAAGAGGAACAGAGAAGAGGACAGGAGGAGACCGGAGACTTAAGAGGAACAGAGAAGAGGACAGGAGGAGACTGGAGACTTTAGAGGGACAGGAGGAGACCGGAGACTTTAGAGGGACAGGAGGAGACCTGAGACTTAAGAGGGACAGGAGGAGACCGGAGACTTTAGAGGGACAGGAGGAGACCGGAGACTTTAGAGGGACAGGAGGAGACCGGAGACTTTAGAGGGACAGGAGGAGACCGGACACTTAAGAGGGACAGGAGGAGACCGGAGACTTTAGAGGGACAGGAGGACACCGGAGACTTTAGAGGGACAGGAGGAGACCGGAGACTTAAGAGGAGCAGAGAAGAGGACAGGAGGAGACCGGAGACTTAAGAGGAACAGAGAAGAGGACAGGAGGAGACAGGAGACTTTAGAGGGACAGGAGGAGACCGGAGACTTTAGAGGGACAGGAGGAGACCGGAGACTTAAGAGGGACAGGAGAGGACAGGAGACTTTAGAGGGACAGGAGGAGACCGGAGGCTTTAGAGGGACAGGAGGAGACCGGAGACTTTAGAGGGACAGGAGGAGATCGGAGACTTCAGAGGGACAGGAGGAGACCGGAGACTTTAGAGGGACAGGAGGAGACCGGAGACTTTAGAGGGACAGGAGGAGACCGGAGACTTTAGAGGGACAGGAGGAGACCGGACACTTAAGAGGGACAGGAGGAGACCGGAGACTTTAGAGGGACAGGAGGACACCGGAGACTTTAGAGGGACAGGAGGAGACCGGAGACTTAAGAGGAGCAGAGAAGAGGACAGGAGGAGACCGGAGACTTTAGAGGGACAGGAGGAGACCGGAGACTTAAAAGGAACAGAGAAGAGGACAGGAGGAGACCGGAGACTTTAGAGGGACAGAGAAGAGGACAGGAGGAGACCGGAGACTTTAGAGGGACAGGAGGAGACCGGAGACTTAAGAGGGACAGGAGGAGACCGGAGACTTAAGAGGAACAGAGAAGAGGACAGGAGGAGACCGGAGACTTTAGAGGGACAGGAGGAGACCGGAGACTTAAGAGGGACAGGAGGAGACCGGAGACTTTAGAGGGACAGGAGGAGACCGGAGACTTAAGAGGGAAGGGAGGAGACCGGAGACTTTAGAGGGACAGGAGGAGACCGGAGACTTTAGAGGGACAGGAGGAGACCGGAGACTTAAGAGGAACAGAGAAGAGGACAGGAGGAGACCGGAGACTTAAGAGGAACAGAGAAGAGGACAGGAGGAGACTGGAGACTTTAGAGGGACAGGAGGAGACCGGAGACTTTAGAGGGACAGGAGGAGACCTGAGACTTAAGAGGGACAGGAGGAGACCGGAGACTTTAGAGGGACAGGAGGAGACCGGAGACTTTAGAGGGACAGGAGGAGACCGGAGACTTTAGAGGGACAGGAGGAGACCGGACACTTAAGAGGGACAGGAGGAGACCGGAGACTTTAGAGGGACAGGAGGACACCGGAGACTTTAGAGGGACAGGAGGAGACCGGAGACTTAAGAGGAGCAGAGAAGAGGACAGGAGGAGACCGGAGACTTAAGAGGAACAGAGAAGAGGACAGGAGGAGACAGGAGACTTTAGAGGGACAGGAGGAGACCGGAGACTTAAGAGGGACAGGAGGAGACCGGAGACTTTAGAGGGACAGGAGGAGACCGGAGACTTTAGAGGGACAGGAGGAGACCGGAGACTTAAGAGGAACAGAGAAGAGGACAGGAGGAGACCGGAGACTTTAGAGGGACAGGAGGAGACCGGAGACTTAAGAGGGACAGGAGGAGACCAGAGACTTAAGAGGGACAGGAGGAGACCGGAGACTTAAGAGGAACAGAGAAGAGGACAGGAGGAGACCGGAGACTTTAGAGGGACAGGAGGAGACCGGAGACTTAAGAGGGACAGGAGGAGACCGGAGACTTTAGAGGGACAGGAGGAGACCGGAGACTTTAGAGGGACAGGAGGAGACCGGAGACTTTAGAGGGACAGGAGGAGACCGGAGACTTAAGAGGAACAGAGAAGAGGACAGGAGGAGACCGGAGACTTTAGAGGGACAGGAGGAGACCGGAGACTTTAGAGGGACAGAGAAGAGGACAGGAGGAGACCGGAGACTTAAGAGGGACAGGAGGAGACCGGAGACTTAAGAGGAACAGAGAAGAGGACAGGAGGAGACCGGAGACTTTAGAGGGACAGGAGGAGACCGGAGACTTAAGAGGGACAGGAGGAGACCGGAGACTTAAGAGGGACAGGAGGAGACCGGAGACTTTAGAGGGACAGGAGGAGACCGGAGACTTAAGAGGGAAGGGAGGAGACCGGAGACTTTAGAGGGACAGGAGGAGACCGGAGACTTTAGAGGGACAGGAGGAGACCGGAGACTTAAGAGGAACAGAGAAGAGGACAGGAGGAGACCGGAGACTTAAGAGGAACAGAGAAGAGGACAGGAGGAGACTGGAGACTTTAGAGGGACAGGAGGAGACCGGAGACTTTAGAGGGACAGGAGGAGACCTGAGACTTAAGAGGGACAGGAGGAGACCGGAGACTTTAGAGGGACAGGAGGAGACCGGAGACTTTAGAGGGACAGGAGGAGACCGGAGACTTTAGAGGGACAGGAGGAGACCGGACACTTAAGAGGGACAGGAGGAGACCGGAGACTTTAGAGGGACAGGAGGACACCGGAGACTTTAGAGGGACAGGAGGAGACCGGAGACTTAAGAGGAGCAGAGAAGAGGACAGGAGGAGACCGGAGACTTAAGAGGAACAGAGAAGAGGACAGGAGGAGACAGGAGACTTTAGAGGGACAGGAGGAGACCGGAGACTTTAGAGGGACAGGAGGAGACCGGAGACTTAAGAGGGACAGGAGGAGACCGGAGACTTTAGAGGGACAGGAGGAGACCGGAGGCTTTAGAGGGACAGGAGGAGACCGGAGACTTAAGAGGAGCAGAGAAGAGGACAGGAGGAGACCGGAGACTTTAGAGGGACAGGAGGAGACCAGAGACTTAAGAGGAACAGAGAAGAGGACAGGAGGAGACCGGAGACTTAAGAGGAGCAGAGAAGAGGACAGGAGGAGACCGGAGACTTAAGAGGGACAGGAGGAGACCGGAGACTTTAGAGGGACAGGAGGAGACCGGAGACTTAAGAGGGACAGGAGGAGACCGGAGACTTTAGAGGGACAGGAGGAGACCGGAGACTTTAGAGGGACAGGAGGAGACCGGACACTTAAGAGGGACAGGAGGAGACCGGAGACTTTAGAGGGACAGGAGGACACCGGAGACTTTAGAGGGACAGGAGGAGACCGGAGACTTAAGAGGAGCAGAGAAGAGGACAGGAGGAGACTGGAGACTTAAGAGGAACAGAGAAGAGGACAGGAGGAGACTGGAGACTTTAGAGGGACAGGAGGAGACCGGAGACTTTAGAGGGACAGGAGGAGACCGGAGACTTAAGAGGGACAGGAGGAGACCGGAGACTTTAGAGGGACAGGAGGAGACCGGAGACTTTAGAGGGACAGGAGGAGACCGGAGACTTAAGAGGGACAGGAGGAGACCGGAGACTTTAGAGGGACAGGAGGAGACCGGAGACTTAAGAGGAGCAGAGAAGACGACAGGAGGAGACCGGAGACTTAAGAGGAACAGAGAAGAGGACAGGAGGAGACCGGAGACTTAAGAGGAACAGAGAAGAGGACAGGAGGAGACTGGAGACTTTAGAGGGACAGGAGGAGACCGGAGACTTTAGAGGGACAGGAGGAAACCGGAGACTTAAGAGGGACAGGAGGAGACCGGAGACTTTAGAGGGACAGGAGGAGACCAGAGACTTTAGAGGGACAGGAGGAGACCGGAGACTTAAGAGGAGCAGAGAAGAGGACAGGAGGAGACCGGAGACTTAAGAGGAGCAGAGAAGAGGACAGGAGGAGACCGGAGACTTAAGAGGAGCAGAGAAGAGGACAGGAGGAGACCGGAGACTTAAGAGGGACAGGAGGAGACGGGAGACTTAAGAGGAACAGAGAAGAGGACAGGAGGAGACCGGAGACTTAAGAGGAACAGAGAAGAGGACAGGAGGAGACCGGAGACTTAAGAGGAACAGAGAAGAGGACAGGAGCAGACTGGAGACTTTAGAGGGACAGGAGGAGACCGGAGACTTTAGAGGGACAGGAGGAGACCGGAGACTTAAGAGGGACAGGAGGAGACCGGAGACTTTAGAGGGATAGGAGGAGACCGGAGACTTTAGAGGGACAGGAGGAGACCGGAGACTTTAGAGGGACAGGAGGAGACCGGAGACTTAAGAGGGACAGGAGGAGACCGGAGACTTTAGAGGGACAGGAGGAGACCGGAGACTTAAGAGGAGCAGAGAAGAGGACAGGAGGAGACCGGAGACTTAAGAGGAGCAGAGAAGAGGACAGGAGGAGACCGGAGACTTAAGAGGGACAGGAGGAGACCGGAGACTTTAGAGCGACAGGAGGAGATCGGAGACTTAAGAGGGACAGGAGGAGACCGGAGACTTTAGAGGGACAGGAGGAGACCGGAGACTTAAGAGGGACAGGGAGAGACCGGAGACTTTAGAGGGACAGGAGGAGACCGGAGACTTAAGAGGGACAGGAGGAGACCGGAGACTTTAGAGGGACAGAGAAGAGGACAGGAGGAGACCGGAGACTTAAGAGGAACAGAGAAGAGGACAGGAGGAGACCGGAGACTTAAGAGGAACAGAGAAGAGGACAGGAGCAGACTGGAGACTTTAGAGGGACAGGAGGAGACCGGAGACTTTAGAGGGACAGGAGGAGACCGGAGACTTAAGAGGGACAGGAGGAGACCGGAGACTTTAGAGGGATAGGAGGAGACCGGAGACTTTAGAGGGACAGGAGGAGACCGGAGACTTTAGAGGGACAGGAGGAGACCGGAGACTTAAGAGGGACAGGAGGAGACCGGAGACTTTAGAGGGACAGGAGGAGACCGGAGACTTAAGAGGAGCAGAGAAGAGGACAGGAGGAGACCGGAGACTTAAGAGGAGCAGAGAAGAGGACAGGAGGAGACCGGAGACTTAAGAGGGACAGGAGGAGACCGGAGACTTTAGAGCGACAGGGGGAGATCGGAGACTTAAGAGGGACAGGAGGAGACCGGAGACTTTAGAGGGACAGGAGGAGACCGGAGACTTAAGAGGGACAGGAGGAGACCGGAGACTTTAGAGGGACAGGAGGAGACCGGAGACTTAAGAGGGACAGGAGGAGACCGGAGACTTTAGAGGGACAGGAGGAGACCGGAGACTTAAGAGGGAAAGGAGGAGACCGGAGACTTTAGAGGGACAGGAGGAGACCGGAGACTTTAGAGGGACAGGAGGAGACCGGAGACTTAAGAGGAACAGAGAAGAGGACAGGAGGAGACTGGAGACTTTAGAGGGACAGGAGAAGACCGGAGACTTTAGAGGGACAGGAGGAGACCGGAGACTTAAGAGGGACAGGAGGAGACCGGAGACTTTAGAGGGACAGGAGGAGACCGGAGACTTTAGAGGGACAGGAGGAGACCGGACACTTAAGAGGGACAGGAGGAGACCGGAGACTTTAGAGGGACAGGAGGACACCGGAGACTTTAGAGGGACAGGAGGAGACCGGAGACTTAAGAGGAGCAGAGAAGAGGACAGGAGGAGACCGGAGACTTAAGAGGAGCAGAGAAGAGGACAGGAGGAGACCGGAGACTTAAGAGGAACAGAGAAGAGGACAGGAGGAGACTGGAGACTTTAGAGGGACAGGAGGAGACCGGAGACTTTAGAGGGACAGGAGGAGACCGGAGACTTAAGAGGGACAGGAGGAGACCGGAGACTTTAGAGGGACAGGAGGAGACCGGAGACTTAAGAGGGACAGGAGGAGACCGGAGACTTTAGAGGGACAGGAGGAGACCGGAGACTTAAGAGGAGCAGAGAAGAGGACAGGAGGAGACCGGAGACTTTAGAGGGACAGGAGGAGACCGGAGACTTAAGAGGAACAGAGAAGAGGACAGGAGGAGACCGGAGACTTAAGAGGAGCAGAGAAGAGGACAGGAGGAGACCGGAGACTTAAGAGGGACAGGAGGAGACGGGAGACTTAAGAGGAACAGAGAAGAGGACAGGAGGAGACCGGAGACTTTAGAGGGACAGGAGGAGACCGGAGACTTAAGAGGGACAGGAGGAGACCGGAGACTTTAGAGGGACAGGAGGAGACCGGAGACTTTAGAGGGACAGGAGGAGACCGGAGACTTAAGAGGAGCAGAGAAGAGGACAGGAGGAGACCGGAGACTTAAGAGGAGCAGAGAAGAGGACAGGAGGAGACCGGAGACTTAAGAGGAGCAGAGAAGAGGACAGGAGGAGACCGGAGACTTAAGAGGAGCAGAGAAGAGGACAGGAGGAGACCGGAGACTTAAGAGGAGCAGAGAAGAGGACAGGAGGAGACCGGAGACTTAAGAGGGACAGGAGGAGACCGGAGACTTTAGAGGGACAGGAGGAGATCGGAGACTTAAGAGGGACAGGAGGAGACCGGAGACTTAAGAGGGACAGGAGGAGACCGGAGACTTAAGAGGAACAGAGAAGAGGACAGGAGGAGACCGGAGACTTTAGAGGGACAGGAGGAGACCGGAGACTTTAGAGGGACAGGAGGAGACCGGAGACTTTAGAGGGACAGGAGGAGACCGGAGACTTAAGAGGAGCAGAGAAGAGGACAGGAGGAGACCGGAGACTTAAGAGGAGCAGAGAAGAGGACAGGAGGAGACCGGAGACTTAAGAGGAGCAGAGAAGAGGACAGGAGGAGACCGGAGACTTAAGAGGAGCAGAGAAGAGGACAGGAGGAGACCGGAGACTTAAGAGGGACAGGAGGAGACCGGAGACTTTAGAGGGACAGGAGGAGACCGGAGACTTAAGAGGGACAGGAGGAGACCGGAGACTTTAGAGGGACAGGAGGAGACCGGAGACTTTAGAGGGACAGGAGGAGACCGGAGACTTAAGAGGGACAGGAGGAGACCGGAGACTTTAGAGGGACAGGAGGAGACCGGAGACTTTAGAGGGACAGGAGGAGACCGGAGACTTAAGAGGAGCAGAGAAGAGGACAGGAGGAGACCGGAGACTTAAGAGGAGCAGAGAAGAGGACAGGAGGAGACCGGAGACTTAAGAGGAGCAGAGAAGAGGACAGGAGGAGACCGGAGACTTAAGAGGAGCAGAGAAGATGACAGGAGGAGACCGGAGACTTAAGAGGAGCAGAGAAGAGGACAGGAGGAGACCGGAGACTTAAGAGGAGCAGAGAAGAGGACAGGAGGAGACCGGAGACTTAAGAGGGACAGGAGGAGACCGGAGACTTTAGAGGGACAGGAGGAGATCGGAGACTTAAGAGGGACAGGAGGAGACCGGAGACTTAAGAGGGACAGGAGGAGACCGGAGACTTAAGAGGAACAGAGAAGAGGACAGGAGGAGACCGGAGACTTTAGAGGGACAGGAGGAGACCGGAGACTTTAGAGGGACAGGAGGAGACCGGAGACTTTAGAGGGACAGGAGGAGACCGGAGACTTAAGAGGAGCAGAGAAGAGGACAGGAGGAGACCGGAGACTTAAGAGGAGCAGAGAAGAGGACAGGAGGAGACCGGAGACTTAAGAGGAGCAGAGAAGAGGACAGGAGGAGACCGGAGACTTAAGAGGAGCAGAGAAGAGGACAGGAGGAGACCGGAGACTTAAGAGGAGCAGAGAAGAGGACAGGAGGAGACCGGAGACTTAAGAGGGACAGGAGGAGACCGGAGACTTTAGAGGGACAGGAGGAGACCGGAGACTTTAGAGGGACAGGAGGAGACCGGAGACTTAAGAGGGACAGGAGGAGACCGGAGACTTTAGAGGGATAGGAGGAGACCGGAGACTTTAGAGGGACAGGAGGAGACCGGAGACTTTAGAGGGACAGGAGGAGACCGGAGACTTAAGAGGGACAGGAGGAGACCGGAGACTTTAGAGGGACAGGAGGAGACCGGAGACTTAAGAGGAGCAGAGAAGAGGACAGGAGGAGACCGGAGACTTAAGAGGAGCAGAGAAGAGGACAGGAGGAGACCGGAGACTTAAGAGGAGCAGAGAAGAGGACAGGAGGAGACCGGAGACTTAAGAGGAGCAGAGAAGAGGACAGGAGGAGACCGGAGAATAAGAGGGACAGGAGGAGACCGGAGACTTTAGAGGGACAGGAGGAGACCGGAGACTTAAGAGGGACAGGAGGAGACCGGAGACTTTAGAGGGACAGGAGGAGACCGGAGACTTTAGAGGGACAGGAGGAGACCGGACACCGGACACTTAAGAGGGACAGGAGGAGACCGGAGACTTTAGAGGGACAGGAGGACACCGGAGACTTTAGAGGGACAGGAGGAGACCGGAGACTTTAGAGGGACAGGAGGAGACCGGAGACTTAAGAGGGACAGGAGGAGACCGGAGACTTTAGAGGGACAGGAGGAGACCGGAGACTTAAGAGGAGCAGAGAAGACGACAGGAGGAGACCGGAGACTTTAGAGGGACAGGAGGAGACCGGAGACTTAAGAGGAACAGAGAAGAGGACAGGAGGAGACTGGAGACTTAAGAGGAACAGAGAAGAGGACAGGAGGAGACTGGAGACTTTAGAGGGACAGGAGGAGACCGGAGACTTAAGAGGGACAGGAGGAGACCGGAGACTTTAGAGGGACAGGAGGAGACCGGAGACTTTAGAGGGACAGGAGGAGACCGGAGACTTAAGAGGGACAGGAGGAGACCGGAGACTTTAGAGGGACAGGAGGAGACCGGAGACTTAAGAGGAGCAGAGAAGACGACAGGAGGAGACCGGAGACTTTAGAGGGACAGGAGGAGACCGGAGACTTAAGAGGAACAGAGAAGAGGACAGGAGGAGACCGGAGACTTAAGAGGAACAGAGAAGAGGACAGGAGGAGACTGGAGACTTTAGAGGGACAGGAGGAGACCGGAGACTTTAGAGGGACAGGAGGAGACCGGAGACTTAAGAGGGACAGGAGGACACCGGAGACTTTAGAGGGACAGGAGGAGACCAGAGACTTAAGAGGAGCAGAGAAGAGGACAGGAGGAGACCGGAGACTTAAGAGGAACAGAGAAGAGGACAGGAGGAGACAGGAGACTTTAGAGGGACAGGAGGAGACCGGAGACTTTAGAGGGACAGGAGGAGATCGGAGACTTAAGAGGGACAGGAGGAGACCGGAGACTTAAGAGGGACAGGAGGAGACCGGAGACTTAAGAGGAACAGAGAAGAGGACAGGAGGAGACCGGAGACTTTAGAGGGACAGGAGGAGACCGGAGACTTTAGAGGGACAGGAGGAGACCGGAGACTTTAGAGGGACAGGAGGAGACCGGAGACTTAAGAGGAGCAGAGAAGAGGACAGGAGGAGACCGGAGACTTAAGAGGAGCAGAGAAGAGGACAGGAGGAGACCGGAGACTTAAGAGGAGCAGAGAAGAGGACAGGAGGAGACCGGAGACTTAAGAGGAGCAGAGAAGAGGACAGGAGGAGACCGGAGACTTAAGAGGAGCAGAGAAGAGGACAGGAGGAGACCGGAGACTTAAGAGGGACAGGAGGAGACCGGAGACTTTAGAGGGACAGGAGGAGACCGGAGACTTTAGAGGGACAGGAGGAGACCGGAGACTTAAGAGGGACAGGAGGAGACCGGAGACTTTAGAGGGATAGGAGGAGACCGGAGACTTTAGAGGGACAGGAGGAGACCGGAGACTTTAGAGGGACAGGAGGAGACCGGAGACTTAAGAGGGACAGGAGGAGACCGGAGACTTTAGAGGGACAGGAGGAGACCGGAGACTTAAGAGGAGCAGAGAAGAGGACAGGAGGAGACCGGAGACTTAAGAGGAGCAGAGAAGAGGACAGGAGGAGACCGGAGACTTAAGAGGAGCAGAGAAGAGGACAGGAGGAGACCGGAGACTTAAGAGGAGCAGAGAAGAGGACAGGAGGAGACCGGAGAATAAGAGGGACAGGAGGAGACCGGAGACTTTAGAGGGACAGGAGGAGACCGGAGACTTAAGAGGGACAGGAGGAGACCGGAGACTTTAGAGGGACAGGAGGAGACCGGAGACTTTAGAGGGACAGGAGGAGACCGGACACCGGACACTTAAGAGGGACAGGAGGAGACCGGAGACTTTAGAGGGACAGGAGGACACCGGAGACTTTAGAGGGACAGGAGGAGACCGGAGACTTAAGAGGAGCAGAGAAGAGGACAGGAGGAGACTGGAGACTTAAGAGGAACAGAGAAGAGGACAGGAGGAGACTGGAGACTTTAGAGGGACAGGAGGAGACCGGAGACTTAAGAGGGACAGGAGGAGACCGGAGACTTTAGAGGGACAGGAGGAGACCGGAGACTTTAGAGGGACAGGAGGAGACCGGAGACTTAAGAGGGACAGGAGGAGACCGGAGACTTTAGAGGGACAGGAGGAGACCGGAGACTTAAGAGGAGCAGAGAAGACGACAGGAGGAGACCGGAGACTTTAGAGGGACAGGAGGAGACCGGAGACTTAAGAGGAACAGAGAAGAGGACAGGAGGAGACCGGAGACTTAAGAGGAACAGAGAAGAGGACAGGAGGAGACTGGAGACTTTAGAGGGACAGGAGGAGACCGGAGACTTTAGAGGGACAGGAGGAGACCGGAGACTTAAGAGGGACAGGAGGACACCGGAGACTTAAGAGGGACAGGAGGAGACCGGAGACTTTAGAGGGACAGGAGGAGACCGGAGACTTTAGAGGGACAGGAGGAGACCGGAGACTTAAGAGGAGCAGAGAAGAGGACAGGAGGAGACCGGAGACTTAAGAGGAACAGAGAAGAGGACAGGAGGAGACCGGAGACTTTAGAGGGACAGGAGGAGACCGGAGACTTAAGAGGAACAGAGAAGAGGACAGGAGGAGACCGGAGAATTAAGAGGAACAGAGAAGAGGACAGGAGGAGACTGGAGACTTTAGAGGGACAGGAGGAGACCGGAGACTTTAGAGGGACAGGAGGAGACCGGAGACTTTAGAGGGACAGGAGGAGACCGGAGACTTAAGAGGGACAGGAGGAGACCGGAGACTTTAGAGGGACAGGAGGAGACCGGAGACTTTAGAGGGACAGGAGGAGACCGGAGACTTAAGAGGGACAGGAGGAGACCGGAGACTTTAGAGGGACAGGAGGAGACCGGAGACTTTAGAGGGACAGGAGGAGACCGGAGACTTAAGAGGAACAGAGAAGAGGACAGGAGGAGACCGGAGACTTTAGAGGGACAGGAGGAGACCGGAGACTTAAGAGGGACAGGAGGAGACCGGAGACTTAAGAGGGACAGGAGGAGACCGGAGACTTAAGAGGAACAGAGAAGAGGACAGGAGGAGACCGGAGACTTTAGAGGGACAGGAGGAGACCGGAGACTTAAGAGGGACAGGAGGAGACCGGAGACTTTAGAGGGACAGGAGGAGACCGGAGACTTTAGAGGGACAGGAGGAGACCGGAGACTTAAGAGGGACAGGAGGAGACCGGAGACTTTAGAGGGACAGGAGGAGACCGGAGACTTTAGAGGGACAGGAGGAGACCGGAGACTTAAGAGGAGCAGAGAAGAGGACAGGAGGAGACCGGAGACTTAAGAGGAGCAGAGAAGAGGACAGGAGGAGACCGGAGACTTAAGAGGAGCAGAGAAGAGGACAGGAGGAGACCGGAGACTTAAGAGGAGCAGAGAAGAGGACAGGAGGAGACCGGAGACTTAAGAGGAGCAGAGAAGAGGACAGGAGGAGACCGGAGACTTAAGAGGAGCAGAGAAGAGGACAGGAGGAGACCGGAGACTTAAGAGGGACAGGAGGAGACCGGAGACTTAAGAGGGACAGGAGGAGACCGGAGACTTTAGAGCGACAGGAGGAGATCGGAGACTTAAGAGGGACAGGAGGAGACCGGAGACTTTAGAGGGACAGGAGGAGACCGGAGACTTAAGAGGGACAGGAGGAGACCGGAGACTTTAGAGGGACAGGAGGAGACCGGAGACTTAAGAGGGACAGGAGGAGACCGGAGACTTTAGAGGGACAGGAGGAGACCGGAGACTTAAGAGGGAAAGGAGGAGACCGGAGACTTTAGAGGGACAGGAGGAGACCGGAGACTTAAGAGGGAAAGGAGGAGACCGGAGACTTTAGAGGGACAGGAGGAGACCGGAGACTTTAGAGGGACAGGAGGAGACCGGAGACTTAAGAGGAACAGAGAAGAGGACAGGAGGAGACTGGAGACTTTAGAGGGACAGGAGAAGACCGGAGACTTTAGAGGGACAGGAGGAGACCGGAGACTTAAGAGGGACAGGAGGAGACCGGAGACTTTAGAGGGACAGGAGGAGACCGGAGACTTTAGAGGGACAGGAGGAGACCGGACACTTAAGAGGGACAGGAGGAGACCGGAGACTTTAGAGGGACAGGAGGACACCGGAGACTTTAGAGGGACAGGAGGAGACCGGAGACTTAAGAGGAGCAGAGAAGAGGACAGGAGGAGACCGGAGACTTAAGAGGAGCAGAGAAGAGGACAGGAGGAGACCGGAGACTTAAGAGGAACAGAGAAGAGGACAGGAGGAGACTGGAGACTTTAGAGGGACAGGAGGAGACCGGAGACTTTAGAGGGACAGGAGGAGACCGGAGACTTAAGAGGGACAGGAGGAGACCGGAGACTTTAGAGGGACAGGAGGAGACCGGAGACTTAAGAGGGACAGGAGGAGACCGGAGACTTTAGAGGGACAGGAGGAGACCGGAGACTTAAGAGGAGCAGAGAAGAGGACAGGAGGA
Source organism: Proterorhinus semilunaris (assembly GCA_021464625.1). NCBI lineage: Eukaryota > Metazoa > Chordata > Actinopteri > Gobiiformes > Gobiidae > Proterorhinus > Proterorhinus semilunaris. Next base: position 39,600,237 of record CM038345.1, on the reverse strand, counting down.
GACCGGAGACTTTAGAGGGACAGGAGGAGACCGGAGACTTAAGAGGAACAGAGAAGAGGACAGGAGGAGACCGGAGACTTAAGAGGAGCAGAGAAGAGGACAGGAGGAGACCGGAGACTTAAGAGGGACAGGAGGAGACGGGAGACTTAAGAGGAACAGAGAAGAGGACAGGAGGAGACCGGAGACTTTAGAGGGACAGGAGGAGACCGGAGACTTAAGAGGAGCAGAGAAGAGGACAGGAGGAGACCGGAGACTTAAGAGGAGCAGAGAAGAGGACAGGAGGAGACCGGAGACTTAAGAGGAGCAGAGAAGAGGACAGGAGGAGACCGGAGACTTAAGAGGAGCAGAGAAGAGGACAGGAGGAGACCGGAGACTTAAGAGGGACAGGAGGAGACCGGAGACTTTAGAGGGACAGGAGGAGATCGGAGACTTAAGAGGGACAGGAGGAGACCGGAGACTTTAGAGGGACAGGAGGAGACCGGAGACTTAAGAGGGACAGGAGGAGACCGGAGACTTTAGAGGGACAGGAGGAGACCGGAGACTTAAGAGGGACAGGAGGAGACCGGAGACTTTAGAGGGACAGGAGGAGACCGGAGACTTAAGAGGGAAAGGAGGAGACCGGAGACTTTAGAGGGACAGGAGGAGACCGGAGACTTTAGAGGGACAGGAGGAGACCGGAGACTTAAGAGGAACAGAGAAGAGGACCTCCTGTCCCTCTAAAGTCTCCGGTCTCCTCCTGTCCCTCTTAAGTCTCCGGTCTTCTCCTGTCCCTCTAAAGTCTCCAGTCTCCTCCTGTCCTCTTCTCTGTTCCTCTTAAGTCTCCGGTCTCCTCCTGTCCCTCTAAAGTCTCCGGTCTCCTCCTGTCCCTCTAAAGTCTCCGGTCTCCTCCTTTCCCTCTTAAGTCTCCGGTCTCCTCCTGTCCCTCTAAAGTCTCCGGTCTCCTCCTGTCCCTCTTAAGTCTCCGGTCTCCTCCTGTCCCTCTAAAGTCTCCGGTCTCCTCCTGTCCCTCTTAAGTCTCCGGTCTCCTCCTGTCCCTCTAAAGTCTCCGGTCTCCTCCTGTCCCTCTTAAGTCTCCGATCTCCTCCTGTCCCTCTAAAGTCTCCGGTCTCCTCCTGTCCCTCTTAAGTCTCCGGTCTCCTCCTGTCCTCTTCTCTGCTCCTCTTAAGTCTCCGGTCTCCTCCTGTCCTCTTCTCTGCTCCTCTTAAGTCTCCGGTCTCCTCCTGTCCTCTTCTCTGCTCCTCTTAAGTCTCCGGTCTCCTCCTGTCCTCTTCTCTGCTCCTCTTAAGTCTCCGGTCTCCTCCTGTCCTCTTCTCTGCTCCTCTTAAGTCTCCGGTCTCCTCCTGTCCTCTTCTCTGCTCCTCTTAAGTCTCCGGTCTCCTCCTGTCCCTCTAAAGTCTCCGGTCTCCTCCTGTCCCTCTAAAGTCTCCGGTCTCCTCCTGTCCCTCTTAAGTCTCCGGTCTCCTCCTGTCCCTCTAAAGTCTCCGGTCTCCTCCTGTCCCTCTAAAGTCTCCGGTCTCCTCCTGTCCCTCTTAAGTCTCCGGTCTCCTCCTGTCCCTCTAAAGTCTCCGGTCTCCTCCTGTCCTCTTCTCTGTTCCTCTTAAGTCTCCGGTCTCCTCCTGTCCCTCTTAAGTCTCCGGTCTCCTCCTGTCCCTCTTAAGTCTCCGGTCTCCTCCTGTCCCTCTAAAGTCTCCGGTCCGGACAGGAGGAGACCGGAGACTTAAGAGGGACAGGAGGAGACCGGAGACTTTAGAGGGACAGGAGGAGACCGGAGACTTTAGAGGGACAGGAGGAGACCGGAGACTTAAGAGGAGCAGAGAAGAGGACAGGAGGAGACCGGAGACTTTAGAGGGACAGGAGGAGACCGGAGACTTAAGAGGAACAGAGAAGAGGACAGGAGGAGACCGGAGACTTAAGAGGAACAGAGAAAAGGACAGGAGGAGACTGGAGACTTTAGAGGGACAGGAGGAGACTGGAGACTTTAGAGGGACAGGAGGAGACCGGAGACTTTAGCGGGACAGGAGGAGACCGGAGACTTAAGAGGGACAGGAGGAGACCGGAGACTTTAGAGGGACAGGAGGAGACCGGAGACTTTAGAGGGACAGGAGGAGACCGGAGACTTTAGAGGGACAGGAGGAGACCGGAGACTTAAGAGGAGCAGAGAAGAGGACAGGAGGAGACCGGAGACTTAAGAGGAACAGAGAAGAGGACAGGAGCAGACTGGAGACTTTAGAGGGACAGGAGGAGACCGGAGACTTTAGAGGGACAGGAGGAGACCGGAGACTTTAGAGGGACAGGAGGAGACCGGAGACTTTAGAGGGACAGGAGGAGACCGGAGACTTAAGAGGGACAGGAGGAGACCGGAGACTTTAGAGGGACAGGAGGAGACCGGAGACTTAAGAGGAGCAGAGAAGAGGACAGGAGGAGACCGGAGACTTAAGAGGAGCAGAGAAGAGGACAGGAGGAGACCGGAGACTTAAGAGGGACAGGAGGAGACCGGAGACTTTAGAGCGACAGAAGGAGATCGGAGACTTAAGAGGGACAGGAGGAGACCGGAGACTTTAGAGGGACAGGAGGAGACCGGAGACTTAAGAGGGACAGGAGGAGACCGGAGACTTTAGAGGGACAGGAGGAGACCGGAGACTTAAGAGGGACAGGAGGAGACCGGAGACTTTAGAGGGACAGAGAAGAGGACAGGAGGAGACCGGAGACTTAAGAGGAACAGAGAAGAGGACAGGAGGAGACCGGAGACTTAAGAGGAACAGAGAAGAGGACAGGAGCAGACTGGAGACTTTAGAGGGACAGGAAGAGACCGGAGACTTTAGAGGGACAGGAGGAGACCGGAGACTTAAGAGGGACAGGAGGAGACCGGAGACTTTAGAGGGATAGGAGGAGACCGGAGACTTTAGAGGGACAGGAGGAGACCGGAGACTTTAGAGGGACAGGAGGAGACCGGAGACTTAAGAGGGACAGGAGGAGACCGGAGACTTTAGAGGGACAGGAGGAGACCGGAGACTTAAGAGGAGCAGAGAAGAGGACAGGAGGAGACCGGAGACTTAAGAGGAGCAGAGAAGAGGACAGGAGGAGACCGGAGACTTAAGAGGGACAGGAGGAGACCGGAGACTTTAGAGCGACAGGAGGAGATCGGAGACTTAAGAGGGACAGGAGGAGACCGGAGACTTTAGAGGGACAGGAGGAGACCGGAGACTTAAGAGGGACAGGAGGAGACCGGAGACTTTAGAGGGACAGGAGGAGACCGGAGACTTAAGAGGGACAGGAGGAGACCGGAGACTTTAGAGGGACAGGAGGAGACCGGAGACTTAAGAGGGAAAGGAGGAGACCGGAGACTTTAGAGGGACAGGAGGAGACCGGAGACTTTAGAGGGACAGGAGGAGACCGGAGACTTAAGAGGAACAGAGAAGAGGACAGGAGGAGACTGGAGACTTTAGAGGGACAGGAGAAGACCGGAGACTTTAGAGGGACAGGAGGAGACCGGAGACTTAAGAGGGACAGGAGGAGACCGGAGACTTTAGAGGGACAGGAGGAGACCGGAGACTTTAGAGGGACAGGAGGAGACCGGACACTTAAGAGGGACAGGAGGAGACCGGAGACTTTAGAGGGACAGGAGGACACCGGAGACTTTAGAGGGACAGGAGGAGACCGGAGACTTAATAGGAGCAGAGAAGAGGACAGGAGGAGACCGGAGACTTAAGAGGAGCAGAGAAGAGGACAGGAGGAGACCGGAGACTTAAGAGGAACAGAGAAGAGGACAGGAGCAGACTGGAGACTTTAGAGGGACAGGAGGAGACCGGAGACTTTAGAGGGACAGGAGGAGACCGGAGACTTAAGAGGGACAGGAGGAGACCGGAGACTTTAGAGGGACAGGAGGAGACCGGAGACTTAAGAGGGACAGGAGGAGACCGGAGACTTTAGAGGGACAGGAGGAGACCGGAGACTTTAGAGGGACAGGAGGAGACCGGAGACTTTAGAGGGACAGGAGGAGACCGGAGACTTAAGAGGAACAGAGAAGAGGACAGGAGGAGACCGGAGACTTTAGAGGGACAGGAGGAGACCGGAGACTTAAGAGGGATAGGAGGAGACTGGAGACTTTAGAGGGACAGGAGGAGACCGGAGACTTTAGAGGGACAGGAGGAGACCGGAGACTTAAGAGGAACAGAGAAGAGGACAGGAGGAGACCGGAGACTTTAGAGGGACAGGAGGAGACCGGAGACTTAAGAGGGACAGGAGGAGACCGGAGACTTTAGAGGGACAGGAGGAGACCGGAGACTTTAGAGGGACAGGAGGAGACCGGAGACTTAAGAGGAACAGAGAAGAGGACAGGAGGAGACCGGAGACTTAAGAGGAGCAGAGAAGAGGACAGGAGGAGACCGGAGACTTAAGAGGGACAGGAGGAGACCGGAGACTTTAGAGGGACAGGAGGAGACCGGAGACTTTAGAGGGACAGGAGGAGACCGGAGACTTAAGAGGAACAGAGAAGAGGACAGGAGGAGACCGGAGACTTTAGAGGGACAGGAGGAGACCGGAGACTTTAGAGGGACAGAGAAGAGGACAGGAGGAGACCGGAGACTTAAGAGGGACAGGAGGAGACCGGAGACTTAAGAGGGACAGGAGGAGACCGGAGACTTTAGAGGGACAGGAGGAGACCGGAGACTTTAGAGGGACAGGAGGAGACCGGAGACTTAAGAGGAACAGAGAAGAGGACACGAGGAGACCGGAGACTTTAGAGGGACAGGAGGAGACCGGAGACTTTAGAGGGACAGAGAAGAGGACAGGAGGAGACCGGAGACTTTAGAGGGACAGGAGGAGACCGGAGACTTTAGAGGGACAGAGAAGAGGACAGGAGGAGACCGGAGACTTTAGAGGGACAGGAGGAGACCGGAGACTTAAGAGGGACAGGAGGAGACCGGAGACTTAAGAGGGACAGGAGGAGACCGGAGACTTAAGAGGAACAGAGAAGAGGACAGGAGGAGACCGGAGACTTAAGAGGAACAGAGAAGAGGACAGGAGGAGACTGGAGACTTTAGAGGGACAGGAGGAGACCGGAGACTTTAGAGGGACAGGAGGAGACCGGAGACTTAAGAGGGACAGGAGGAGACCGGAGACTTTAGAGGGACAGGAGGAGACCGGAGACTTTAGAGGGACAGGAGGAGACCGGAGACTTTAGAGGGACAGGAGGAGACCGGAGACTTTAGAGGGACAGGAGGAGACCGGACACTTAAGAGGGACAGGAGGACACCGGAGACTTTAGAGGGACAGGAGGAGACCGGAGACTTAAGAGGAGCAGAGAAGAGGACAGGAGGAGACTGGAGACTTTAGAGGGACAGGAGGAGACCGGAGACTTTAGAGGGACAGGAGGAGACCGGAGACTTAAGAGGGACAGGAGGAGACCGGAGACTTAAGAGGGACAGGAGGAGACCGGAGACTTTAGAGGGACAGGAGGAGACCGGAGACTTAAGAGGGAAAGGAGGAGACCGGAGACTTTAGAGGGACAGGAGGAGACCGGAGACTTTAGAGGGACAGGAGGAGACCGGAGACTTAAGAGGAGCAGAGAAGAGGACAGGAGGAGACCGGAGACTTAAGAGGAGCAGAGAAGAGGACAGGAGGAGACTGGAGACTTTAGAGGGACAGGAGGAGACCGGAGACTTTAGAGGGACAGGAGGAGACCGGAGACTTAAGAGGGACAGGAGGAGACCGGAGACTTAAGAGGGACAGGAGGAGACCGGAGACTTAAGAGGAGCAGAGAAGAGGACAGGAGGAGACCGGAGACTTTAGAGGGACAGGAGGAGACCGGAGACTTAAGAGGAACAGAGAAGAGGACAGGAGGAGACCGGAGACTTAAGAGGGACAGGAGGAGACCGGAGACTTTAGAGGGACAGGAGGAGACCGGAGACTTAAGAGGAACAGAGAAGAGGACAGGAGGAGACCGGAGACTTTAGAGGGACAGGAGGAGACCGGAGACTTAAGAGGAACAGAGAAGAGGACAGGAGGAGACCGGAGACTTAAGAGGGACAGGAGGAGACCGGAGACTTAAGAGGGACAGGAGGAGACCGGAGACTTTAGAGGGACAGGAGGAGACCGGAGACTTAAGAGGAGCAGAGAAGAGGACAGTAGGAGACCGGAGACTTAAGAGGAGCAGGGAAGAGGACAGGAGGAGGCCGGAGACTTAAGAGGAGCAGAGAAGAGGACAGGAGGAGACCGGAGACTTAAGAGGAACAGAGAAGAGGACAGGAGGAGACCGGAGACTTAAGAGGAGCAGAGAAGAGGACAGGAGGAGACCGGAGACTTAAGAGGGACAGGAGGAGACCGGAGACTTAAGAGGAACAGAGAAGAGGACAGGAGGAGACCGGAGAATTAAGAGGAACAGAGAAGAGGACAGGAGGAGACTGGAGACTTTAGAGGGACAGGAGGAGACCGGAGACTTAAGAGGGACAGGAGGAGACCGGAGACTTTAGAGGGACAGGAGGAGACCGGAGACTTTAGAGGGACAGGAGGAGACCGGAGACTTAAGAGGGACAGGAGGAGACCGGAGACTTTAGAGGGACAGGAGGAGACCGGAGACTTAAGAGGAGCAGAGAAGAGGACAGGAGGAGACCGGAGACTTAAGAGGAGCAGAGAAGAGGACAGGAGGAGACCGGAGACTTAAGAGGAGCAGAGAAGAGGACAGGAGGAGACCGGAGACTTAAGAGGAGCAGAGAAGAGGACAGGAGGAGACCGGAGACTTAAGAGGAACAGAGAAGAGGACAGGAGGAGACCGGAGACTTAAGAGGAGCAGAGAAGAGGACAGGAGGAGACCGGAGACTTAAGAGGGACAGGAGGAGACCGGAGACTTAAGAGGGACAGGAGGAGACCGGAGACTTTAGAGGGACAGGAGGAGACCGGAGACTTTAGAGGGACAGGAGGAGACCGGAGACTTAAGAGGAACAGAGAAGAGGACAGGAGGAGACCGGAGACTTTAGAGGGACAGAGAAGAGGACAGGAGGAGACCGGAGACTTAAGAGGGACAGGAGGAGACCGGAGACTTAAGAGGGACAGGAGGAGACCGGAGACTTTAGAGGGACAGGAGGAGACCGGAGACTTTAGAGGGACAGGAGGAGACCGGAGACTTAAGAGGAACAGAGAAGAGGACAGGAGGAGACCGGAGACTTTAGAGGGACAGGAGGAGACCGGAGACTTTAGAGGGACAGAGAAGAGGACAGGAGGAGACCGGAGACTTTAGAGGGACAGGAGGAGACCGGAGACTTAAGAGGGACAGGAGGAGACCGGAGACTTAAGAGGGACAGGAGGAGACCGGAGACTTAAGAGGAACAGAGAAGAGGACAGGAGGAGACCGGAGACTTAAGAGGAACAGAGAAGAGGACAGGAGGAGACTGGAGACTTTAGAGGGACAGGAGGAGACCGGAGACTTTAGAGGGACAGGAGGAGACCGGAGACTTAAGAGGGACAGGAGGAGACCGGAGACTTTAGAGGGACAGGAGGAGACCGGAGACTTTAGAGGGACAGGAGGAGACCGGAGACTTTAGAGGGACAGGAGGAGACCGGAGACTTTAGAGGGACAGGAGGAGACCGGAGACTTAAGAGGAGCAGAGAAGAGGACAGGAGGAGACCGGAGACTTAAGAGGAACAGAGAAGAGGACAGGAGGAGACAGGAGACTTTAGAGGGACAGGAGGAGACCGGAGACTTTAGAGGGACAGGAGGAGACCGGAGACTTAAGAGGGACAGGAGGAGACCGGAGACTTTAGAGGGACAGGAGGAGACCGGAGACTTTAGAGGGACAGGAGGAGACCGGAGACTTTAGAGGGACAGGAGGAGACCGGAGACTTAAGAGGGACAGGAGGAGACCGGAGACTTTAGAGGGACAGGAGGAGACCGGAGACTTAAGAGGAGCAGAGAAGAGGACAGGAGGAGACCGGAGACTTTAGAGGGACAGGAGGAGACCGGAGACTTAAGAGGAACAGAGAAGAGGACAGGAGGAGACCGGAGACTTAAGAGGAGCAGAGAAGAGGACAGGAGGAGACTGGAGACTTTAGAGGGACAGGAGGAGACCGGAGACTTTAGAGGGACAGGAGGAGACCGGTGACTTAAGAGGGACAGGAGGAGACCGGAGACTTTAGAGGGACAGGAGGAGACCGGAGACTTAAGAGGAGCAGAGAAGAGGACAGGAGGAGACCGGAGACTTAAGAGGAGCAGAGAAGAGGACAGGAGGAGACTGGAGACTTTAGAGGGACAGGAGGAGACCGGAGACTTTAGAGGGACAGGAGGAGACCGGAGACTTAAGAGGGACAGGAGGAGACCGGAGACTTAAGAGGGACAGGAGGAGACCGGAGACTTTAGAGGGACAGGAGGAGACCGGAGACTTAAGAGGGAAAGGAGGAGACCGGAGACTTTAGAGGGACAGGAGGAGACCGGAGACTTTAGAGGGACAGGAGGAGACCGGAGACTTAAGAGGAGCAGAGAAGAGGACAGGAGGAGACCGGAGACTTAAGAGGAGCAGAGAAGAGGACAGGAAGAGACTGGAGACTTTAGAGGGACAGGAGGAGACCGGAGACTTTAGAGGGACAGGAGGAGACCGGAGACTTAAGAGGGACAGGAGGAGACCGGAGACTTTAGAGGGACAGGAGGAGACCGGAGACTTTAGAGGGACAGGAGGAGACCGGAGACTTTAGAGGGACAGGAGGAGACCGGAGACTTAAGAGGGACAGGAGGAGACCGGAGACTTAAGAGGAGCAGAGAAGAGGACAGGAGGAGACCGGAGACTTTAGAGGGACAGGAGGAGACCGGAGACTTAAGAGGAACAGAGAAGAGGACAGGAGGAGACCGGAGACTTAAGAGGGACAGGAGGAGACCGGAGACTTTAGAGGGACAGGAGGAGACCGGAGACTTAAGAGGAACAGAGAAGAGGACAGGAGGAGACCGGAGACTTTAGAGGGACAGGAGGAGACCGGAGACTTAAGAGGAACAGAGAAGAGGACAGGAGGAGACCGGAGACTTAAGAGGGACAGGAGGAGACCGGAGACTTTAGAGGGACAGGAGGAGACCGGAGACTTAAGAGGGACAGGAGGAGACTGGAGACTTTAGAGGGACAGGAGGAGACCGGAGACTTTAGAGGGACAGGAGGAGACCGGAGACTAAAGAGGAACAGAGAAGAGGACAGGAGGAGACCGGAGACTTTAGAGGGACAGGAGGAGACCGGAGACTTTAGAGGGACAGGAGGAGACCGGAGACTTTAGAGGGACAGGAGGAGACCGGAGACTTAAGAGGGACAGGAGGAGACCGGAGACTTTAGAGGGACAGGAGGAGACCGGAGACTTAAGAGGAGCAGAGAAGAGGACAGGAGGAGACCGGGGACTTAAGAGGAGCAGGGAAGAGGACAGGAGGAGGCCGGAGACTTAAGAGGAGCAGAGAAGAGGACAGGAGGAGACCGGAGACTTAAGAGGAGCAGAGAAGAGGACAGGAGGAGACCGGAGACTTAAGAGGGACAGGAGGAGACCGGAGACTTTAGAGGGACAGGAGGAGACCGGAGACTTTAGAGGGACAGGAGGAGACCGGAGACTTAAGAGGAACAGAGAAGAGGACAGGAGGAGACCGGAGACTTTAGAGGGACAGGAGGAGACCGGAGACTTTAGAGGGACAGAGAAGAGGACAGGAGGAGACCGGAGACTTAAGAGGGACAGGAGGAGACCGGAGACTTAAGAGGGACAGGAGGAGACCGGAGACTTTAGAGGGACAGGAGGAGACCGGAGACTTTAGAGGGACAGGAGGAGACCGGAGACTTAAGAGGAACAGAGAAGAGGACACGAGGAGACCGGAGACTTTAGAGGGACAGGAGGAGACCGGAGACTTTAGAGGGACAGAGAAGAGGACAGGAGGAGACCGGAGACTTTAGAGGGACAGGAGGAGACCGGAGACTTTAGAGGGACAGAGAAGAGGACAGGAGGAGACCGGAGACTTTAGAGGGACAGGAGGAGACCGGAGACTTAAGAGGGACAGGAGGAGACCGGAGACTTAAGAGGGACAGGAGGAGACCGGAGACTTAAGAGGAACAGAGAAGAGGACAGGAGGAGACCGGAGACTTAAGAGGAACAGAGAAGAGGACAGGAGGAGACTGGAGACTTTAGAGGGACAGGAGGAGACCGGAGACTTTAGAGGGACAGGAGGAGACCGGAGACTTAAGAGGGACAGGAGGAGACCGGAGACTTTAGAGGGACAGGAGGAGACCGGAGACTTTAGAGGGACAGGAGGAGACCGGAGACTTTAGAGGGACAGGAGGAGACCGGAGACTTTAGAGGGACAGGAGGAGACCGGACACTTAAGAGGGACAGGAGGACACCGGAGACTTTAGAGGGACAGGAGGAGACCGGAGACTTAAGAGGAGCAGAGAAGAGGACAGGAGGAGACTGGAGACTTTAGAGGGACAGGAGGAGACCGGAGACTTTAGAGGGACAGGAGGAGACCGGAGACTTAAGAGGGACAGGAGGAGACCGGAGACTTAAGAGGGACAGGAGGAGACCGGAGACTTTAGAGGGACAGGAGGAGACCGGAGACTTAAGAGGGAAAGGAGGAGACCGGAGACTTTAGAGGGACAGGAGGAGACCGGAGACTTTAGAGGGACAGGAGGAGACCGGAGACTTAAGAGGAGCAGAGAAGAGGACAGGAGGAGACCGGAGACTTAAGAGGAGCAGAGAAGAGGACAGGAGGAGACTGGAGACTTTAGAGGGACAGGAGGAGACCGGAGACTTTAGAGGGACAGGAGGAGACCGGAGACTTAAGAGGGACAGGAGGAGACCGGAGACTTAAGAGGGACAGGAGGAGACCGGAGACTTAAGAGGAGCAGAGAAGAGGACAGGAGGAGACCGGAGACTTTAGAGGGACAGGAGGAGACCGGAGACTTAAGAGGAACAGAGAAGAGGACAGGAGGAGACCGGAGACTTAAGAGGGACAGGAGGAGACCGGAGACTTTAGAGGGACAGGAGGAGACCGGAGACTTAAGAGGAACAGAGAAGAGGACAGGAGGAGACCGGAGACTTTAGAGGGACAGGAGGAGACCGGAGACTTAAGAGGAACAGAGAAGAGGACAGGAGGAGACCGGAGACTTAAGAGGGACAGGAGGAGACCGGAGACTTAAGAGGGACAGGAGGAGACCGGAGACTTTAGAGGGACAGGAGGAGACCGGAGACTTAAGAGGAGCAGAGAAGAGGACAGTAGGAGACCGGAGACTTAAGAGGAGCAGGGAAGAGGACAGGAGGAGGCCGGAGACTTAAGAGGAGCAGAGAAGAGGACAGGAGGAGACCGGAGACTTAAGAGGAACAGAGAAGAGGACAGGAGGAGACCGGAGACTTAAGAGGAGCAGAGAAGAGGACAGGAGGAGACCGGAGACTTAAGAGGGACAGGAGGAGACCGGAGACTTAAGAGGAACAGAGAAGAGGACAGGAGGAGACCGGAGAATTAAGAGGAACAGAGAAGAGGACAGGAGGAGACTGGAGACTTTAGAGGGACAGGAGGAGACCGGAGACTTAAGAGGGACAGGAGGAGACCGGAGACTTTAGAGGGACAGGAGGAGACCGGAGACTTTAGAGGGACAGGAGGAGACCGGAGACTTAAGAGGGACAGGAGGAGACCGGAGACTTTAGAGGGACAGGAGGAGACCGGAGACTTAAGAGGAGCAGAGAAGAGGACAGGAGGAGACCGGAGACTTAAGAGGAGCAGAGAAGAGGACAGGAGGAGACCGGAGACTTAAGAGGAGCAGAGAAGAGGACAGGAGGAGACCGGAGACTTAAGAGGAGCAGAGAAGAGGACAGGAGGAGACCGGAGACTTAAGAGGAACAGAGAAGAGGACAGGAGGAGACCGGAGACTTAAGAGGAGCAGAGAAGAGGACAGGAGGAGACCGGAGACTTAAGAGGGACAGGAGGAGACCGGAGACTTAAGAGGGACAGGAGGAGACCGGAGACTTTAGAGGGACAGGAGGAGACCGGAGACTTTAGAGGGACAGGAGGAGACCGGAGACTTAAGAGGAACAGAGAAGAGGACAGGAGGAGACCGGAGACTTTAGAGGGACAGAGAAGAGGACAGGAGGAGACCGGAGACTTAAGAGGGACAGGAGGAGACCGGAGACTTAAGAGGGACAGGAGGAGACCGGAGACTTTAGAGGGACAGGAGGAGACCGGAGACTTTAGAGGGACAGGAGGAGACCGGAGACTTAAGAGGAACAGAGAAGAGGACAGGAGGAGACCGGAGACTTTAGAGGGACAGGAGGAGACCGGAGACTTTAGAGGGACAGAGAAGAGGACAGGAGGAGACCGGAGACTTTAGAGGGACAGGAGGAGACCGGAGACTTAAGAGGGACAGGAGGAGACCGGAGACTTAAGAGGGACAGGAGGAGACCGGAGACTTAAGAGGAACAGAGAAGAGGACAGGAGGAGACCGGAGACTTAAGAGGAACAGAGAAGAGGACAGGAGGAGACTGGAGACTTTAGAGGGACAGGAGGAGACCGGAGACTTTAGAGGGACAGGAGGAGACCGGAGACTTAAGAGGGACAGGAGGAGACCGGAGACTTTAGAGGGACAGGAGGAGACCGGAGACTTTAGAGGGACAGGAGGAGACCGGAGACTTTAGAGGGACAGGAGGAGACCGGAGACTTTAGAGGGACAGGAGGAGACCGGAGACTTAAGAGGAGCAGAGAAGAGGACAGGAGGAGACCGGAGACTTAAGAGGAACAGAGAAGAGGACAGGAGGAGACAGGAGACTTTAGAGGGACAGGAGGAGACCGGAGACTTTAGAGGGACAGGAGGAGACCGGAGACTTAAGAGGGACAGGAGGAGACCGGAGACTTTAGAGGGACAGGAGGAGACCGGAGACTTTAGAGGGACAGGAGGAGACCGGAGACTTTAGAGGGACAGGAGGAGACCGGAGACTTAAGAGGGACAGGAGGAGACCGGAGACTTTAGAGGGACAGGAGGAGACCGGAGACTTAAGAGGAGCAGAGAAGAGGACAGGAGGAGACCGGAGACTTTAGAGGGACAGGAGGAGACCGGAGACTTAAGAGGAACAGAGAAGAGGACAGGAGGAGACCGGAGACTTAAGAGGAGCAGAGAAGAGGACAGGAGGAGACTGGAGACTTTAGAGGGACAGGAGGAGACCGGAGACTTTAGAGGGACAGGAGGAGACCGGTGACTTAAGAGGGACAGGAGGAGACCGGAGACTTTAGAGGGACAGGAGGAGACCGGAGACTTAAGAGGAGCAGAGAAGAGGACAGGAGGAGACCGGAGACTTAAGAGGAGCAGAGAAGAGGACAGGAGGAGACTGGAGACTTTAGAGGGACAGGAGGAGACCGGAGACTTTAGAGGGACAGGAGGAGACCGGAGACTTAAGAGGGACAGGAGGAGACCGGAGACTTAAGAGGGACAGGAGGAGACCGGAGACTTTAGAGGGACAGGAGGAGACCGGAGACTTAAGAGGGAAAGGAGGAGACCGGAGACTTTAGAGGGACAGGAGGAGACCGGAGACTTTAGAGGGACAGGAGGAGACCGGAGACTTAAGAGGAGCAGAGAAGAGGACAGGAGGAGACCGGAGACTTAAGAGGAGCAGAGAAGAGGACAGGAAGAGACTGGAGACTTTAGAGGGACAGGAGGAGACCGGAGACTTTAGAGGGACAGGAGGAGACCGGAGACTTAAGAGGGACAGGAGGAGACCGGAGACTTTAGAGGGACAGGAGGAGACCGGAGACTTTAGAGGGACAGGAGGAGACCGGAGACTTTAGAGGGACAGGAGGAGACCGGAGACTTAAGAGGGACAGGAGGAGACCGGAGACTTAAGAGGAGCAGAGAAGAGGACAGGAGGAGACCGGAGACTTTAGAGGGACAGGAGGAGACCGGAGACTTAAGAGGAACAGAGAAGAGGACAGGAGGAGACCGGAGACTTAAGAGGGACAGGAGGAGACCGGAGACTTTAGAGGGACAGGAGGAGACCGGAGACTTAAGAGGAACAGAGAAGAGGACAGGAGGAGACCGGAGACTTTAGAGGGACAGGAGGAGACCGGAGACTTAAGAGGAACAGAGAAGAGGACAGGAGGAGACCGGAGACTTAAGAGGGACAGGAGGAGACCGGAGACTTTAGAGGGACAGGAGGAGACCGGAGACTTAAGAGGGACAGGAGGAGACTGGAGACTTTAGAGGGACAGGAGGAGACCGGAGACTTTAGAGGGACAGGAGGAGACCGGAGACTAAAGAGGAACAGAGAAGAGGACAGGAGGAGACCGGAGACTTTAGAGGGACAGGAGGAGACCGGAGACTTTAGAGGGACAGGAGGAGACCGGAGACTTTAGAGGGACAGGAGGAGACCGGAGACTTAAGAGGGACAGGAGGAGACCGGAGACTTTAGAGGGACAGGAGGAGACCGGAGACTTAAGAGGAGCAGAGAAGAGGACAGGAGGAGACCGGGGACTTAAGAGGAGCAGGGAAGAGGACAGGAGGAGGCCGGAGACTTAAGAGGAGCAGAGAAGAGGACAGGAGGAGACCGGAGACTTAAGAGGAACAGAGAAGAGGACAGGAGGAGACCGGAGACTTAAGAGGAGCAGAGAAGAGGACAGGAGGAGACCGGAGACTTAAGAGGGACAGGAGGAGACCGGAGACTTAAGAGGAACAGAGAAGAGGACAGGAGGAGACCGGAGAATTAAGAGGAACAGAGAAGAGGACAGGAGGAGACTGGAGACTTTAGAGGGACAGGAGGAGACCGGAGACTTAAGAGGGACAGGAGGAGACCGGAGACTTTAGAGGGACAGGAGGAGACCGGAGACTTTAGAGGGACAGGAGGAGACCGGAGACTTAAGAGGGACAGGAGGAGACCGGAGACTTTAGAGGGACAGGAGGAGACCGGAGACTTAAGAGGAGCAGAGAAGAGGACAGGAGGAGACCGGAGACTTAAGAGGAGCAGAGAAGAGGACAGAAGGAGACCGGAGACTTAAGAGGAGCAGAGAAGAGGACAGGAGGAGACCGGAGACTTAAGAGGAGCAGAGAAGAGGACAGGAGGAGACCGGAGACTTAAGAGGAACAGAGAAGAGGACAGGAGGAGACCGGAGACTTAAGAGGAGCAGAGAAGAGGACAGGAGGAGACCGGAGACTTAAGAGGGACAGGAGGAGACCGGAGACTTAAGAGGAACAGAGAAGAGGACAGGAGGAGACCGGAGACTTAAGAGGAACAGAGAAGAGGACAGGAGGAGACCGGAGACTTTAGAGGGACAGGAGGAGACCGGAGACTTAAGAGGGACAGGAGGAGACCGGAGACTTTAGAGGGACAGGAGGAGACCGGAGACTTTAGAGGGACAGGAGGCGACCGGAGACTTAAGAGGGACAGGAGGAGACCGGAGACTTTAGAGGGACAGGAGGAGACCGGAGACTTTAGAGGGACAGGAGGAGACCGGAGACTTAAGAGGGACAGGAGGAGACCGGAGACTTAAGAGGGACAGGAGGAGACCGGAGACTTTAGAGGGACAGGAGGAGACCGGAGACTTAAGAGGGACAGGAGGAGACCGGAGACTTTAGAGGGACAGGAGGAGACCGGAGACTTTAGAGGGACAGGAGGAGACCGGAGACTTAAGAGGAACAGAGAAGAGGACAGGAGGAGACCGGAGACTTAAGAGGAACAGAGAAGAGGACAGGAGGAGACCGGAGACTTTAGAGGGACAGGAGGAGACCGGAGACTTAAGAGGGACAGGAGGAGACCGGAGACTTTAGAGGGACAGGAGGAGACCGGAGACTTAAGAGGGACAGGAGGAGACCGGAGACTTTAGAGGGACAGGAGGAGACCGGAGACTTTAGAGGGACAGGAGGAGACCGGAGACTTAAGAGGAGCAGAGAAGAGGACAGGAGGAGACCGGAGACTTAAGAGGAGCAGAGAAGAGGACAGGAGGAGACCGGAGACTTTAGAGGGACAGGAGGAGACCGGAGACTTAAGAGGAACAGAGAAGAGGACAGGAGGAGACCGGAGAATTAAGAGGAACAGAGAAGAGGACAGGAGGAGACTGGAGACTTTAGAGGGACAGGAGGAGACCGGAGACTTAAGAGGGACAGGAGGAGACCGGAGACTTTAGAGGGACAGGAGGAGACCGGAGACTTTAGAGGGACAGGAGGAGACCGGAGACTTTAGAGGGACAGGAGGAGACCGGAGACTTAAGAGGAACAGAGAAGAGGACAGGAGGAGACCGGAGACTTAAGAGGAACAGAGAAGAGGACAGGAGGAGACCGGAGACTTTAGAGGGACAGGAGGAGACCGGAGACTTAAGAGGGACAGGAGGAGACCGGAGACTTTAGAGGGACAGGAGGAGACCGGAGACTTAAGAGGGACAGGAGGAGACCGGAGACTTTAGAGGGACAGGAGGAGACCGGAGACTTTAGAGGGACAGGAGGAGACCGGAGACTTAAGAGGAGCAGAGAAGAGGACAGGAGGAGACCGGAGACTTAAGAGGAGCAGAGAAGAGGACAGGAGGAGACCGGAGACTTTAGAGGGACAGGAGGAGACCGGAGACTTAAGAGGAACAGAGAAGAGGACAGGAGGAGACCGGAGAATTAAGAGGAACAGAGAAGAGGACAGGAGGAGACTGGAGACTTTAGAGGGACAGGAGGAGACCGGAGACTTTAGAGGGACAGGAGGAGACCGGAGACTTTAGAGGGACAGGAGGAGACCGGAGACTTAAGAGGAACAGAGAAGAGGACAGGAGGAGACCGGAGACTTAAGAGGAACAGAGAAGAGGACAGGAGGAGACCGGAGACTTTAGAGGGACAGGAGGAGACCGGAGACTTAAGAGGGACAGGAGGAGACCGGAGACTTTAGAGGGACAGGAGGAGACCGGAGACTTAAGAGGGACAGGAGGAGACCGGAGACTTTAGAGGGACAGGAGGAGACCGGAGACTTAAGAGGAGCAGAGAAGAGGACAGGAGGAGACCGGAGACTTAAGAGGAGCAGAGAAGAGGACAGGAGGAGACCGGAGACTTTAGAGGGACAGGAGGAGACCGGAGACTTAAGAGGAACAGAGAAGAGGACAGGAGGAGACCGGAGAATTAAGAGGAACAGAGAAGAGGACAGGAGGAGACTGGAGACTTTAGAGGGACAGGAGGAGACCGGAGACTTAAGAGGGACAGGAGGAGACCGGAGACTTTAGAGGGACAGGAGGAGACCGGAGACTTTAGAGGGACAGGAGGAGACCGGAGACTTTAGAGGGACAGGAGGAGACCGGAGACTTTAGAGGGACAGGAGGAGACCGGAGACTTAAGAGGAACAGAGAAGAGGACAGGAGGAGACCGGAGACTTAAGAGGAACAGAGAAGAGGACAGGAGGAGACCGGAGACTTTAGAGGGACAGGAGGAGACCGGAGACTTAAGAGGGACAGGAGGAGACCGGAGACTTTAGAGGGACAGGAGGAGACCGGAGACTTAAGAGGGACAGGAGGAGACCGGAGACTTTAGAGGGACAGGAGGAGACCGGAGACTTTAGAGGGACAGGAGGAGACCGGAGACTTAAGAGGAGCAGAGAAGAGGACAGGAGGAGACCGGAGACTTAAGAGGAGCAGAGAAGAGGACAGGAGGAGACCGGAGACTTTAGAGGGACAGGAGGAGACCGGAGACTTAAGAGGAACAGAGAAGAGGACAGGAGGAGACCGGAGAATTAAGAGGAACAGAGAAGAGGACAGGAGGAGACTGGAGACTTTAGAGGGACAGGAGGAGACCGGAGACTTTAGAGGGACAGGAGGAGACCGGAGACTTTAGAGGGACAGGAGGAGACCGGAGACTTAAGAGGAACAGAGAAGAGGACAGGAGGAGACCGGAGACTTAAGAGGAACAGAGAAGAGGACAGGAGGAGACCGGAGACTTTAGAGGGACAGGAGGAGACCGGAGACTTAAGAGGGACAGGAGGAGACCGGAGACTTTAGAGGGACAGGAGGAGACCGGAGACTTAAGAGGGACAGGAGGAGACCGGAGACTTTAGAGGGACAGGAGGAGACCGGAGACTTTAGAGGGACAGGAGGAGACCGGAGACTTAAGAGGAGCAGAGAAGAGGACAGGAGGAGACCGGAGACTTAAGAGGAGCAGAGAAGAGGACAGGAGGAGACCGGAGACTTTAGAGGGACAGGAGGAGACCGGAGACTTAAGAGGAACAGAGAAGAGGACAGGAGGAGACCGGAGAATTAAGAGGAACAGAGAAGAGGACAGGAGGAGACTGGAGACTTTAGAGGGACAGGAGGAGACCGGAGACTTAAGAGGGACAGGAGGAGACCGGAGACTTTAGAGGGACAGGAGGAGATCGGAGACTTTAGAGGGACAGGAGGAAACCGGAGACTTAAGAGGGACAGGAGGAGACCGGAGATTTTAGAGGGACAGGAGGAGACTGGAGACTTTAGAGGGACAGGAGGAGACCGGAGACTTTAGAGGGACAGGAGGAGACCGGAGACTTAAGAGGGACAGGAGGAGACCGGAGACTTTAGAGGGACAGGAGGAGACCGGAGACTTAAGAGGGACAGGAGGAGACCGGAGACTTTAGAGGGACAGGAGGAGACCGGAGACTTAAGAGGAACAGAGAAGAGGACAGGAGGAGACCGGAGACTTTAGAGGGACAGGAGGAGACCGGAGACTTTAGAGGGACAGAGAAGAGGACAGGAGGAGACCGGAGACTTTAGAGGGACAGGAGGAGACCGGAGACTTAAGAGGGACAGGAGGAGACCGGAGACTTAAGAGGGACAGGAGGAGACCGGAGACTTAAGAGGAACAGAGAAGAGGACAGGAGGAGACCGGAGACTTAAGAGGGACAGGAGGAGACCGGAGACTTTAGAGGGACAGGAGGAGACCGGAGACTTTAGAGGGACAGGAGGAGACCGGAGACTTAAGAGGGACAGGAGGAGACCGGAGACTTTAGAGGGACAGGAGGAGACCGGAGACTTTAGAGGGACAGGAGGAGACCGGAGACTTAAGAGGAGCAGAGAAGAGGACAGGAGGAGACCGGAGACTTAAGAGGAGCAGAGAAGAGGACAGGAGGAGACCGGAGACTTAAGAGGAGCAGAGAAGAGGACAGGAGGAGACCGGAGACTTAAGAGGAGCAGAGAAGAGGACAGGAGGAGACCGGAGACTTAAGAGGAGCAGAGAAGAGGACAGGAGGAGACAGGAGACTTAAGAGGAGCAGAGAAGAGCACAGGAGGAGACCGGAGACTTAAGAGG
This sequence comes from Proterorhinus semilunaris, assembly GCA_021464625.1. Classification (NCBI taxonomy): domain Eukaryota; kingdom Metazoa; phylum Chordata; class Actinopteri; order Gobiiformes; family Gobiidae; genus Proterorhinus; species Proterorhinus semilunaris. The sequence continues at coordinate 39,581,020 of CM038345.1, read as the reverse complement.
GACAGGAGGAGACCGGAGACTTTAGAGGGACAGGAGGAGACCGGAGACTTAAGAGGGACAGGAGGAGACCGGAGACTTTAGAGGGACAGGAGGAGACCGGAGACTTAAGAGGGACAGGAGGAGACCGGAGACTTAAGAGGGACAGGAGGAGACCGGAGACTTTAGAGGGACAGGAGGAGACCGGAGACTTAAGAGGGAAAGGAGGAGACCGGAGACTTTAGAGGGACAGGAGGAGACCGGAGACTTTAGAGGGACAGGAGGAGACCGGAGACTTAAGAGGGACAGGAGGAGACCGGAGACTTTAGAGGGACAGGAGGAGACCGGAGACTTAAGAGGGAAAGGAGGAGACCGGAGACTTTAGAGGGACAGGAGGAGACCGGAGACTTTAGAGGGACAGGAGGAGACCGGAGACTTAAGAGGGAAAGGAGGAGACCGGAGACTTTAGAGGGACAGGAGGAGACCGGAGACTTTAGAGGGACAGGAGGAGACCGGAGACTTAAGAGGAACAGAGAAGAGGACAGGAGGAGACCGGAGACTTAAGAGGAACAGAGAAGAGGACAGGAGGAGACCGGAGACTTTAGAGGGACAGGAGGAGACCGGAGACTTTAGAGGGACAGGAGGAGACCGGAGACTTAAGAGGGACAGGAGGAGACCGGAGACTTTAGAGGGACAGGAGGAGACCGGAGACTTTAGAGGGACAGGAGGAGACCGGAGACTTTAGAGGGACAGGAGGAGACCGGAGACTTAAGAGGGACAGGAGGAGACCGGAGACTTTAGAGGGACAGGAGGAGACCGGAGACTTAAGAGGAGCAGAGAAGAGGACAGGAGGAGACCGGAGACTTAAGAGGGACAGGAGGAGACCGGAGACTTTAGAGGGACAGGAGGAGATCGGAGACTTAAGAGGGACAGGAGGAGACCGGAGACTTTAGAGGGACAGGAGGAGACCGGAGACTTAAGAGGGACAGGAGGAGACCGGAGACTTTAGAGGGACAGGAGGAGACCGGAGACTTAAGAGGGAAAGGAGGAGACCGGAGACTTTAGAGGGACAGGAGGAGACCGGAGACTTTAGAGGGACAGGAGGAGACCGGAGACTTAAGAGGAACAGAGAAGAGGACAGGAGGAGACTGGAGACTTTAGAGGGACAGGAGGAGACCGGAGACTTTAGAGGGACAGGAGGAGACCGGAGACTTAAGAGGGACAGGAGGAGACCGGAGACTTTAGAGGGACAGGAGGAGACCGGAGACTTTAGAGGGACAGGAGGAGACCGGACACTTAAGAGGGACAGGAGGAGACCGGAGACTTTAGAGGGACAGGAGGACACCGGAGACTTTAGAGGGACAGGAGGAGACCGGAGACTTAAGAGGAGCAGAGAAGAGGACAGGAGGAGACCGGAGACTTAAGAGGAGCAGAGAAGAGGACAGGAGGAGACCGGAGACTTAAGAGGAACAGAGAAGAGGACAGGAGGAGACTGGAGACTTTAGAGGGACAGGAGGAGACCGGAGACTTTAGAGGGACAGGAGGAGACCGGAGACTTAAGAGGGACAGGAGGAGACCGGAGACTTTAGAGGGACAGGAGGAGATCGGAGACTTAAGAGGTACAGGAGGAGACCGGAGACTTTAGAGGGACAGGAGGAGACCGGAGACTTTAGAGGGACAGGAGGAGACCGGAGACTTTAGAGGGACAGGAGGAGACCGGAGACTTAAGAGGAACAGAGAAGAGGACAGGAGGAGACCGGAGACTTTAGAGGGACAGGAGGAGACCGGAGACTTTAGAGGGACAGAGAAGAGGACAGGAGGAGACCGGAGACTTAAGAGGGACAGGAGGAGACCGGAGAATTAAGAGGGACAGGAGGAGACCGGAGACTTTAGAGGGACAGGAGGAGACCGGAGACTTTAGAGGGACAGGAGGAGACCGGAGACTTTAGAGGGACAGGAGGAGACCGGAGACTTAAGAGGAGCAGAGAAGAGGACAGGAGGAGACCGGAGACTTAAGAGGAGCAGAGAAGAGGACAGGAGGAGACCGGAGACTTAAGAGGAGCAGAGAAGAGGACAGGAGGAGACCGGAGACTTATGAGGAGCAGAGAAGAGGACAGGAGGAGACCGGAGACTTAAGAGGAGCAGAGAAGAGGACAGGAGGAGACCGGAGACTTAAGAGGAACAGAGAAGAGGACAGGAGGAGACTGGAGACTTTAGAGGGACAGGAGGAGACCGGAGACTTTAGAGGGACAGGAGGAGACCGGAGACTTAAGAGGGACAGGAGGAGACCGGAGACTTTAGAGGGACAGGAGGAGACCGGAGACTTTAGAGGGACAGGAGGAGACCGGAGACTTAAGAGGGACAGGAGGAGACCGGAGACTTTAGAGGGACAGGAGGAGACCGGAGACTTAAGAGGAGCAGAGAAGAGGACAGGAGGAGACCGGAGACTTAAGAGGAGCAGAGAAGAGGACAGGAGGAGACCGGAGACTTAAGAGGAGCAGAGAAGAGGACAGGAGGAGACCGGAGACTTAAGAGGAGCAGAGAAGAGGACAGGAGGAGACCGGAGACTTAAGAGGAGCAGAGAAGAGCACAGGAGGAGACCGGAGACTTAAGAGGGACAGGAGGAGACCGGAGACTTTAGAGGGACAGGAGGAGACCGGAGACTTAAGAGGGACAGGAGGAGACCGGAGACTTTAGAGGGACAGGAGGAGACCGGAGACTTAAGAGGGACAGGAGGAGACCGGAGACTTAAGAGGGACAGGAGGAGACCGGAGACTTTAGAGGGACAGGAGGAGACCGGAGACTTAAGAGGGAAAGGAGGAGACCGGAGACTTTAGAGGGACAGGAGGAGACCGGAGACTTTAGAGGGACAGGAGGAGACCGGAGACTTAAGAGGGACAGGAGGAGACCGGAGACTTTAGAGGGACAGGAGGAGACCGGAGACTTAAGAGGGAAAGGAGGAGACCGGAGACTTTAGAGGGACAGGAGGAGACCGGAGACTTTAGAGGGACAGGAGGAGACCGGAGACTTAAGAGGGAAAGGAGGAGACCGGAGACTTTAGAGGGACAGGAGGAGACCGGAGACTTTAGAGGGACAGGAGGAGACCGGAGACTTAAGAGGAACAGAGAAGAGGACAGGAGGAGACCGGAGACTTAAGAGGAACAGAGAAGAGGACAGGAGGAGACCGGAGACTTTAGAGGGACAGGAGGAGACCGGAGACTTTAGAGGGACAGGAGGAGACCGGAGACTTAAGAGGGACAGGAGGAGACCGGAGACTTTAGAGGGACAGGAGGAGACCGGAGACTTTAGAGGGACAGGAGGAGACCGGAGACTTTAGAGGGACAGGAGGAGACCGGAGACTTAAGAGGGACAGGAGGAGACCGGAGACTTTAGAGGGACAGGAGGAGACCGGAGACTTAAGAGGAGCAGAGAAGAGGACAGGAGGAGACCGGAGACTTAAGAGGGACAGGAGGAGACCGGAGACTTTAGAGGGACAGGAGGAGATCGGAGACTTAAGAGGGACAGGAGGAGACCGGAGACTTTAGAGGGACAGGAGGAGACCGGAGACTTTAGAGGGACAGGAGGAGACCGGAGACTTTAGAGGGACAGGAGGAGACCGGAGACTTAAGAGGGAAAGGAGGAGACCGGAGACTTTAGAGGGACAGGAGGAGACCGGAGACTTTAGAGGGACAGGAGGAGACCGGAGACTTAAGAGGAACAGGAGGAGACCGGAGACTTAAGAGGGACAGGAGGAGACCGGAGACTTTAGAGGGACAGGAGGAGACCGGAGACTTTAGAGGGACAGGAGGAGACCGGACACTTAAGAGGGACAGGAGGAGACCGGAGACTTTAGAGGGACAGGAGGACACCGGAGACTTTAGAGGGACAGGAGGAGACCGGAGACTTAAGAGGAGCAGAGAAGAGGACAGGAGGAGACCGGAGACTTAAGAGGAGCAGAGAAGAGGACAGGAGGAGACCGGAGACTTAAGAGGAACAGAGAAGAGGACAGGAGGAGACTGGAGACTTTAGAGGGACAGGAGGAGACCGGAGACTTTAGAGGGACAGGAGGAGACCGGAGACTTAAGAGGGACAGGAGGAGACCGGAGACTTTAGAGGGACAGGAGGAGATCGGAGACTTAAGAGGTACAGGAGGAGACCGGAGACTTTAGAGGGACAGGAGGAGACCGGAGACTTTAGAGGGACAGGAGGAGACCGGAGACTTTAGAGGGACAGGAGGAGACCGGAGACTTAAGAGGAACAGAGAAGAGGACAGGAGGAGACCGGAGACTTTAGAGGGACAGGAGGAGACCGGAGACTTTAGAGGGACAGAGAAGAGGACAGGAGGAGACCGGAGACTTAAGAGGGACAGGAGGAGACCGGAGAATTAAGAGGGACAGGAGGAGACCGGAGACTTTAGAGGGACAGGAGGAGACCGGAGACTTTAGAGGGACAGGAGGAGACCGGAGACTTAAGAGGAGCAGAGAAGAGGACAGGAGGAGACCGGAGACTTAAGAGGAGCAGAGAAGAGGACAGGAGGAGACCGGAGACTTAAGAGGAGCAGAGAAGAGGACAGGAGGAGACCGGAGACTTATGAGGAGCAGAGAAGAGGACAGGAGGAGACCGGAGACTTAAGAGGAGCAGAGAAGAGGACAGGAGGAGACCGGAGACTTAAGAGGAACAGAGAAGAGGACAGGAGGAGACTGGAGACTTTAGAGGGACAGGAGGAGACCGGAGACTTTAGAGGGACAGGAGGAGACCGGAGACTTAAGAGGGACAGGAGGAGACCGGAGACTTTAGAGGGACAGGAGGAGACCGGAGACTTTAGAGGGACAGGAGGAGACCGGAGACTTAAGAGGGACAGGAGGAGACCGGAGACTTTAGAGGGACAGGAGGAGACCGGAGACTTAAGAGGAGCAGAGAAGAGGACAGGAGGAGACCGGAGACTTAAGAGGAGCAGAGAAGAGGACAGGAGGAGACCGGAGACTTAAGAGGAGCAGAGAAGAGGACAGGAGGAGACCGGAGACTTAAGAGGAGCAGAGAAGAGGACAGGAGGAGACCGGAGACTTAAGAGGGACAGGAGGAGACCGGAGACTTTAGAGGGACAGGAGGAGATCGGAGACTTAAGAGGTACAGGAGGAGACCGGAGACTTTAGAGGGACAGGAGGAGACCGGAGACTTTAGAGGGACAGGAGGAGACCGGAGACTTTAGAGGGACAGGAGGAGACCGGAGACTTAAGAGGGACAGGAGGAGACCGGAGACTTTAGAGGGACAGGAGGAGACCGGAGACTTAAGAGGAGCAGAGAAGAGGACGGGAGGAGACCGGAGACTTAAGAGGGACAGGAGGAGACCGGAGACTTTAGAGGGACAGGAGGAGATCGGAGACTTTAGAGGGACAGGAGGAGACCGGAGACTTTAGAGGGACAGGAGGAGACCGGAGACTTAAGAGGGACAGGAGGAGACCGGAGACTTTAGAGGGACAGGAGGAGACCGGAGACTTAAGAGGGAAAGGAGGAGACCGGAGACTTTAGAGGGACAGGAGGAGACCGGAGACTTTAGAGGGACAGGAGGAGACCGGAGACTTAAGAGGGACAGGAGGAGACCGGAGACTTTAGAGGGACAGGAGGAGACCGGAGACTTAAGAGGGACAGGAGGAGACCGGAGACTTTAGAGGGACAGGAGGAGACCGGAGACTTTAGAGGGACAGGAGGAGACCGGAGACTTAAGAGGAACAGAGAAGAGGACAGGAGGAGACCGGAGACTTAAGAGGAGCAGAGAAGAGGACAGGAGGAGACCGGAGACTTAAGAGGGACAGGAGGAGACCGGAGACTTAAGAGGAACAGAGAAGAGGACAGGAGGAGACCGGAGACTTTAGAGGGACAGGAGGAGACCGGAGACTTTAGAGGGACAGAGAAGAGGACAGGAGGAGACCGGAGACTTTAGAGGGACAGGAGGAGACCGGAGACTTAAGAGGGACAGGAGGAGACCGGAGACTTAAGAGGAACAGAGAAGAGGACAGGAGGAGACCGGAGACTTTAGAGGGACAGGAGGAGACCGGAGACTTTAGAGGGACAGGAGGAGACCGGAGACTTAAGAGGGACAGGAGGAGACCGGAGACTTTAGAGGGACAGTAGGAGACCGGAGACTTTAGAGGGACAGGAGGAGACCGGAGACTTAAGAGGAGCAGAGAAGAGGACAGGAGGAGACCGGAGACTTAAGAGGAGCAGAGAAGAGGACAGGAGGAGACCGGAGACTTAAGAGGAGCAGAGAAGAGGACAGGAGGAGACCGGAGACTTAAGAGGAACAGAGAAGAGGACAGGAGGAGACTGGATACTTTAGAGGGACAGGAGGAGACCGGAGACTTTAGAGGGACAGGAGGAGACCGAAGACTTAAGAGGGACAGGAGGAGACCGGAGACTTTAGAGGGACAGGAGGAGACCGGAGACTTTAGAGGGACAGGAGGAGACCGGAGACTTAAGAGGGACAGGAGGAGACTGGAGACTTTAGAGGGACAGGAGGAGACCGGAGACTTAAGAGGAGCAGAGAAGAGGACAGGAGGAGACCGGAGACTTTAGAGGGACAGGAGGAGACCGGAGACTTAAGAGGAACAGAGAAGAGGACAGGAGGAGACCGGAGACTTAAGAGGAACAGAGAAGAGGACAGGAGGAGACTGGAGACTTTAGAGGGACAGGAGGAGACCGGAGACTTTAGAGGGACAGGAGGAGACCGGAGACTTTAGAGAGACAGGAGGAGACTGGAGACTTTAGAGGGACAGGAGGAGACTGGAGACTTTAGAGGGACAGGAGGAGACCGGAGACTTAAGAGGAGCAGAGAAGAGGACAGGAGGAGACCGGAGACTTTAGAGGGACAGGAGGAGACCGGAGACTTAAGAGGAACAGAGAAGAGGACAGGAGGAGACCGGAGACTTAAGAGGAACAGAGAAGAGGACAGGAGGAGACTGGAGACTTTAGAGGGACAGGAGGAGACCGGAGACTTTAGAGGGACAGGAGGAGACCGGAGACTTTAGAGAGACAGGAGGAGACTGGAGACTTTAGAGGGACAGGAGGAGACCGGAGACTTTAGAGGGACAGGAGGAGACCTGAGACTTTAGAGGGACAGGAGGAGACCTGAGACTTAAGAGGGACAGGAGGAGACCGGAGACTTTAGAGGGACAGGAGGAGACCGGAGACTTTAGAGGGACAGGAGGAGACCGGAGACTTTAGAGGGACAGGAGGAGACCGGAGACTTAAGAGGGACAGGAGGAGACCGGAGACTTTAGAGGGACAGGAGGAGACCGGAGACTTAAGAGGAACAGAGAAGAGGACAGGAGGAGACCGGAGACTTTAGAGGGACAGAGAAGAGGACAGGAGGAGACCGGAGACTTTAGAGGGACAGGAGGAGACCGGAGACTTAAGAGGGACAGGAGGAGACCGGAGACTTAAGAGGGACAGGAGGAGACCGGAGACTTAAGAGGAACAGAGAAGAGGACAGGAGGAGACCGGAGACTTTAGAGGGACAGGAGGAGACCGGAGACTTAAGAGGGACAGGAGGAGACCGGAGACTTTAGAGGGACAGTAGGAGACCGGAGACTTTAGAGGGACAGGAGGAGACCGGAGACTTAAGAGGAGCAGAGAAGAGGACAGGAGGAGACCGGAGACTTAAGAGGAGCAGAGAAGAGGACAGGAGGAGACCGGAGACTTAAGAGGAGCAGAGAAGAGGACAGGAGGAGACCGGAGACTTAAGAGGAACAGAGAAGAGGACAGGAGGAGACTGGAGACTTTAGAGGGACAGGAGGAGACCGGAGACTTTAGAGGGACAGGAGGAGACCGGAGACTTAAGAGGGACAGGAGGAGACCGGAGACTTTAGAGGGACAGGAGGAGACCGGAGACTTTAGAGGGACAGGAGGAGACCGGAGACTTAAGAGGGACAGGAGGAGACCGGAGACTTTAGAGGGACAGGAGGAGACCGGAGACTTAAGAGGAGCAGAGAAGAGGACAGGAGGAGACCGGAGACTTTAGAGGGACAGGAGGAGACCGGAGACTTAAGAGGAACAGAGAAGAGGACAGGAGGAGACCGGAGACTTAAGAGGAACAGAGAAGAGGACAGGAGGAGACTGGAGACTTAAGAGGGACAGGAGGAGACCGGAGACTTTAGAGGGACAGGAGGAGACCGGAGACTTTAGAGGGACAGGAGGAGACCGGAGACTTTAGAGGGACAGGAGGAGACCGGAGACTTTAGAGGGACAGGAGGAGACCGGACCCTTAAGAGGAGCAGAGAAGAGGACAGGAGGAGACCGGAGACTTAAGAGGAGCAGAGAAGAGGACAGGAGGAGACTGGAGACTTTAGAGGGACAGGAGGAGACCGGAGACTTAAGAGGGACAGGAGGAGACCGGAGACTTTAGAGGGACAGGAGGAGACCGGAAACTTTAGAGGGACAGGAGGAGACCGGAGACTTTAGAGGGACAGGAGGAGACCGGAGACTTAAGAGGGACAGGAGGAGACCGGAGACTTAAGAGGGGCAGAGAAGAGGACAGGAGGAGACCGGAGACTTAAGAGGAGCAGAGAAGAGGACAGGAGGAGACTGGAGACTTTAGAGGGACAGGAGGAGACCGGAGACTTTAGAGGGACAGGAGGAGACCGGAGACTTAAGAGGGACAGGAGGAGACCGGAGACTTTAGAGGGACAGGAGGAGACCGGAGACTTTAGAGGGACAGGAGGAGACCGGAGACTTTAGAGGGACAGGAGGAGACCGGAGACTTAAGAGGAGCAGAGAAGAGGACAGGAGGAGACCGGAGACTTTAGAGGGACAGGAGGAGACCGGAGACTTAAGAGGGACAGGAGGAGACCGGAGACTTAAGAGGAACAGAGAAGAGGACAGGAGGAGACCGGAGACTTTAGAGGGACAGGAGGAGACCGGAGACTTTAGAGGGACAGGAGGAGACCGGAGACTTAAGAGGGACAGGAGGAGACCGGAGACTTTAGAGGGACAGTAGGAGACCGGAGACTTTAGAGGGACAGGAGGAGACCGGAGACTTAAGAGGAGCAGAGAAGAGGACAGGAGGAGACCGGAGACTTAAGAGGAACAGAGAAGAGGACAGGAGGAGACCGGAGACTTAAGAGGAGCAGAGAAGAGGACAGGAGGAGACCGGAGACTTAAGAGGAACAGAGAAGAGGACAGGAGGAGACTGGAGACTTTAGAGGGACAGGAGGAGACCGGAGACTTTAGAGGGACAGGAGGAGAACGGAGACTTAAGAGGGACAGGAGGAGACCGGAGACTTTAGAGGGACAGGAGGAGACCGGAGACTTTAGAGGGACAGGAGGAGACCGGAGACTTAAGAGGGACAGGAGGAGACCGGAGACTTTAGAGGGACAGGAGGAGACCGGAGACTTAAGAGGAGCAGAGAAGAGGACAGGAGGAGACCGGAGACTTTAGAGGGACAGGAGGAGACCGGAGACTTAAGAGGAACAGAGAAGAGGACAGGAGGAGACCGGAGACTTAAGAGGAACAGAGAAGAGGACAGGAGGAGACTGGAGACTTTAGAGGGACAGGAGGAGACCGGAGACTTTAGAGGGACAGGAGGAGACCGGAGACATTAGAGAGACAGGAGGAGACTGGAGACTTTAGAGGGACAGGAGGAGACCGGAGACTTAAGAGGGACAGGAGGAGACCGGAGACTTAAGAGGAGCAGAGAAGAGGACAGGAGGAGACCGGAGACTTTAGAGGGACAGGAGGAGACCGGAGACTTAAGAGGAACAGAGAAGAGGACAGGAGGAGACCGGAGACTTAAGAGGAACAGAGAAGAGGACAGGAGGAGACTGGAGACTTTAGAGGGACAGGAGGAGACCGGAGACTTTAGAGGGACAGGAGGAGACCGGAGACTTTAGAGGGACAGGAGGAGACCGGAGACTTTAGAGGGACAGGAGGAGACCTGAGACTTTAGAGGGACAGGAGGAGACCGGAGACTTTAGAGGGACAGGAGGAGACCGGAGACTTTAGAGGGACAGGAGGAGACCGGAGACTTTAGAGGGACAGGAGGAGACCGGAGACTTAAGAGGGACAGGAGGAGACCGGAGACTTTAGAGGGACAGGAGGAGACCGGAGACTTAAGAGGAACAGAGAAGAGGACAGGAGGAGACCGGAGACTTAAGAGGGACAGGAGGAGACCGGAGACTTTAGAGGGACAGGAGGAGACCGGAGACTTAAGAGGAACAGAGAAGAGGACAGGAGGAGACCGGAGACTTTAGAGGGACAGAGAAGAGGACAGGAGGAGACCGGAGACTTTAGAGGGACAGGAGGAGACCGGAGACTTAAGAGGGACAAGAGGAGACCGGAGACTTAAGAGGGACAGGAGGAGACCGGAGACTTAAGAGGAACAGAGAAGAGGACAGGAGGAGACCGGAGACTTTAGAGGGACAGGAGGAGACCGGAGACTTAAGAGGGACAGGAGGAGACCGGAGACTTTAGAGGGACAGGAGGAGACCGGAGACTTTAGAGGGACAGGAGGAGACCGGAGACTTAAGAGGGACAGGAGGAGACCGGAGACTTTAGAGGGACAGTAGGAGACCGGAGACTTTAGAGGGACAGGAGGAGACCGGAGACTTAAGAGGAGCAGAGAAGAGGACAGGAGGAGACCGGAGACTTAAGAGGAGCAGAGAAGAGGACAGGAGGAGACCGGAGACTTAAGAGAAGCAGAGAAGAGGACAGGAGGAGACCGGAGACTTAAGAGGAACAGAGAAGAGGACAGGAGGAGACTGGAGACTTTAGAGGGACAGGAGGAGACCGGAGACTTTAGAGGGACAGGAGGAGACCGGAGACTTAAGAGGGACAGGAGGAGACCGGAGACTTTAGAGGGACAGGAGGAGACCGGAGACTTTAGAGGGACAGGAGGAGACCGGAGACTTAAGAGGGACAGGAGGAGACCGGAGACTTTAGAGGGACAGGAGGAGACCGGAGACTTAAGAGGAGCAGAGAAGAGGACAGGAGGAGACCGGAGACTTTAGAGGGACAGGAGGAGACCGGAGACTTAAGAGGAACAGAGAAGAGGACAGGAGGAGACCGGAGACTTAAGAGGAACAGAGAAGAGGACAGGAGGAGACCGGAGACTTTAGAGGGACAGGAGGAGACCGGAGACTTTAGAGGGACAGGAGGAGACCGGAGACTTTAGAGGGACAGGAGGAGACCGGAGACTTTAGAGGGACAGGAGGAGACCGGAGACTTAAGAGGGACAGGAGGAGACCGGAGACTTTAGAGGGACAGGAGGAGACCGGACCCTTAAGAGGAGCAGAGAAGAGGACAGGAGGAGACCGGAGACTTAAGAGGAGCAGAGAAGAGGACAGGAGGAGACTGGAGACTTTAGAGGGACAGGAGGAGACCGGAGACTTAAGAGGGACAGGAGGAGACCGGAGACTTTAGAGGGACAGGAGGAGACCGGAAACTTTAGAGGGACAGGAGGAGACCGGAGACTTTAGAGGGACAGGAGGAGACCGGAGACTTAAGAGGGGCAGAGAAGAGGACAGGAGGAGACCGGAGACTTAAGAGGAGCAGAGAAGAGGACAGGAGGAGACTGGAGACTTTAGAGGGACAGGAGGAGACCGGAGACTTTAGAGGGACAGGAGGAGACCGGAGACTTAAGAGGGACAGGAGGAGACCGGAGACTTTAGAGGGACAGGAGGAGACCGGAGACTTTAGAGGGACAGGAGGAGACCGGAGACTTAAGAGGGACAGGAGGAGACCGGAGACTTAAGAGGGACAGGAGGAGACCGGAGACTTTAGAGGGACAGAGAAGAGGACAGGAGGAGACCGGAGACTTAAGAGGGACAGGAGGAGACCGGAGAATTAAGAGGGACAGGAGGAGACCGGAGACTTTAGAGGGACAGGAGGAGACCGGAGACTTAAGAGGAACAGAGAAGAGGACAGGAGGAGACCGGAGACTTTAGAGGGACAGAGAAGAGGACAGGAGGAGACCGGAGACTTTAGAGGGACAGGAGGAGACCGGAGACTTAAGAGGGACAGGAGGAGACCGGAGACTTAAGAGGGACAGGAGGAGACCGGAGACTTAAGAGGAACAGAGAAGAGGACAGGAGGAGACCGGAGACTTTAGAGGGACAGGAGGAGACCGGAGACTTAAGAGGGACAGGAGGAGACCGGAGACTTTAGAGGGACAGTAGGAGACCGGAGACTTTAGAGGGACAGGAGGAGACCGGAGACTTAAGAGGAGCAGAGAAGAGGACAGGAGGAGACCGGAGACTTAAGAGGAGCAGAGAAGAGGACAGGAGGAGACCGGAGACTTAAGAGGAGCAGAGAAGAGGACAGGAGGAGACCGGAGACTTAAGAGGAGCAGAGAAGAGGACAGGAGGAGACCGGAGACTTAAGAGGGACAGGAGGAGACCGGAGACTTTAGAGGGACAGGAGGAGATCGGAGACTTAAGAGGTACAGGAGGAGACCGGAGACTTTAGAGGGACAGGAGGAGACCGGAGACTTTAGAGGGACAGGAGGAGACCGGAGACTTTAGAGGGACAGGAGGAGACCGGAGACTTAAGAGGGACAGGAGGAGACCGGAGACTTTAGAGGGACAGGAGGAGACCGGAGACTTAAGAGGAGCAGAGAAGAGGACGGGAGGAGACCGGAGACTTAAGAGGGACAGGAGGAGACCGGAGACTTTAGAGGGACAGGAGGAGATCGGAGACTTAAGAGGGACAGGAGGAGACCGGAGACTTTAGAGGGACAGGAGGAGACCGGAGACTTAAGAGGGACAGGAGGAGACCGGAGACTTTAGAGGGACAGGAGGAGACCGGAGACTTAAGAGGGAAAGGAGGAGACCGGAGACTTTAGAGGGACAGGAGGAGACCGGAGACTTTAGAGGGACAGGAGGAGACCGGAGACTTAAGAGGGACAGGAGGAGACCGGAGACTTTAGAGGGACAGGAGGAGACCGGAGACTTAAGAGGGACAGGAGGAGACCGGAGACTTTAGAGGGACAGGAGGAGACCGGAGACTTTAGAGGGACAGGAGGAGACCGGAGACTTAAGAGGAACAGAGAAGAGGACAGGAGGAGACCGGAGACTTAAGAGGAGCAGAGAAGAGGACAGGAGGAGACCGGAGACTTAAGAGGGACAGGAGGAGACCGGAGACTTAAGAGGAACAGAGAAGAGGACAGGAGGAGACCGGAGACTTTAGAGGGACAGGAGGAGACCGGAGACTTTAGAGGGACAGAGAAGAGGACAGGAGGAGACCGGAGACTTTAGAGGGACAGGAGGAGACCGGAGACTTAAGAGGGACAGGAGGAGACCGGAGACTTAAGAGGAACAGAGAAGAGGACAGGAGGAGACCGGAGACTTTAGAGGGACAGGAGGAGACCGGAGACTTTAGAGGGACAGGAGGAGACCGGAGACTTAAGAGGGACAGGAGGAGACCGGAGACTTTAGAGGGACAGTAGGAGACCGGAGACTTTAGAGGGACAGGAGGAGACCGGAGACTTAAGAGGAGCAGAGAAGAGGACAGGAGGAGACCGGAGACTTAAGAGGAGCAGAGAAGAGGACAGGAGGAGACCGGAGACTTAAGAGGAGCAGAGAAGAGGACAGGAGGAGACCGGAGACTTAAGAGGAACAGAGAAGAGGACAGGAGGAGACTGGAGACTTTAGAGGGACAGGAGGAGACCGGAGACTTTAGAGGGACAGGAGGAGACCGAAGACTTAAGAGGGACAGGAGGAGACCGGAGACTTTAGAGGGACAGGAGGAGACCGGAGACTTTAGAGGGACAGGAGGAGACCGGAGACTTAAGAGGAGCAGAGAAGAGGACAGGAGGAGACCGGAGACTTAAGAGGAGCAGAGAAGAGGACAGGAGGAGACCGGAGACTTAAGAGGAGCAGAGAAGAGGACAGGAGGAGACCGGAGACTTAAGAGGAACAGAGAAGAGGACAGGAGGAGACTGGAGACTTTAGAGGGACAGGAGGAGACCGGAGACTTTAGAGGGACAGGAGGAGACCGAAGACTTAAGAGGGACAGGAGGAGACCGGAGACTTTAGAGGGACAGGAGGAGACCGGAGACTTTAGAGGGACAGGAGGAGACCGGAGACTTAAGAGGGACAGGAGGAGACTGGAGACTTTAGAGGGACAGGAGGAGACCGGAGACTTAAGAGGAGCAGAGAAGAGGACAGGAGGAGACCGGAGACTTTAGAGGGACAGGAGGAGACCGGAGACTTAAGAGGAACAGAGAAGAGGACAGGAGGAGACCGGAGACTTAAGAGGAACAGAGAAGAGGACAGGAGGAGACTGGAGACTTTAGAGGGACAGGAGGAGACCGGAGACTTTAGAGGGACAGGAGGAGACCGGAGACTTTAGAGAGACAGGAGGAGACTGGCGACTTTAGAGGGACAGGAGGAGACCGGAGACTTAAGAGGGACAGGAGGAGACCGGAGACTTAAGAGGAGCAGAGAAGAGGACAGGAGGAGACCGGAGACTTTAGAGGGACAGGAGGAGACCGGAGACTTAAGAGGAACAGAGAAGAGGACAGGAGGAGACCGGAGACTTAAGAGGAACAGAGAAGAGGACAGGAGGAGACTGGAGACTTTAGAGGGACAGGAGGAGACCGGAGACTTTAGAGGGACAGGAGGAGACCGGAGACTTAAGAGGGACAGGAGGAGACCGGAGACTTTAGAGGGACAGGAGGAGACCGGAGACTTAAGAGGGACAGGAGGAGACCGGAGACTTTAGAGGGACAGGAGGAGACCGGAGACTTAAGAGGAACAGAGAAGAGGACAGGAGGAGACCGGAGACTTTAGAGGGACAGAGAAGAGGACAGGAGGAGACCGGAGACTTTAGAGGGACAGGAGGAGACCGGAGACTTAAGAGGGACAGGAGGAGACCGGAGACTTAAGAGGGACAGGAGGAGACCGGAGACTTAAGAGGAACAGAGAAGAGGACAGGAGGAGACCGGAGACTTTAGAGGGACAGGAGGAGACCGGAGACTTAAGAGGGACAGGAGGAGACCGGAGACTTTAGAGGGACAGTAGGAGACCGGAGACTTTAGAGGGACAGGAGGAGACCGGAGACTTAAGAGGAGCAGAGAAGAGGACAGGAGGAGACCGGAGACTTAAGAGGAGCAGAGAAGAGGACAGGAGGAGACCGGAGACTTAAGAGGAGCAGAGAAGAGGACAGGAGGAGACCGGAGACTTAAGAGGAACAGAGAAGAGGACAGGAGGAGACTGGAGACTTTAGAGGGACAGGAGGAGACCGGAGACTTTAGAGGGACAGGAGGAGACCGGAGACTTAAGAGGGACAGGAGGAGACCGGAGACTTTAGAGGGACAGGAGGAGACCGGAGACTTTAGAGGGACAGGAGGAGACCGGAGACTTAAGAGGGACAGGAGGAGACCGGAGACTTTAGAGGGACAGGAGGAGACCGGAGACTTAAGAGGAGCAGAGAAGAGGACAGGAGGAGACCGGAGACTTTAGAGGGACAGGAGGAGACCGGAGACTTAAGAGGAACAGAGAAGAGGACAGGAGGAGACCGGAGACTTAAGAGGAACAGAGAAGAGGACAGGAGGAGACTGGAGACTTAAGAGGGACAGGAGGAGACCGGAGACTTTAGAGGGACAGGAGGAGACCGGAGACTTTAGAGGGACAGGAGGAGACCGGAGACTTTAGAGGGACAGGAGGAGACCGGACCCTTAAGAGGAGCAGAGAAGAGGACAGGAGGAGACCGGAGACTTAAGAGGAGCAGAGAAGAGGACAGGAGGAGACTGGAGACTTTAGAGGGACAGGAGGAGACCGGAGACTTAAGAGGGACAGGAGGAGACCGGAGACTTTAGAGGGACAGGAGGAGACCGGAAACTTTAGAGGGACAGGAGGAGACCGGAGACTTTAGAGGGACAGGAGGAGACCGGAGACTTAAGAGGGACAGGAGGAGACCGGAGACTTAAGAGGGGCAGAGAAGAGGACAGGAGGAGACCGGAGACTTAAGAGGAGCAGAGAAGAGGACAGGAGGAGACTGGAGACTTTAGAGGGACAGGAGGAGACCGGAGACTTTAGAGGGACAGGAGGAGACCGGAGACTTAAGAGGGACAGGAGGAGACCGGAGACTTTAGAGGGACAGGAGGAGACCGGAGACTTTAGAGGGACAGGAGGAGACCGGAGACTTTAGAGGGACAGGAGGAGACCGGAGACTTAAGAGGAGCAGAGAAGAGGACAGGAGGAGACCGGAGACTTTAGAGGGACAGGAGGAGACCGGAGACTTAAGAGGAACAGAGAAGAGGACAGGAGGAGACCGGAGACTTTAGAGGGACAGAGAAGAGGACAGGAGGAGACCGGAGACTTTAGAGGGACAGGAGGAGACCGGAGACTTAAGAGGGACAGGAGGAGACCGGAGACTTAAGAGGAACAGAGAAGAGGACAGGAGGAGACCGGAGACTTTAGAGGGACAGGAGGAGACCGGAGACTTTAGAGGGACAGGAGGAGACCGGAGACTTAAGAGGGACAGGAGGAGACCGGAGACTTTAGAGGGACAGTAGGAGACCGGAGACTTTAGAGGGACAGGAGGAGACCGGAGACTTAAGAGGAGCAGAGAAGAGGACAGGAGGAGACCGGAGACTTAAGAGGAACAGAGAAGAGGACAGGAGGAGACCGGAGACTTAAGAGGAGCAGAGAAGAGGACAGGAGGAGACCGGAGACTTAAGAGGAACAGAGAAGAGGACAGGAGGAGACTGGAGACTTTAGAGGGACAGGAGGAGACCGGAGACTTTAGAGGGACAGGAGGAGACCGGAGACTTAAGAGGGACAGGAGGAGACCGGAGACTTTAGAGGGACAGGAGGAGACCGGAGACTTTAGAGGGACAGGAGGAGACCGGAGACTTAAGAGGGACAGGAGGAGACCGGAGACTTTAGAGGGACAGGAGGAGACCGGAGACTTAAGAGGAGCAGAGAAGAGGACAGGAGGAGACCGGAGACTTTAGAGGGACAGGAGGAGACCGGAGACTTAAGAGGAACAGAGAAGAGGACAGGAGGAGACCGGAGACTTAAGAGGAACAGAGAAGAGGACAGGAGGAGACTGGAGACTTTAGAGGGACAGGAGGAGACCGGAGACTTTAGAGGGACAGGAGGAGACCGGAGACTTTAGAGAGACAGGAGGAGACTGGAGACTTTAGAGGGACAGGAGGAGACCGGAGACTTAAGAGGGACAGGAGGAGACCGGAGACTTAAGAGGAGCAGAGAAGAGGACAGGAGGAGACCGGAGACTTTAGAGGGACAGGAGGAGACCGGAGACTTAAGAGGAACAGAGAAGAGGACAGGAGGAGACCGGAGACTTAAGAGGAACAGAGAAGAGGACAGGAGGAGACTGGAGACTTTAGAGGGACAGGAGGAGACCGGAGACTTTAGAGGGACAGGAGGAGACCGGAGACTTAAGAGGGACAGGAGGAGACCGGAGACTTTAGAGGGACAGGAGGAGACCGGAGACTTTAGAGGGACAGGAGGAGACCTGAGACTTTAGAGGGACAGGAGGAGACCGGAGACTTTAGAGGGACAGGAGGAGACCGGAGACTTTAGAGGGACAGGAGGAGACCGGAGACTTTAGAGGGACAGGAGGAGACCGGAGACTTAAGAGGGACAGGAGGAGACCGGAGACTTTAGAGGGACAGGAGGAGACCGGAGACTTAAGAGGAACAGAGAAGAGGACAGGAGGAGACCGGAGACTTTAGAGGGACAGAGAAGAGGACAGGAGGAGACCGGAGACTTTAGAGGGACAGGAGGAGACCGGAGACTTAAGAGGGACAGGAGGAGACCGGAGACTTAAGAGGGACAGGAGGAGACCGGAGACTTAAGAGGAACAGAGAAGAGGACAGGAGGAGACCGGAGACTTTAGAGGGACAGGAGGAGACCGGAGACTTAAGAGGGACAGGAGGAGACCGGAGACTTTAGAGGGACAGGAGGAGACCGGAGACTTTAGAGGGACAGGAGGAGACCGGAGACTTAAGAGGGACAGGAGGAGACCGGAGACTTTAGAGGGACAGTAGGAGACCGGAGACTTTAGAGGGACAGGAGGAGACCGGAGACTTAAGAGGAGCAGAGAAGAGGACAGGAGGAGACCGGAGACTTAAGAGGAGCAGAGAAGAGGACAGGAGGAGACCGGAGACTTAAGAGGAGCAGAGAAGAGGACAGGAGGAGACCGGAGACTTAAGAGGAACAGAGAAGAGGACAGGAGGAGACTGGAGACTTTAGAGGGACAGGAGGAGACCGGAGACTTTAGAGGGACAGGAGGAGACCGGAGACTTAAGAGGGACAGGAGGAGACCGGAGACTTTAGAGGGACAGGAGGAGACCGGAGACTTTAGAGGGACAGGAGGAGACCGGAGACTTAAGAGGGACAGGAGGAGACCGGAGACTTTAGAGGGACAGGAGGAGACCGGAGACTTAAGAGGAGCAGAGAAGAGGACAGGAGGAGACCGGAGACTTTAGAGGGACAGGAGGAGACCGGAGACTTAAGAGGAACAGAGAAGAGGACAGGAGGAGACCGGAGACTTAAGAGGAACAGAGAAGAGGACAGGAGGAGACCGGAGACTTTAGAGGGACAGGAGGAGACCGGAGACTTTAGAGGGACAGGAGGAGACCGGAGACTTTAGAGGGACAGGAGGAGACCGGAGACTTTAGAGGGACAGGAGGAGACCGGAGACTTAAGAGGGACAGGAGGAGACCGGAGACTTTAGAGGGACAGGAGGAGACCGGACCCTTAAGAGGAGCAGAGAAGAGGACAGGAGGAGACCGGAGACTTAAGAGGAGCAGAGAAGAGGACAGGAGGAGACTGGAGACTTTAGAGGGACAGGAGGAGACCGGAGACTTAAGAGGGACAGGAGGAGACCGGAGACTTTAGAGGGACAGGAGGAGACCGGAAACTTTAGAGGGACAGGAGGAGACCGGAGACTTTAGAGGGACAGGAGGAGACCGGAGACTTAAGAGGGACAGGAGGAGACCGGAGACTTAAGAGGGGCAGAGAAGAGGACAGGAGGAGACCGGAGACTTAAGAGGAGCAGAGAAGAGGACAGGAGGAGACTGGAGACTTTAGAGGGACAGGAGGAGACCGGAGACTTTAGAGGGACAGGAGGAGACCGGAGACTTAAGAGGGACAGGAGGAGACCGGAGACTTAAGAGGAGCAGAGAAGAGGACAGGAGGAGACTGGAGACTTTAGAGGGACAGGAGGAGACCGGAGACTTTAGAGGGACAGGAGGAGACCGGAGACTTTAGAGGGACAGGAGGAGACCGGAGACTTAAGAGGAGCAGAGAAGAGGACAGGAGGAGACCGGAGACTTTAGAGGGACAGGAGGAGACCGGAGACTTAAGAGGAACAGAGAAGAGGACAGGAGGAGACCGGAGACTTTAGAGGGACAGAGAAGAGGACAGGAGGAGACCGGAGACTTTAGAGGGACAGGAGGAGACCGGAGACTTAAGAGGGACAGGAGGAGACCGGAGACTTAAGAGGGACAGGAGGAGACCGGAGACTTAAGAGGAACAGAGAAGAGGACAGGAGGAGACCGGAGACTTTAGAGGGACAGGAGGAGACCGGAGACTTTAGAGGGACAGGAGGAGACCGGAGACTTAAGAGGGACAGGAGGAGACTGGAGACTTTAGAGGGACAGGAGGAGACCGGAGACTTTAGAGGGACAGGAGGAGACTGGAGACTTTAGAGGGACAGGAGGAGACCGGAGACTTAAGAGGGACAGGAGGAGACCGGAGACTTAAGAGGAGCAGAGAAGAGGACAGGAGGAGACCGGAGACTTAAGAGGAACAGAGAAGAGGACAGGAGGAGACCGGAGACTTAAGAGGAACAGAGAAGAGGACAGGAGGAGACTGGAGACTTTAGAGGGACAGGAGGAGACCGGAGACTTTAGAGGGACAGGAGGAGACCGGAGACTTAAGAGGGACAGGAGGAGACCGGAGACTTTAGAGGGACAGGCGGAGACCGGAGACTTTAGAGGGACAGGAGGAGACCGGAGACTTTAGAGGGACAGGAGGAGACCGGAGACTTAAGAGGGACAGGAGGAGACCGGAGACTTTAGAGGGACAAGAGGAGACCGGAGACTTAAGAGGAGCAGAGAAGAGGACAGGGGGAGACCGGAGACTTAAGAGGAGCAGAGAAGAGGACAGGAGGAGACCGGAGACTTAAGAGGAGCAGAGAAGAGGACAGGAGGAGACCGGAGACTTAAGAGGGGCAGAGAAGAGGACAGGAGGAGACCGGAGACTTAAGAGGGGCAGAGAAGAGGACAGGAGGAGACTGGAGACTTTAGAGGGACAGGAGGAGACCGGAGACTTAAGAGGGACAGGAGGAGACCGGAGACTTTAGAGGGACAGGAGGAGACCGGAAACTTTAGAGGGACAGGAGGAGACCGGAGACTTTAGAGGGACAGGAGGAGACCGGAGACTTAAGAGGGACAGGAGGAGACCGGAGACTTAAGAGGGGCAGAGAAGAGGACAGGAGGAGACCGGAGACTTAAGAGGAGCAGAGAAGAGGACAGGAGGAGACTGGAGACTTTAGAGGGACAGGAGGAGACCGGAGACTTAAGAGGGACAGGAGGAGACCGGAGACTTTAGAGGGACAGGAGGAGACCGGAAACTTTAGAGGGACAGGAGGAGACCGGAGACTTTAGAGGGACAGGAGGAGACCGGAGACTTAAGAGGGACAGGAGGAGACCGGAGACTTAAGAGGGGCAGAGAAGAGGACAGGAGGAGACCGGAGACTTAAGAGGAGCAGAGAAGAGGACAGGAGGAGACTGGAGACTTTAGAGGGACAGGAGGAGACCGGAGACTTAAGAGGGACAGGAAGAGACCGGAGACTTTAGAGGGACAGGAGGAGACCGGAGACTTTAGAGGGACAGGAGGAGACCGGAGACTTTAGAGGGACAGGAGGAGACCGGAGACTTAAGAGGGACAGGAGGAGACCGGAGACTTTAGAGGGACAGGAGGAGACCGGAGACTTAAGAGGAGCAGAGAAGAGGACAGGAGGAGACCGGAGACTTTAGAGGGACAGGAGGAGACCGGAGACTTAAGAGGAACAGAGAAGAGGACAGGAGGAGACCGGAGACTTAAGAGGGACAGGAGGAGACCGGAGACTTAAGAGGAACAGAGAAGAGGACAGGAGGAGACCGGAGACTTTAGAGGGACAGGAGGAGACCGGAGACTTAAGAGGGACAGGAGGAGACCGGAGACTTTAGAGGGACAGGAGGAGACCGGAGACTTTAGAGGGACAGGAGGAGACCGGAGACTTAAGAGGGACAGGAGGAGACTGGAGACTTTAGAGGGACAGGAGGAGACCGGAGACTTTAGAGGGACAGGAGGAGACTGGAGACTTTAGAGGGACAGGAGGAGACCGGAGACTTAAGAGGGACAGGAGGAGACCGGAGACTTAAGAGGAGCAGAGAAGAGGACAGGAGGAGACCGGAGACTTAAGAGGAACAGAGAAGAGGACAGGAGGAGACCGGAGACTTAAGAGGAACAGAGAAGAGGACAGGAGGAGACTGGAGACTTTAGAGGGACAGGAGGAGACCGGAGACTTAAGAGGGACAGGAGGAGACCGGAGACTTTAGAGGGACAGGAGGAGACCGGAGACTTAAGAGGGACAGGAGGAGACCGGAGACTTTAGAGGGACAGGAGGAGACCGGAGACTTAAGAGGGACAGGAGGAGACCGGAGACTTTAGAGGGACAGGAGGAGACCGGAGACTTTAGAGGGACGGGAGGAGACAGGAGACTTAAGAGGGACAGGAGGAGACCGGAGACTTTAGAGGGACAGGAGGAGACCGGAGACTTAAGAGGAGCAGAGAAGAGGACAGGAGGAGACCGGAGACTTAAGAGGAGCAGAGAAGAGGACAGGAGGAGACCGGAGACTTAAGAGGAGCAGAGAAGAGGACAGGAGGAGACCGGAGACTTAAGAGGAACAGAGAAGAGGACAGGAGGAGACTGGAGACTTTAGAGGGACAGGAGGAGACCGGAGACTTTAGAGGGACAGGAGGAGACCGGAGACTTAAGAGGGACAGGAGGAGACCGGAGACTTTAGAGGGACAGGAGGAGACCGGAGACTTTAGAGGGACAGGAGGAGACCGGAGACTTTAGAGGGACAGGAGGAGACCGGAGACTTAAGAGGAGCAGAGAAGAGGACAGGAGGAGACCGGAGACTTTAGAGGGACAGGAGGAGACCGGAGACTTAAGAGGAACAGAGAAGAGGACAGGAGGAGACCGGAGACTTAAGAGGAACAGAGAAGAGGACAGGAGGAGACTGGAGACTTTAGAGGGACAGGAGGAGACCGGACACTTTAGAGGGACAGGAGGAGACCGGAGACTTAAGAGGGACAGGAGGAGACCGGAGACTTTAGAGGGACAGGAGGAGACCGGAGACTTAAGAGGAGCAGAGAAGAGGACAGGAGGAGACCGGAGACTTTAGAGGGACAGGAGGAGACCGGAGACTTAAGAGGAACAGAGAAGAGGACAGGAGGAGACCGGAGACTTAAGAGGAACAGAGAAGAGGACAGGAGGAGACCGGAGACTTAAGAGGAACAGAGAAGAGGACAGGAGGAGACTGGAGACTTTAGAGGGACAGGAGGAGACCGGAGACTTTAGAGGGACAGGAGGAGACCGGAGACTTAAGAGGGACAGGAGGAGACCGGAGACTTTAGAGGGACAGGCGGAGTACAGCCCTAGAGTTTACATCACCGGTTGTACTGTATGTATGCGTCACTGAAGAATCAGATGATGCTGATGGAAAGTGCTCACTCTTGTGCCCCACTAAAGCTATGAAACACTGCAAAAACAACACGCTTCTTTAACTGATTGGTTTATTGGTGTATTTGTTCTTCCTTACAAATTTAGTTGATGCGACTGACCAGACTCAATGGCAGGCACAGCGGTGAGTTTTCTTTTATAAAAACATTTAAACCATAAACCAGGTTCAAGATCAC
Organism: Proterorhinus semilunaris; assembly: GCA_021464625.1. Taxonomy (NCBI): domain Eukaryota; kingdom Metazoa; phylum Chordata; class Actinopteri; order Gobiiformes; family Gobiidae; genus Proterorhinus; species Proterorhinus semilunaris. The sequence goes on along the minus strand of CM038345.1, from coordinate 39,558,109 downwards.
AGGACTCTCAATCTTTAACCTCTCTCCGGAAAATCTCCACTCATCAGTCTGCTCTCATCCTCTCAGGGTCCGCGGTGAACGTCTGCTTGTTTATGGTGATCTTTGTGGTTTTCTTTTTGGCAAAAGCTTCCTCCAGAGCCAGGTTGGTCATGATATCAAAGGCTTGCTTGTCTCCGTTGTCCAGGACAAGCTGCCACTCCACCAGACCACTCAGGGCTCCAGTTTACGGATCATGTCCCTGAAATCACAAAACAAATCAATTTGACACATCCATCCATCCATCTTCTTCCACTTGTCCGTTGCCGGGTCGTGGGTGTCTTCAAGGGCCAAAATAAAAAGGTGCCTGTGGGTCACGGGCCAAACACGGCGATGTCTAGCATGAAACACATTTAACTGCAAATAATAATAGTTACTTTTATTTTATTGTTTTCATTTGCATTTGATTCTATATGTAAATCACATGCTACAACAAAAGAAATGTTAACTATGGCAAAAGCCTAGTTTTAGTACAACAATTGCAGCAATATAGTGCAAATGCAAACAACAACAACACCTGTATCTACAGAACCTACAGTGACTTTACCTCATTCATTTGTTAATCATATAAAATACCACATTCGATCATTTTAAAAGTGTCAGTTCAGCATACATTATTTTATGACTACATTTTAAACTCCTTTGATGATGTCAACAACCATCGCAATAAAAATTTTAAAATTGGGACGGTTGATGTGCGACAAAGCTCTGTGGTTGAATACTTTGCGAAAAGAATGAAACAGCGCCCCCAGTTTGACGCTGGTGGCCAAAACGTGTACTGCATCCATATTTACCATTGAGATGAGTAGGGGAAAGCTCCAGACCCGGAGCCAGTGCTTAATTTGTAAATGAGTATTTTCAGGAACACTTTTGGTTTGATGTGATGGATTCAGGGAACAGGCCAAAACATTTGCCGGAACACTCTCATTAAACACCATTATATCAGATCACATCTTCGCCAGATCCTCCTAAATATTTACCGGATCCTTTACCCTGAAAAACTGATAATTGAGGGAATGCGTTCCCCCAAACGGGGGATCAAATTAGCACTGCAGGAGGAAGAGGAAGGAGGAGGAGAAGCTGACCAGTGCAGGACACCACGCTCTGAAACAGGGACAAACCCAGGAGGCGGTGCACCGTTTCAGAGGATCAGAGGAGACAGAGGGCAGCCAGCCAGGTTTCTTCCGAGTGCTACAGTTTCCCCGACCTCCAACGTCATGGGGTCAGGTTGACACACAGTGGCAGCGCGGCTCAGCCGCAGCAGCTCAGGACTAACACCTGAACACTATGTTGTTGTACAGTTGTACAATGACAATAAAGCACTTACTTACTTACTTCACGCACGTGAAGAGTTAGGGCCAAATTTGGCTCGCGGGCCCCACTTTGGGCACCCCTGTTCTAGATGAAGGTTCTTGAGTCATCATCTGTACTCTGTAGTTAAATTGTAGAAGTAGAGGACAGATAAAGACTCAAGAACCTTCATCTAGGATGGACAACTCCTGTACGACTGAGAGCTCACATAGACTTAAAAGTGTCCCGTATCAATGCACCTTGAATTGGGACTTAATTCTAAACGATGCTTTATTTTCTACAAATGTTATATATAATGTAAAATTACACATACTGGTGTGTACAAATACAGGTGTGTGTGTACACATAGGTGTGTACACGTACAGGTGTGTCATCTTCATCTTTTCATTGTTTACTTTTTGACTCTTGCACGCTGCTCAGTGTTGGATGTGTGCGTCCACCTGGTTCTTGCTCAAAGTAAACATAATATTTTTGCATGTTTTGTTGAATAAACAATTGGTGAACTTTTAGCTAATGAACCATGAAACATGTATTTGAGTGATGTCACACCCCAGACGCGTACACGAGAGAGAGGATCATATCGTCAGGTCAAAACATTCTGCTTAACACTCTTTATAATAAGTGCTGGGACAAACGGCAACGCTTTATATGATTTTGTTTTATCACACTGATTGGTTAAATTCTCCTGTCTCAAACTCAGATCATGATGGACGCTGACCAACACTGTATGGGCCTATGTCTAACACAGAATCAGAATTGTTTTTATTGCCTTTGTCAGTGAACAGGTTCACATACTTTTTTTTTTTTCTTTGGAGCAATTGTGCAACATGAAAAATTCAATTATATAACATAAAACCTAAATAATAAACTATAAAAAGCTATAAGGGCATGCATTGAACAGAACAGACCTAAATTATAGACAATATAATATTTTAATACTGCACACACTTGATGAATATGTAAGACTTAAGAGGAACAGAGAAGAGGACAGGAGGAGACCGGAGACTTTAGAGGGACAGGAGGAGACCGGAGACTTAAGAGGGACAGGAGGAGACCGGAGACTTTAGAGGGACAGGAGGAGACCGGAGACTTTAGAGGGACAGGAGGAGACCGGAGACTTAAGAGGGACAGGAGGAGACCGGAGACTTTAGAGGGACAGGAGGAGACCGGAGACTTTAGAGGGACAGGAGGAGACCGGAGACTTAAGAGGAGCAGAGAAGAGGACAGGAGGAGACCGGAGACTTAAGAGGAGCAGAGAAGAGGACAGGAGGAGACCGGAGACTTTAGAGGGACAGGAGGAGACCGGAGACTTAAGAGGGACAGGAGGAGACCGGAGACTTTAGAGGGACAGGAGGAGACCGGAGACTTTAGAGGGACAGGAGGAGACCGGAGACTTAAGAGGAGCAGAGAAGAGGACAGGAGGAGACCAGAGACTTAAGAGGAGCAGAGAAGAGGACAGGAGGAGACCGGAGACTTAGGAGGAGCAGAGAAGAGGACAGGAGGAGACCGGAGACTTAAGAGGAGCAGAGAAGAGGACAGGAGGAGACTGGAGACTTTAGAGGGACAGGAGGAGACCGGAGACTTAAGAGGGACAGGAGGAGACCGGAGACTTTAGAGGGACAGGAGGAGACCGGAGACTTAAGAGGAGCAGAGAAGAGGACAGGAGGAGACCGGAGACTTTAGAGGGACAGGAGGAGACCGGAGACTTAAGAGGAACAGAGAAGAGGACAGGAGGAGACCGGAGACTTAAGAGGAACAGAGAAGAGGACAGGAGGAGACCGGAGACTTTAGAGGGACAGGAGGAGACCGGAGACTTTAGAGGGACAGGAGGAGACCGGAGACTTTAGAGGGACAGGAGGAGACCGGAGACTTTAGAGGGACAGGAGGAGACCGGAGACTTAAGAGGGACAGGAGGAGACCGGAGACTTTAGAGGGACAGGAGGAGACCGGACCCTTAAGAGGAGCAGAGAAGAGGACAGGAGGAGACCGGAGACTTAAGAGGAGCAGAGAAGAGGACAGGAGGAGACTGGAGACTTTAGAGGGACAGGAGGAGACCGGAGACTTAAGAGGGACAGGAGGAGACCGGAGACTTTAGAGGGACAGGAGGAGACCGGAAACTTTAGAGGGACAGGAGGAGACCGGAGACTTTAGAGGGACAGGAGGAGACCGGAGACTTAAGAGGGACAGGAGGAGACCGGAGACTTAAGAGGGGCAGAGAAGAGGACAGGAGGAGACCGGAGACTTAAGAGGAGCAGAGAAGAGGACAGGAGGAGACTGGAGACTTTAGAGGGACAGGAGGAGACCGGAGACTTTAGAGGGACAGGAGGAGACCGGAGACTTAAGAGGGACAGGAGGAGACCGGAGACTTTAGAGGGACAGGAGGAGACCGGAGACTTTAGAGGGACAGGAGGAGACCGGAGACTTTAGAGGGACAGGAGGAGACCGGAGACTTAAGAGGAGCAGAGAAGAGGACAGGAGGAGACCGGAGACTTTAGAGGGACAGGAGGAGACCGGAGACTTAAGAGGAACAGAGAAGAGGACAGGAGGAGACCGGAGACTTTAGAGGGACAGAGAAGAGGACAGGAGGAGACCGGAGACTTTAGAGGGACAGGAGGAGACCGGAGACTTAAGAGGGACAGGAGGAGACCGGAGACTTAAGAGGGACAGGAGGAGACCGGAGACTTAAGAGGAACAGAGAAGAGGACAGGAGGAGACCGGAGACTTTAGAGGGACAGGAGGAGACCGGAGACTTAAGAGGGACAGGAGGAGACCGGAGACTTTAGAGGGACAGGAGGAGACCGGAGACTTTAGAGGGACAGGAGGAGACCGGAGACTTAAGAGGGACAGGAGGAGACTGGAGACTTTAGAGGGACAGGAGGAGACCGGAGACTTTAGAGGGACAGGAGGAGACTGGAGACTTTAGAGGGACAGGAGGAGACCGGAGACTTAAGAGGGACAGGAGGAGACCGGAGACTTAAGAGGAGCAGAGAAGAGGACAGGAGGAGACCGGAGACTTAAGAGGAACAGAGAAGAGGACAGGAGGAGACCGGAGACTTAAGAGGAACAGAGAAGAGGACAGGAGGAGACTGGAGACTTTAGAGGGACAGGAGGAGACCGGAGACTTTAGAGGGACAGGAGGAGACCGGAGACTTAAGAGGGACAGGAGGAGACCGGAGACTTTAGAGGGACAGGCGGAGACCGGAGACTTTAGAGGGACAGGAGGAGACCGGAGACTTTAGAGGGACAGGAGGAGACCGGAGACTTAAGAGGGACAGGAGGAGACCGGAGACTTTAGAGGGACAAGAGGAGACCGGAGACTTAAGAGGAGCAGAGAAGAGGACAGGGGGAGACCGGAGACTTAAGAGGAGCAGAGAAGAGGACAGGAGGAGACCGGAGACTTAAGAGGAGCAGAGAAGAGGACAGGAGGAGACCGGAGACTTAAGAGGGGCAGAGAAGAGGACAGGAGGAGACCGGAGACTTAAGAGGGGCAGAGAAGAGGACAGGAGGAGACTGGAGACTTTAGAGGGACAGGAGGAGACCGGAGACTTAAGAGGGACAGGAGGAGACCGGAGACTTTAGAGGGACAGGAGGAGACCGGAAACTTTAGAGGGACAGGAGGAGACCGGAGACTTTAGAGGGACAGGAGGAGACCGGAGACTTAAGAGGGACAGGAGGAGACCGGAGACTTAAGAGGGGCAGAGAAGAGGACAGGAGGAGACCGGAGACTTAAGAGGAGCAGAGAAGAGGACAGGAGGAGACTGGAGACTTTAGAGGGACAGGAGGAGACCGGAGACTTAAGAGGGACAGGAGGAGACCGGAGACTTTAGAGGGACAGGAGGAGACCGGAAACTTTAGAGGGACAGGAGGAGACCGGAGACTTTAGAGGGACAGGAGGAGACCGGAGACTTAAGAGGAGCAGAGAAGAGGACAGGAGGAGACTGGAGACTTTAGAGGGACAGGAGGAGACCGGAGACTTAAGAGGGACAGGAAGAGACCGGAGACTTTAGAGGGACAGGAGGAGACCGGAGACTTTAGAGGGACAGGAGGAGACCGGAGACTTTAGAGGGACAGGAGGAGACCGGAGACTTAAGAGGGACAGGAGGAGACCGGAGACTTTAGAGGGACAGGAGGAGACCGGAGACTTAAGAGGAGCAGAGAAGAGGACAGGAGGAGACCGGAGACTTTAGAGGGACAGGAGGAGACCGGAGACTTAAGAGGAACAGAGAAGAGGACAGGAGGAGACCGGAGACTTAAGAGGGACAGGAGGAGACCGGAGACTTAAGAGGAACAGAGAAGAGGACAGGAGGAGACCGGAGACTTTAGAGGGACAGGAGGAGACCGGAGACTTAAGAGGGACAGGAGGAGACCGGAGACTTTAGAGGGACAGGAGGAGACCGGAGACTTAAGAGGGACAGGAGGAGACTGGAGACTTTAGAGGGACAGGAGGAGACCGGAGACTTTAGAGGGACAGGAGGAGACTGGAGACTTTAGAGGGACAGGAGGAGACCGGAGACTTAAGAGGGACAGGAGGAGACCGGAGACTTAAGAGGAGCAGAGAAGAGGACAGGAGGAGACCGGAGACTTAAGAGGAACAGAGAAGAGGACAGGAGGAGACCGGAGACTTAAGAGGAACAGAGAAGAGGACAGGAGGAGACTGGAGACTTTAGAGGGACAGGAGGAGACCGGAGACTTAAGAGGGACAGGAGGAGACCGGAGACTTTAGAGGGACAGGAGGAGACCGGAGACTTAAGAGGGACAGGAGGAGACCGGAGACTTTAGAGGGACAGGAGGAGACCGGAGACTTAAAAGGGACAGGAGGAGACCGGAGACTTTAGAGGGACAGGAGGAGACCGGAGACTTTAGAGGGACAGGAGGAGACAGGAGACTTAAGAGGGACAGGAGGAGACCGGAGACTTTAGAGGGACAGGAGGAGACCGGAGACTTAAGAGGAGCAGAGAAGAGGACAGGAGGAGACCGGAGACTTAAGAGGAGCAGAGAAGAGGACAGGAGGAGACCGGAGACTTAAGAGGAGCAGAGAAGAGGACAGGAGGAGACCGGAGACTTAAGAGGAACAGAGAAGAGGACAGGAGGAGACTGGAGACTTTAGAGGGACAGGAGGAGACCGGAGACTTTAGAGGGACAGGAGGAGACCGGAGACTTAAGAGGGACAGGAGGAGACCGGAGACTTTAGAGGGACAGGAGGAGACCGGAGACTTAAGAGGAGCAGAGAAGAGGACAGGAGGAGACCGGAGACTTTAGAGGGACAGGAGGAGACCGGAGACTTAAGAGGAACAGAGAAGAGGACAGGAGGAGACCGGAGACTTAAGAGGAACAGAGAAGAGGACAGGAGGAGACTGGAGACTTTAGAGGGACAGGAGGAGACCGGACACTTTAGAGGGACAGGAGGAGACCGGAGACTTAAGAGGGACAGGAGGAGACCGGAGACTTTAGAGGGACAGGAGGAGACCGGAGACTTAAGAGGAGCAGAGAAGAGGACAGGAGGAGACCGGAGACTTTAGAGGGACAGGAGGAGACCGGAGACTTAAGAGGAACAGAGAAGAGGACAGGAGGAGACCGGAGACTTAAGAGGAACAGAGAAGAGGACAGGAGGAGACTGGAGACTTTAGAGGGACAGGAGGAGACCGGAGACTTTAGAGGGACAGGAGGAGACCGGAGACTTAAGAGGGACAGGAGGAGACCGGAGACTTTAGAGGGACAGGCGGAGTACAGCCCTAGAGTTTACATCACCGGTTGTACTGTATGTATGCGTCACTGAAGAATCAGATGATGCTGATGGAAAGTGCTCACTCTTGTGCCCCACTAAAGCTATGAAACACTGCAAAAACAACACGCTTCTTTAACTGATTGGTTTATTGGTGTATTTGTTCTTCCTTACAAATTTAGTTGATGCGACTGACCAGACTCAATGGCAGGCACAGCGGTGAGTTTTCTTTTATAAAAACATTTAAACCATAAACCAGGTTCAAGATCACAGGACTCTCAATCTTTAACCTCTCTCCGGAAAATCTCCACTCATCAGTCTGCTCTCATCCTCTCAGGGTCCGCGGTGAACGTCTGCTTGTTTATGGTGATCTTTGTGGTTTTCTTTTTGACAAAAGCTTCTTCCAGAGCCAGGTTGGTCATGATATCAAAGGCTTGCTTGTCTCCGTTGTCCAGGACAAGCTGCCACTCCACCAGACCACTCAGGGCTCCAGTTTACGGATCATGTCCCTGAAATCACAAAACAAATCAATTTGACACATCCATCCATCCATCTTCTTCCACTTGTCCGTTGCCGGGTCGTGGGTGTCTTCAAGGGCCAAAATAAAAAGGTGCCTGTGGGTCACGGGCCAAACACGGCGATGTCTAGCATGAAACACATTTAACTGCAAATAATAATAGTTACTTTTATTTTATTGTTTTCATTTGCATTTGATTCTATATGTAAATCACATGCTACAACAAAAGAAATGTTAACTATGGCAAAAGCCTAGTTTTAGTACAACAACTGCAGCAATATAGTGCAAATGCAAACAACAACAACACCTGTATCTACAGAACCTACAGTGACTTTACCTCATTCATTTGTTAATCATATAAAATACCACATTCGATCATTTTAAAAGTGTCAGTTCAGCATACATTATTTTATGACTACATTTTAAACTCCTTTGATGATGTCAACAACCATCGCAATAAAAATTTTAAAATTGGGACGGTTGATGTGCGACAAAGCTCTGTGGTTGAATACTTTGCGAAAAGAATGAAACAGCGCCCCCAGTTTGACGCTGGTGGCCAAAACGTGTACTGCATCCATATTTACCATTGAGATGAGTAGGGGAAAGCTCCAGACCCGGAGCCAGTGCTTAATTTGTAAATGAGTATTTTCAGGAACACTTTTGGTTTGATGTGATGGATTCAGGGAACAGGCCAAAACATTTGCCGGAACACTCTCATTAAACACCATTATATCAGATCACATCTTCGCCAGATCCTCCTAAATATTTACCGGATCCTTTACCCTGAAAAACTGATAATTGAGGGAATGCGTTCCCCCAAACGGGGGATCAAATTAGCACTGCAGGAGGAAGAGGAAGGAGGAGGAGAAGCTGACCAGTGCAGGACACCACGCTCTGAAACAGGGACAAACCCAGGAGGCGGTGCACCGTTTCAGAGGATCAGAGGAGACAGAGGGCAGCCAGCCAGGTTTCTTCCGAGTGCTACAGTTTCCCCGACCTCCAACGTCATGGGGTCAGGTTGACACACAGTGGCAGCGCGGCTCAGCCGCAGCAGCTCAGGACTAACACCTGAACACTATGTTGTTGTACAGTTGTACAATACGCACGTGAAGAGTTAGGGCCAAATTTGGCTCGCGGGCCCCACTTTGGGCACCCCTGTTCTAGATGAAGGTTCTTGAGTCATCATCTGTACTCTGTAGTTAAATTGTAGAAGTAGAGGACAGATAAAGACTCAAGAACCTTCATCTAGGATGGACAACTCCTGTACGACTGAGAGCTCACATAGACTTAAAAGTGTCCCGTATCAATGCACCTTGAATTGGGACTTAATTCTAAACGATGCTTTATTTTCTACAAATGTTATATATAATGTAAAATTACACATACTGGTGTGTACAAATACAGGTGTGTGTGTACACATAGGTGTGTACACGTACAGGTGTGTCATCTTCATCTTTTCATTGTTTACTTTTTGACTCTTGCACGCTGCTCAGTGTTGGATGTGTGCGTCCACCTGGTTCTTGCTCAAAGTAAACATAATATTTTTGCATGTTTTGTTGAATAAACAATTGGTGAACTTTTAGCTAATGAACCATGAAACATGTATTTGAGTGATGTCACACCCCAGACGCGTACACGAGAGAGAGGATCATATCGTCAGGTCAAAACATTCTGCTTAACACTCTTTATAATAAGTGCTGGGACAAACGGCAACGCTTTATATGATTTTGTTTTATCACACTGATTGGTTAAATTCTCCTGTCTCAAACTCAGATCATGATGGACGCTGACCAACACTGTATGGGCCTATGTCTAACACAGAATCAGAATTGTTTTTATTGCCTTTGTCAGTGAACAGGTTCACATACTTTTTTTTTTTTCTTTGGAGCAATTGTGCAACATGAAAAATTCAATTATATAACATAAAACCTAAATAATAAACTATAAAAAGCTATAAGGGCATGCATTGAACAGAACAGACCTAAATTATAGACAATATAATATTTTAATACTGCACACACTTGATGAATATGTAAGACTTAAGAGGAACAGAGAAGAGGACAGGAGGAGACCGGAGACTTTAGAGGGACAGGAGGAGACCGGAGACTTTAGAGGGACAGGAGGAGACCGGAGACTTTAGAGGGACAGGAGGAGACCGGAGACTTAAGAGGGACAGGAGGAGACCGGAGACTTTAGAGGGACAGGAGGAGACCGAAGACTTAAGAGGAGCAGAGAAGAGGACAGGAGGAGACCGGAGACTTAAGAGGAGCAGAGAAGAGGACAGGAGGAGACCGGAGACTTTAGAGGGACAGGAGGAGACCGGAGACTTAAGAGGGACAGGAGGAGACCGGAGACTTTAGAGGGACAGGAGGAGACCGGAGACTTTAGAGGGACAGGAGGAGACCGGAGACTTAAGAGGAGCAGAGAAGAGGACAGGAGGAGACCGGAGACTTAAGAGGAGCAGAGAAGAGGACAGGAGGAGACCGGAGACTTAGGAGGAGCAGAGAAGAGGACAGGAGGAGACCGGAGACTTAAGAGGAGCAGAGAAGAGGACAGGAGGAGACTGGAGACTTTAGAGGGACAGGAGGAGACCGGAGACTTAAGAGGGACAGGAGGAGACCGGAGACTTTAGAGGGACAGGAGGAGACCGGAAACTTTAGAGGGACAGGAGGAGACCGGAGACTTTAGAGGGACAGGAGGAGACCGGAGACTTAAGAGGGACAGGAGGAGACCGGAGACTTAAGAGGGGCAGAGAAGAGGACAGGAGGAGACCGGAGACTTAAGAGGAGCAGAGAAGAGGACAGGAGGAGACTGGAGACTTTAGAGGGACAGGAGGAGACCGGAGACTTAAGAGGGACAGGAGGAGACCGGAGACTTTAGAGGGACAGGAGGAGACCGGAGACTTTAGAGGGACAGGAGGAGACCGGAGACTTTAGAGGGACAGGAGGAGACCGGAGACTTAAGAGGGACAGGAGGAGACCGGAGACTTTAGAGGGACAGGAGGAGACCGGAGACTTTAGAGGGACAGGAGGAGACTGGAGACTTTAGAGGGACAGGAGGAGACCGGAGACTTAAGAGGGACAGGAGGAGACCGGAGACTTAAGAGGAGCAGAGAAGAGGACAGGAGGAGACCGGAGACTTAAGAGGAACAGAGAAGAGGACAGGAGGAGACTGGAGACTTTAGAGGGACAGGAGGAGACCGGAGACTTTAGAGGGACAGGAGGAGACCGGAGACTTAAGAGGGACAGGAGGAGACCGGAGACTTTAGAGGGACAGGAGGAGACCGGAGACTTAAGAGGGACAGGAGGAGACCGGAGACTTTAGAGGGACAGGAGGAGACCGGAGACTTAAGAGGAGCAGAGAAGAGGACAGGAGGAGACCGGAGACTTAAGAGGGGCAGAGAAGAGGACAGGAGGAGACTGGAGACTTAAGAGGAACAGAGAAGAGGACAGGAGGAGACCGGAGACTTAAGAGGGACAGAGAAGAGGACAGGAGGAGACCGGAGACTTAAGAGGAGCAGAGAAGAGGACAGGAGGAGACCGGAGACTTAAGAGGAGCAGAGAAGAGGACAGGAGGAGCCCGGAGACTTAAGAGGGACAGAGAAGAGGACAGGAGGAGACCGGAGACTTAAGAGGAATAGAGAAGAGGACAGGAGGAGACCGGAGACTTAAGAGGGACAGAGAAGAGGACAGGAGGAGACCGGAGACTTAAGAGGAGCAGAGAAGAGGACAGGAGGAGACCGGAGACTTAAGAGGGGCAGAGAAGAGGACAGGAGGAGACCGGAGACTTAAGAGGGACAGAGAAGAGGACAGGAGGAGACCGGAGACTTAAGAGGAGCAGAGAAGAGGAGGAGACCGGAGACTTAAGAGGGACAGAGAAAAGGACAGGAGGAGACTGGAGACTTAAGAGGGGCAGAGAAGAGGACAGGAGGAGACTGGAGCCTTAAGAGGGGCAGAGAAGAGGACAGGAGGAGACTGGAGACTTAAGAGGAGCAGAGAAGAGGACAGGAGGAGACCGGAGACTTAAGAGGGACAGGAGGAGACCGGAGACTCAAGAGGAGCAGAGAAGAGGACAGGAGGAGACCGGAGACTTAAGAGGAGCAGAGAAGAGGACAGGAGGAGACCGGAGACTTAAGAGGAGCAGAGAAGAGGACAGGAGGAGACCGGAGACTTAAGAGGGGCAGAGAAGAGGACAGGAGGAGACTTAAGAGGGGCAGAGAAGAGGACAGGAGGAGACTTAAGAGGGGCAGAGAAGAGGACAGGAGGAGACCGGAGACTTAAGAGGGGCAGAGAAGAGGACAGGAGGAGACCGGAGACTTAAGAGGAGCAGAGAAGAGGACAGGAGGAGACCTGTGAAACCGTAGACAAAACAAGTATGTGAAAGCTCTCAGTTGTCCATATATTGAAGCAAAAAAAAAAAATAACTAGAAACTTGCAATGGCTGAAGCCATTGCGATTGACTGCGGAACAGATCTAATGTGGAATTTAGCTGAAAAATCCTTGAAATCCTTGAAAAGGCCTTGAAACTGTTAAAATACTTGAAACTGTTGAAGTCCTTGAAACTGTTAAATCCTTGAAACTGTTGAAGTCCTTGAAACTGTTGAATCCTTGAAACTGTTGAAGTCCTTGAAACTTTTAAATCCTTGAAACTGTTGAAGTCCTTGAAATTTTTAAATCCTTGAAACTGTTGAAGTCCTTGAAACTGTTGAATCCTTGAAACTGTTGAAGTCCTTGAAACTGTTGAAACCTTGAAACTGTTGAAGTCTTTAAAACTGTTGAAACCTTGAAAATGTTGAAGTCCTTGAAACTGTTGTATTATACTGGTTTACATGTAAAAATCCCTATTAGGTTCCATTATACTGGTTTATACTGGTTTACATGTAAAAATCCCTATTAAGTTGCATTATACTGGTTTACATGTAAAAAACCCTATTAGGTTCCATTATACTGGTTTATACTGGTTTACATGTAAAAATCCCTATTAAGTTGCATTATACTGGTTTACATGTAAAAATCCCTATTAGGTTGCATTATACTGGTTTATACTGGTTTACATGTAAACATCCCTATTAAGTTGCATTATACTGGTTTACATGTAAAAAACCCTATTAGGTTGCATTATACTGGTTTATACTGGTTTACATGTAAACATCCCTATTAAGTTGCATTATACTGGTTTACATGTAAAAAACCCTATTAGGTTCCATTATACTGGTTTATACTGGTTTACATGTAAACATCCCTATTAAGTTGCATTATACTGGTTTACATGTAAAAAACCCTATTAGGTTCCATTATACTGGTTTATACTGGTTTACATGTAAACATCCCTATTAAGTTGCATTATACTGGTTTACATGTAAAAAACCCTATTAGGTTCCATTATACTGGTTTATACTGGTTTACATGTAAACATCCCTATTAAGTTGCATTATACTGGTTTACATGTAAAAAACCCTATTAGGTTCCATTATACTGGTTTATACTGGTTTACATGTAAACATCCCTATTAAGTTGCATTATACTGGTTTACATGTAAAAAACCCTATTAGGTTCCATTATACTGGTTTATACTGGTTTACATGTAAAAATCCCTATTAAGTTGCATTATACTGGTTTACATGTAAAAAACCCTATTAGGTTGCATTATTGCACTGAAGTCCTTGAAACTCCTGGAAACCTTGAAACTGTATAAGTCCTTGAAACTGCTGAAGGTCAATCTCCATGGCTGACGCCATGGAGATTGACTGTCCTTAAAACTGCTGAAGTCCTTGAAACTCCTGGAAAATCTTGAAACTCCTGGAAAATCTTGAACCTCTTGAAAACCTTGAAACTGTTGAATCCTTGAAACTGTTGAATCCTTGAAACTGTTGAATCCTTGAAACTGCTGAATCCTTGAAACTGCTGAATCCTTGAAACTGCTGAATCCTTGAAACTGCTGAATCCTTGAAACTGCTGAATCCTTGAAACTGCTGAAGTCCTTGAAACTGTTGAAACCTTGAAACTGTTGAATCCTTGAAACTGCTGAATCCTTGAAACTGCTGAAGTCCTTGAAACTGTTGAATCCTTGAAATTGTTGAATCCTTGAAACTGTTGAATCCTTGAAACTGTTGAATCCTTGAAACTGTTGAATCCTTGAAACTGTTGAATCCTTGAAACTGTTGAAATTGCATAAACTGTAGAAAGACCTGAATGTGCCTGAAGTCCTATTAAATTGCATGGGCCTATTAAAATGAATGGCAGAATTCTCAATGCAAATTAATGGCAGAATTCCCAAGCCCGTATAAAAAAACTGGAAAACTGCAGAACTCAAATTTTTTCTTAAAACTGACAAGTTGTGGAAGCTGAACATGTACAAACTGCAGAAATTGCAGAAAATGTGGGAAAAAATGCTGAAAACTATGAATTTGTGGAAGCCCCATTATAAGTCAATGGGAAAAATCGACCGATTTTTGGCCGATTGTGGAAAAACCGTGAATTGTAGAATTCCCAAAACTAATAGCAATAATCTCCCAAACATGTGGAACGTTTTGATGTATAACTTGTGGAAATTGCTGAAATTGTGAAAGTTGTGAAAGCTGTGGAAAATCAGGAAAAAGATGGAAGATGTTTAATAATAATAACTAGAAACCGTTGCAATGGCTGCGCCATTGCGATTGACTGCGGAATAGATCTAATGCAGAAGTTACCTGAAAAATCCTTGAAATCCTTGAAACTGTAAAAATACTTGAAACATCTTATAAACTCCTGAAGTATTTGAAGCTCCTGATATCCTTGAAACTGTTGAAACCTTGAAACTCTTAACATTGTAGAAACTCTTAACATTGTAGAAACTCTTAACATTGTGGAAACTCTTAACATTGTGGAAACTCTTAACATTGTGGAAACTCTTAACATTGTGGAAACTCTGAACATTGTGGAAAATCTGAACATTGTGGAAACTCTTAACATTGTAGAAACTGTAGAAATGTCTGAAAGACCTGAAGTCCCCTATTAAGTTGCATTATACTGGTTTACATGTAAAAAACCCTATTAAGTTGCATTATACTGGTTTACATGTAAAAAACCCTATTAGGTTGCATTATACTGGTTTATACTGGTTTACATGGAAAAAACCCTATTAGGTTCCATTATACTGGTTTATACTGGTTTACATGGAAAAAACCCTATTAGGTTCCATTATACTGGTTTACATGTAAAAACCCCTATTAGGTTCCATTATACTGGTTTATACTGGTTTACATGTAAAAAACCCTATTAGGTTCCATTATACTGGTTTATACTGGTTTACATGTAAAAATCCCTATGAAGTTGCATTATACTGGTTTACATGTAAAAATCCCTATTAAGTTGCATTATACTGGTTTATACTGGTTTACATGTAAACATCCCTATTAAGTTGCATTATACTGGTTTATACTGGTTTACATGTAAAAATCCCTATTAAGTTGCATTATACTGGTTTACATGTAAAAACCCCTATTAGGTTGCATTATACTGGTTTATACTGGTTTACATGTAAAAAACCCTATTAGGTTCCATTATACTGGTTTATACTGGTTTACATGGAAAAAACCCTATTAGGTTCCATTATACTGGTTTATACTGGTTTACATGTAAAAAACCCTATTAGGTTCCATTATACTGGTTTACATGTAAAAAACCCTATTAGGTTGCATTATACTGGTTTATACTGGTTTACATGGAAAAAACCCTATTAGGTTCCATTATACTGGTTTATACTGGTTTACATGGAAAAAAACCCTATTAGGTTCCATTATACTGGTTTACATGTAAAAAACCCTATTAGGTTGCATTATACTGGTTTATACTGGTTTACATGGAAAAAAAACCCTATTAGGTTCCATTATACTGGTTTATACTGGTTTACATGGAAAAAAAACCTATTAGGTTCCATTATACTGGTTTATACTGGTTTACATGGAAAAAACCCTATTAGGTTCCATTATACTGGTTTATACTGGTTTACATGTAAAAAACCCTATTAGGTTCCATTATACGGGTTTACATGTAAAAAACCCTATTAGGTTGCATTATACTGGTTTATACTGGTTTACATGGAAAAACCCCTATTAGGTTCCATTATACTGGTTTATACTGGTTTACATGTAAAAAACCCTATTAGGTTCCATCATACTGGTTTACATGTAAAAACCCCTATTAGGTTGCATTATACTGGTTTATACTGGTTTACATGGAAAAAACCCTATTAGGTTCCATTATACTGGTTTATACTGGTTTACATGGAAAAAACCCTATTAGGTTGCATTATACTGGTTTATACTGGTTTACATGGAAAAAACCCCTATTAGGTTCCATTATACTGGTTTATACTGGTTTACATGGAAAAAACCCTATTAGGTTCCATTATACTGGTTTATACTGGTTTACATGGAAAAAACCCTATTAGGTTCCATTATACTGGTTTATACTGGTTTACATGGAAAAAAACCCTATTAGGTTCCATTATACTGGTTTATACTGGTTTACATGTAAAAAACCCTATTAGGTTCCATCATACTGGTTTACATGTAAAAACCCTATTAGGTTGCATTATACTGGTTTATACTGGTTTACATGGAAAAAACCCTATTAGGTTCCATTATACGGGTTTATACTGGTTTACATGGAAAAAACCCTATTAGGTTGCATTATTGCACTGAAGTCCTTGAAACTCCTGGAAACCTTGAAACTCCTGGAAAACTTGAAACTGTTGAAACCTTGAAACTGTATAAGTCCTTGAAACTGCTGAAGGTCAATCTCCATG